>JBBMOE010000007.1:14785368-14922261 GCA_037975065.1 Chaetodon trifasciatus | reverse complement strand
GTGGTTAGCACATTTTCACATAAACTGAATAAATCTACACCATTAGCACGTAGCCTAATAATTACACTAAAGTCTGCTAGCCGTAGCTGCTAAACGCTGATAGGATCTGTCTGAACACACGAGGTAAATGGTAGCACAGTTCTGTAAATGTGGATGTTATTTCATAGTCCAGTAGTTCATCAGTTCAGCTGCAGCTCACCTGATGAGGTTCACTCACCTCCAGCTCTCCGCACACTTTACAGCCCTTGTTGTCCTCGCGTCCTCCCATTTCTTTGCCTTCATCACACGAATCACAAAGCAGGATCTGGCTTCTGCTTCTGCTTTGGTTCGGCCACTAAGAATCAGATCTTCACATCAGAAGACGAAACTTGAAACTTGTCTTCAGTTATTAATTTAAAGTAGCTGTCATTCATTTCCCCTCGATTGATTAATCCAGTATTTATCCAAGGTTTAGTCTGTCGTTCACTATGATAGAAAATCAATTGGTTAATTGGTTTGACAGTCGATCTCTGGGAAACAGTGATGGGTCACTGTTTTTCTGACATTTGAAAGACTAAACAGTTGATTAATGAAGGAAATAATGGCCAGATGGATCAGTAATAAACATAGTTGTAAGCTGGAGCTCCTGTCTGAATGAGGAGGGGAAGAAACCTTTCATTTCTCTTCGCTTCAGAGCGACAAGTTCAGAGTCAACAGGTCTTTTTTAGAGTGCAGCAGCCCAGTAACGTCAGCAGTCGTCCTCTTGTTTTATGGACGTTATCGACAGCGCCTTGTTTACCAGTAGAGCATCCATCTGGACCACCGTGTGCTGTGGACTCCTATCGAGCCCGTCACAGCTTACTAGTCTGAACAGCCTGTCATAGCCGGGCAGGAGCGACCTCGGCGGGGGCCGGTTGACACAAATACCCACTGAGCTGCCGCAGAGAGATCGGTGTGCAGCAGTCAGCAGCGAGGAAATTGCAGTCAATCAGAGCGTAGCTTCGCTGCTGATCTTAATGAGCGCACGACTGTCACGTCTGCAGCGAGTCGCCGGCTTCTCCTGATGGACCTCCGCCGCTGTCAGCGCCCTGTAAGACTGACAGGAAGTCAGGCAGTGACGAGGATTGGAAATGAGTACCAAACTAATCCTCAGACTGTTGTACTGCACTTTGTACTTTGCTCTCAGTTGTTGTACCTGATGTCTGATTGGTTTGAAATGAAATTCGCCCTAAAGAAACTCCAGTCGGAGTGTGAAGCATCCACATTTTACGATGTCTGGCTTCTCTGCAGCAACATCCATATTTGAAGTGTTGCAGTCCAGCAGAAGCTCGTTGGCTCTGCTGATATTGATCTTCAGGTGATTGTTGACTCTCCGTCAGTCACTGGAATCATACACGTCAGTATCATGAGAACTTCCTGGACAGATGTGGATGGAAAGTCTGAAAACACCCACGAGGCATCAACTGGCCCTTTTCTGCTGAGGTCATTGCAGACCGTCACTGTCTTTGTGGACTCCCATGTTGCAGTAAACTATATTTTTCCTTTAATTAGAAGAGCCGCCATCAGTTTTACTGTTTAGACCTGAGTACTCTGACTTTAAATGTATTCATGTGGATAAAATGAGGAATCTGCACATTCACTCATATTGAAAGAAGCTAAAAACACAGTTTAATACTATGAATAGTTTTCTCTTTAATGCAGTTGGAAGATTTCCCGCACACGTGCCAAACGACGTGTAAAACACTTTCTCAGCCACTTCCAGCCTCTTGTCTCAGTGAAGAAGCCTCTTAGTATTCTGCCGGCGTCCCGGCCGATGAGGCAGCGTCTGCAGCTGGTCGGCAGGGCAGCGCCGGCTCTTCTGATGAGAGCCTGAACTATGAAATGTGGGCTAAATCCCTGGCCTCCTCCGCGGGTCGTCCCCCGGCCCGCAGCAGAGTGGAACGCAGCTGTGAGAGGAAAAAGCAAAAGACTTTTGAAGTTCTCGTCGGGCTTTGAAAAGTGGAGAAAATCATTAGGATGTGGTTTTTCAGCGGCTGAGAGGTACAGCGCGACGGACGGGGATGGAAGGAGCTGTGGCTTTGTGTCCGCCTCAAACTTCTTCTCCACCTCTGACCTGCCAGTTGAAGGGAGTCCTGAGTCGTCCTCTGGGACTCTGACACTGCTTGTATATAAGCAGCAGGGTTTATATTAGAGGACTCATACAGAAGAAAAAGAAAACCTAAAGATGGCAGCACGGTGGGATGGCGTACACAGATAGGGGCTGTCATCCTGTCCAAGCCCACAGGCGTAGATCACCACAAATGTAACTATCCGTCTCTCTAATTGTAACTCATTAGGTCTCAATGTCAAACACGTCGCCCACTCTCTGCAGAACTGTCAGCTGAGGGAACCCATTCGTCCAACGTCCTCAGACTGCGAGCCGCCCATCCCCGTCCGGTTTCTGTCACCACCCGCTGCGGGCTGATTATTACCCACGCTACAACCTTCACCTTAATTCACCAGACATTTTCAAACAGCAAACAACAACACGTCA
Source organism: Chaetodon trifasciatus (assembly GCA_037975065.1). NCBI lineage: Eukaryota > Metazoa > Chordata > Actinopteri > Chaetodontiformes > Chaetodontidae > Chaetodon > Chaetodon trifasciatus. Next base: position 14,919,749 of record JBBMOE010000007.1, on the reverse strand, counting down.
ATAAACACTTCCACAGCATCTAAATCTCCTCAGTGTTTAAAGTGGCTTTAGTGTTGCATTAGTGGTACGATTTTTGAAGAAATCTATCAGGATGAAGCTGTAAAAAGACCTTTTCGCCCGGCGCCTCTGCTTTCTATGGTCCTCACACACAACAGGACCTTTCCTTCTTAACAGATATTGATTCACTAATGGTCTTAATTACATCGAAGCAGGCGTTTCACGTCCTCCTCAGAGCGTCTTCTCACTGCGGGTCTTTTCTGTGGAGAGAATAACCCAAGACTGCTCCAGAAACCACTCCCACCTCACAGATCTTTACTCAGTTGCACCAGGTGACCTCTGACATTAACATTTTCACTCCACTTCAGCTCTTCTGATAAACTTGAACCACATTGAACCCATCCACCTCAGCTCACTTAATTTTTCAAACTTTTAACGCTCTCGATTGAATCCAGCCGAGGTTTTTATGGCACATTCGCCCCCAGCTGACGCTCCTCAGACTCTGATCTCTGGCTTTATAAAGACTTTGAGGTTCACAGTTTGTAATCAGTATACAGTTTTTGGGTTTTTTTGACCTCATCAAACATGGACGCAGCAAGGCAAAACAAAGAGAAGCTTCAGATTTCACCTGCTAGTCTTGTCCTGTGGAGGTCTGCCCACAGAAGGAGGCTCGCTTGCATCAGCAGAGTGCAGTAAAATCCTCCGTGTCCAGCAGAATAACCTCGCTGACCTGCACGATAGAGAGTTAGTGACAAAACACACAAACGTGGGTTGCTTCCTGTTTGCTGTAACTGCACATGTTGTGTTTGTCAGAGCCTTACAGCACTCTGCACAGAGTGCCGATGAATCATTGTTGAGCTCGCGAGAGGTAACCAGGGAGCTAATTAGCCTTCTGCGCAGCCTCCTTCTTTTAATGTCTCTGCATGTTGAAGAGCAGTTTTCAGAGAATACTTATGGATTGTGGGAAAACAGAGGCATCCGTTTTAATGGACACCCCGCTCGGTGCGAGGAAGGGGAGTCTGTCAGCGACTCCACAAGTCCTGAGGGCCGTTTTAGAGGTGACATCTCAGCGGAGGATGAATGGATCAGGGTTCAGACAGGGAGGGGACACACGGTCCTCACCTCAAATCACACCGACCACAAATCCCATTGTCCCCCTCCAGGAAGTGAGAGACATGATTCCAAAGTTTAAGACACGAGCCAAGAAGCAGATGGGGAAGAGTTGTAACAGCACGCAGGATGATCTGTTTGCAAAGCAGACCTCAGGTTAAAGGTGTGACGGTGCGAGCCCTCAGACTGATGCCGTCACCCTTACCTGGGTGGAGTCTTTCCAGCTCACCTGGCTCAACAGTCTTCATGTGTGTCCCCGACTACTGCTGCTATGTTTCTACTAAAAGCTAGAACGAGTGAGCAACACTGGGAAGGATTTGTGGCTTCTTTCTAATTCCTATCCTAACTAACTTCGAGGATCGTGATGTTGTTACCATGCAGACGTTTCACATCACTGAGGCACCATCTGATATCGTCAATAACAGGCGTTCACATGAATACATGATGCGTGACTAACTCTTCCACCTGCAGCGCCGCCTTACCAGGTTTTCATGAGTCAAAGATGTTCAGAGCGCTCCGACACTGAACTGAATTCAGATTTTTTAAATAAGGCAACCAGATAAACACATTGTCTGTTAGGAGAAGAAGAAGAAGAAGAAGAAGAAATCCCTTTATCAGTCACATTTTACACACAACATGCAAAGTTAGGAGGGGAAACTGCACACGCCATGTATATGTGAAATTTATTCTCCGCCTTTAACCCATCCTTGGACCGTCCTGTGTCGGGCTGCCAGCCAACCGGTGCCCAAGGACCCAACTCTCCTCTGTCACCACTGGTCAGGTGGTGATCTTCTTACATGGGGGTATTTTTATGGAGGATACCCCAGGTGAGCACGGGGAGAACATGCAGACTCCTCACAGAAAGGCCCTTTTTCCTCGAGCAGCAGGCACCGAAGGCATGGTGGAGGACACGCCCCCAGCGCCCACGGCGGGATTCGAGCCTTCCAGCTGTGAGGCGACAGTGTTACCACCTGTGCCAGACGTGCGTAAGGCTCACGATTCAGCAGCAGCAAACAAAGCCTTGTCTGCCGTCCAGGTTGACGTCGAGGGTAACAAAGCTGCTGTTTTATGTGGTCTCAGTATAAATGGAATATGGCAGGATGGAGTCACATGACCTGCTCGCACTGGACCCAGATCTCCTGCTGAGCTGAGGTTTGTGTTTCATTAAAAATTACTGGTAAAACATTACAGTTATCTCCACATGCAGCTGCAGCTACAGCTGCTTTACTTTGAATAAACCACCAACAGCCAATCGATAGACAGATGAGCTGTTGCGCCCAAAATTCCATTTAATTTGCTCCGAGCGCAGTCTTCACTTTCATCAATACTCTCAGCTGCAGCTCCCATACTTCTTGACCCAGAACAGATAGTGAAAATAAGACTTTCAGGGAGATAAAAAGACAACGGGACCATGTAATTATTGATGCTGATTCATGTGGGACTAATAATCAGATCACCTCACATCATGTTCAGCCACAGTTACGACTTCTTCTGCAGTTATAATAAGTCACAGGAGGACTCTGGGAAATAGTAGTCCAGTGGGAACAGAGCTAAAGTTTAATGCCTCTAATCAGTGAACAATTAGCGCGATGCATCAGTGATAAAAGTCCCATTCAGAGAATAGACTGCTCCCGTTTCACTTCCACCATCCCTTTCATGGGCAGTCAGAAGGTTGATCTTGTCTTGATCCCATTTCTTGAAGGCCCTAAAAACACATTTTATGAAAATCATTTGTATTTCCACGTTCCAGTTGTATCCCGTGGATCTCATGAAGGACCGTTTGTTTCATTTTATGTAAATACGTCATCAATTATTGACTTGATTATTGTCTCAGGAGTTGTAATTTGTCTCAACTTCAACTCAATCGGACGTTCCAGCCTGCGGCTTGAGTATCAAAACATTATTGTCTTGTGAATTTTATTTTATTTTATTTTATTTTTTGTGTCTGACTGAAGCGTTGCAGGGTTGCAAAGCCTGATCATAAAAGAGTCATAATAGATCAATTCACATGTATTATTTCAAGTGAAAAGAGTCATTTGAGCTGGTTTTTGAAAGTTTTTTAGTCGCTCTTCAGTTGTAAGTTTGTTCTCGGCACAACAAGCTCGCTTTGAGTTCAGCTCACTTCCCCCTGAGTGACCAAGAAATCAAGGTCACGATCAAACCGGCCTGAAAATAGTGTACTTCTGCTTCGTGTTGGCGGTATCGGCGTGTATGTTAACCGATAAGCGCTGATATGGACGATGATCGGGGTGAATTACGGATGATTAAATTCCCAGAGAGGTTTATTCTTTCCGTGCTCGACGCTGTAAAACGTCCTCTGTGACACGTCTTTGTCGACGTTCTGGCAGCAGCCGCGTCAAACGAGGCTGAATGATTTGGTGGAAATGGACTTTTTGAAGTCACGTTGTGTACGTTCAGTCTCTCCGAGGCCTGGCAGTGTCAGAAGCAGCCTCCCAGCCGCACTTTGCCTTTATTGTCGCTTTGTCCCTGCACTTATCCCACCAACACAAATCCCTCCACGTTCTTTGTGCTCTGTAATTAAAGTGATTCTGATTCAGAATCTGCACTTCCCCCATCCATCTCCTATAATTATTTTTGAAGCCTATTTTAAGTGCAGAGTTATTAATCATGTCATGGTTGAAGTACCCCTGGGTCTCTAAGCATGCTGGGAGATATTTCTGTTCATAAGCAGCAGGCTGCTGTTCGTATCGAGTCACCTCAAAACCGCTTCGCACAAAGTTAACCATCCGGCTTTTGTAGTCTTGACCGACGACAGATCAAATCTTCACAACAAACTGTTGTAACACTTGAAATTTATGCTGTGGAGAAAATCAGAAAGGACGCGGCGTTGAGTTTAGACGGCCGTGTCCAGGAAATGTTTTTACTTCACTTTTTCATCTGCAGCATCATCCTGTCATCTCTGCAAACCTTCTGCTGTGGTGGAGGGAAATTATTTCCCTTCCTCCTCCTCCTCCTCCTCCTCCTTCTCCTCCTCCTCCTCCTGCTGCTGTAACTTTCTGCTGTCATTTGCAGCCCAGACTCAAGGTTAGAAAAGTGGGCGTGTGTGAGCAGCAAATTACTCTTTCAAACTTTTCAGACCATCTGGGAAAAAATATGGGTGGGGAAATGAGTGAATAATGTTCTCTCCTCCTCCTCCTCCTCCTCCTCCTCGCCAAAATGTTCATCCAAGACATATTCTTGATGTCTGTATTGACTCCCCCAAAGCAGCTTTCCATTGTAGCCACACACTAAACAAACATGTCGCATGTGGACAGGCATTTTAAAGATGGACGTCTTTGGAAAAACCTCCGACTGTTATCTGGTAAAATTCATTTAGATGAGCAACAACACTTAAAGCCTGGGAAGACGCACCAATCAGAGGGCGCGAGCAGCACCTCCAGCATCCATGCACCTGAAGGTCAAAGACCCCTGCTAATGGTAACAACGGTCCTCCTCCGACCACGACGTGACGCCGACAGGGACCACAATCACAGAACCTTCAAACAAGAACGCCGCGTCTGAATCAATGTTGACAATATGGCGCCTCAGATGGCGTCTGGTGCCTGTTCTGCAGCGAAGTTCAGTTTTGTATCACAGTTTTTAGCAGATCATGCGACGGCAGAACTGCCGCGGAGCTGCTCAAAGCTTGTCAGAAATCCAGCAGATCGTTTGACAGCCACAGTGTTGATCATTCAGGAGATAAATCGAGTGTCCCGAGCTCGAAATGCACGACGACGACAGTCGGTCTGGTAGACGTTCCGCCCGAATTTCACATTCCTCTATGACGACCAATTTGGGGTTAAAGCAGGATTAAACCGTACGGTCTGACCAGCAGACTGGTTAATTAGTGAACTTTAAAGATTTTGGCCAAACCTTCATTATTTTCCATCGCTTCATGCATCCATTCATTTTCTGGTGGTTGGCTCGGTCCAAGTCACGCTTTCATTGCATATAATCATTACATCATTGGGAGCTTTTGTTAAATACTGCAGGGAAATACTGAAAAAGACTACTATACTGTAGTCTGAACTAATTCCAGCCCATGTCATCCCTGCTGGTTTCCCATCATGCTGTAGTACTTCAGCCGCAGTAGTTGTGGTTTTCTTACAGAACATAATTAGTTACTGTGAATTTCTGCAGTATCTCTGATCTTTTTTGATTGAGAATTCTGCTGTGAAATTGCATCCAGAGATTTACTGTGCACAGACAGCAAATTACTTTGGATTTCACAGGCATTTTTTACAGTGCAGATGTTAGATTTCATTCTGCGTGGTATCACAAAGGTTACAGAAAGTCTTACATTCAACTCTGAACCCTGCAGAGGAACAGAAGAGCTGCCGAAGGTGCATACATCACTTCATTTCAAAAACGCTGATTGCAGCGGAGATGTCGCTCTTGTGGTGGTGGCAGATCATCTTTAAACACTGGGAAATGAACACACGAAGGTTTTAAAGAGTTTAATAAAGTCTGCTGAAGTGACAGAAAGTACAAAATCAAAACAGGGTGAGATGAGAGAGAACAAACATCATGAAGTTTGTTCTCTTACCGGTTTGATCTCGGCCTGTTTTCTTCCTGTTTTTGCGTCTGTGCTTTGTGTCCCCTCTGAGCTCCCATTAAATCCTTCTGATTTATGCATCAAAAGCCTCCGTTATTCGCACATCTTTTTCAGGGAACTTTGTCTTCTCCGTCTCCTTCTTCTTTCTTTCCTCCTTCTTAGATTAGATTTAAGAGTAAAGCCTCCTCTCCTGCAGGAACGCGGCGCCTCTTTGTCTCTTTTGAACTCGCTGACTCGGACGCAGCTCACCTGTGGCTGAAAATTGCATCAACTTGTGAGGAAAGCCAAACACACTCCATCATTTATGACATCTTGTTTTGGAGTGAGACCTCGTCCTGGTGCTTCCTCGTGTCCCTCCGTTTGATATTCCTCGCAGGAGGCCTCTCTGGACGCCGTCTCGGCCCGTGTCGGAGGATTTTAGATGTCGACGGGATGACAGGTTTAATTGAAGCTGAGGTTCTGACACTCGCCGGCTCTGCCCTTCAGACAGATCACGCCTCATCATCAGACCTCCTCCAGCGTTCGCTGTGGGAGGCTCGTCTCTGGCAGCTGACGTGCACTGATGGCTGGAGAGGGGATCAGTGACGCACGTCCTGAAGCGTGGGCGGCGGTGTGGCAGCTCTTTTTCAGGTTCACAAGAGGAAAGACTTGCTTTGCTTTGGTATCTGGGACTGTCTCGCTCACAATGAAGGGGGGTTTTGACCACTGGTCGTTCCTCGCTCCGTCACGATTTCATGAAATGTCGAAATCATAATGGAAATAATGCCGTTTCTGTTTGTTTCACGTGTTCATTTTCAGAAGGTTACAAGCTCCTCGTCAGTCCACACAGATCTGATGTTTTCGTGGAACAACACATTTTCAGCTTCGGCACCTTTAAGGAGTGTACTTTTTTATTGTTGTGTTTTTTTTATTCGTATGATTTATAGTTTTCGTTTCTTCAGTGTCATAAAAAAACACAGTTACGTCCAACATGTCAGCTCTCATATCGTTTAAATCTTGGTGAACTGTTTGCTTCCACCTGTTCAATTCACAGCATGTTTGCAGTGAAAGCGACTGCTTGCCCTTCAGAAAACCAGCAGTAAAAAAGACGTTTGGAGACCGTGGACACGCTCAAGTGCAGCTCCAGAAAGTCAAATGAAAGTCATGGAGAACGCCGGCGCCACTGTGGGAATCAGCTCCCGCGTCTGCCCTGCTGACGAGTCCTTGAGGAAGACGCCGAAGCCCCGGCGGCTCCTGGGAACGCTGCTGTGGGGGCGGCCGTGACCTCTGACCTGCCCGCCAACAAGATGAGCGTCCTCCTCAGAGATCAGACGAGCCGCACGGACATAAATCAAGCGGACACTGGGCCGTTATCTGCGGGGTTCAGCGTAAGCAGCCGTGTCAGCGGCTTCGCTCGCCGGCCGCTCGTCTCATTATCGCCAGGATCGTTAGAAGGTCGATGCGCTGAGGAGCAGTTTTCATTGATTAGCGAAGATGTTGGCCTGAAGCTCAGACACACACGCTGGTCATGGCAGGGTTCAAAGAGGAGGGATTAAAATGGCAGAGTCAGCCCTGCCATTCGTCAGCAGCAGCTGACAGAGTGCTCCTGAGCAAGGCCATGACCTTCACACGGGCCAGCGGAGCAACTCAGCAGTTTGAAGCACAGCTCATGTCCACCAACAGGAAATAAATCCGATCATTCTGATAATTGATTAATCCTCTAAAGCCTTGTTAACATGATGGGAAATGAAATTATAGGATGTGGTCTGAAGTCGACAAGACAGGAGATAAAATGTTGATAACCAGGAAGAAGAAGACAGTTTCCTGTTCTCTCTCAGGCTGCGTCACTCATGAGTTTAAAGCACGTTTGGCCGACGAAGATTTAATTACCAGCAGGAGCGCGAGCGACGCTCAGCGGCACGTGAATCCACCGAAAAATGTTCACATCTATTCCATCATTAAAGGTTTTAAGAGAGCAAAATCTGCTGCTTGTTTTTCTGATATCTGACAGGTCGCTGAGTGACAGCGCCCTAAAGACGCTCCTGTGATCACTGTTAGCTCATTGGCTGTCTGCAAAGCGTTTTGCTGGTTGGCTGCAGTTGAAATGAAAAGGTGGAGAGACCGGTGTACAAAGGGTTTTTAACGCTCTGATCGCACCGCGAGAGGAAAAGTATAGACTGACTGATCTGAGAAGAGTTTCCTCAACAGCTGGCCTCGGCTCTTCAACAGTGTCCCAGTTCATTAAGCTGATGTTGGACATTAGAGATTGAAGGTTGAGATCACAGTGGTCTGAGAAGGCGATATCGATATTGACGGACGCAGATTTTTCTCTCTCTGCAGGTTTACGTTCATCTGCCGGCATTCAGGTTCAGACTGGGTGCTTATTCAAACATGAGGCGAGCGTGTTAAAGTGGCATCAGATGAGCTTAGAGGGAGGCTTCCTTGACTGAAAAAGGCCTCATTACGTCGCTCTGAATCTCCCACAGGTGTTCGGTTGGGCTCAGATCCGATGGCTGTGAAGGCCGCCGCACACGATTCACGTCATTTTCGTGAAACGGCTCAGCGAGCCTCGTCTTCTGCTCTCCTCAGCCCATTTATTCAGATTTGTCCCTTCGCTCGCCACCCGTCTGTTTGTGGTCAGTTTTCCCTCCACACAAACAAAAAGGTGAGACGAGTTCACGAAGGCGACAGCAGACGCTCCGTCACCCTCGCTGCCGGATTTGAGCTTTAAGGCAGAGAGCAGATGAAGGATGAATCCGTCAGGGAGCTGTGTCACTGTGCGGAGTATTAATGCAGGGCGGACAGGATGAATGCATGAAGGAGGAGTTTTATTGTACACTGTACTGCCTGCTACATTCTCCAGATACACTCGGCTGCTCTCTGGAGAGCTGTTGTTATCCATCAGCTGGAGTAAGAAAGGCTGAAAAAAGGCTGCGTCACTGCCGTTCTTCACACCCTCATCCATTTCTTTTATCCGCCCACAGCGGCTGTCAGAGCAGCCAGACATTCCTCATGAAAACACTCCAGTCCTGCCTTTTCATTTTTCATATCAAACACATGCAGAACTTTAACATAAACGGAAGGTCTGGCTGGTGTTGTTGTGTCCTGATGTGTCGCTGTGTAGTGTGTGAGATGCTGACACTGAGCGGTAAGCCTGACTCCTCTGCCGGCTCATTTCTGGCACTCTACTGCCCTCTCCTGTGACCGGGATCCATATTTAACAGAATCGGGTGGGAGATGAACAGAAGGCGCCGGAAAACGCTGCTAAATCTTCCCTGAGGCTGATGAGTGGTTCTGTCCGCCGGCTGCTGAGGCAGGTGTGGTCAAAGAGCTGTTTGGACAGTCAACACCTGCACTGACCGCCGGGCTTCACTGACAGCCTTCAGTGTTTATGATGAACACATGAATTATGTCAAAGCGCTGGGACGCTGAGTCAGCTGAGCTTCTCCTGCAATAAGTCAGAATATCTGAGGCGAACATGAATGTCTGAACCAGATTTCATGGCCGTCCGTCCAACAGGCGAGCTGTTGAGTTATTTCACTGAACACCACCCTTACACCTCAGTGAGGCACGAGAGAAGGAGCTCCAGCCTTTGTAGGATTCTTCCTCTGAAGAATAACCACTGCTGAAACAGCTGATACATTAACAGTCTTGTTTCATTGGACTCAGACATGTTCACTGTGACGCTGAACGAGCCGCTCCTCACGCTGTCACTTCATTTCCTGCAGGTTGCTGCCCTCTAGTGAGACCACACACTTGATTCTTCAAAGGAGGGTGCAGGAAGAGAAACGACCACAAGCCAGCAGCCAAATGCTGCGAGATCCTCCCTGAAGCTGATAAATCTGTCTAAACGCAGCAACCTGCAGAAATAAGATTCAGTCTGTCAGCAGACGGCAAAGTAACATTCTGTCCTGTGAAAAAAAACCTTCCAGTGTATCACACTTACTCTGGTTTCATAGTAAGTCATGGCCAATGAAGTGAGCGTTGCTACAGAAACACTATCAGCTGGCTTTTCATCCTTTTCATCTGCTTCTTAAAGGGGGGGTGGTGGTGGTGGGGGGGGGGGTGTTGCGTCAGTGTGGATGCACCCAGGAGGGTTGAGATCAAAGCCGCCGCCGGTGTCAAGACTGTGTTACAACATCTGTATTCTTGTGGAAAGTGGGACACTCCTGTCTTCACTCCCACACACACACACACACACACACACACACACACACATATATATATATCTACTGTATGTAATAGAGAAAACACACTTAATGTACGCACATTAAAAATTACGTGTCCAGAAAATGCTTTGAAATGTTTTAAATGTGTCCGAGAAGGACCTAAGAATCAAAACTGCCGCTGTCAAACCTTTGCAGGATGCGGCCAGAAGTATTTGGACAGCACAGGCCTGAATAAAACTGTTTGTGGCATCACAGCTTCAAAACACACACACAAACACACACTCTTCAAGAGCATTGTTGAGTGGGTCAATAGCTTATCGATCGGCCTTTTTAAATTTCTTTCACTGATTTTTTTAAGTAATTGTATAAAATAAACCAAAATATTAACCTGAAGGGTTTTATTCTTTTGAAAGAAGCAGCTGTATCTTGATTTTGATTGGTTGGCTGATTGATTGATTGATTTGTACCCAGCCTGTATGGGCTCATAAAACACTAGGCAGTCATGACAAGAGGGACGAATCGTGATATACACTTCCACAAATTCAGAAAGAGGCCACTTCAAAACACTCCCAAAATGTCAATTTTCAAAATAAAATTTCTTCTTTTATTCTGTAAATGAAATGAATGGAGTGTGTGACACGGCTCCATGGGAACAAAGATTATAGATGAAAATGATGAAATGATTAAAGGTAAAAGTAGATCTTAATATGAAAGTGTTCGTGTGCATGTTTGATACCTGAGTGTCAAAAGTTAGTTGACTCTTTGATAACCTGTTTCTGTGAATCTCTGCTGGTTTTCTGTCGTCTGTGACTTAATATCTTCGTAAAATTAATGGCAGATTATTGGATAATGAGAAAAATGCAGCCCTAGTTTTCCTCCTCACAGGACTGAGACGAGCCGAAGCTTCCGCCAAAGATTTGTTTTTCTTTTGGGAGACTTGGCTGATATGAGCTAAACTGTGATCTCCACGGGGGCGTAGCCGCTGGAGTCGTCTCAGAGGAGATAAAATGCCCTCAGCACATTATCACCTAATGAAAACGCTGACTTTGAATGAGGAAGTAATTGATAGCTGTCATCCAGATGTTAAGAGCTGCTTGCCGAGCTGTTAGGCTGCATTTTACTGCAAGTTTATAGAGTCAGAATCATCCTCAAACTCACCCTTTGACTTTCACCAGCTACAGAACAGATTACCATCTCAAGTCTGCAGACAGTTAAACAAACAGACTCCCTCAGGAAGCCGAAGACATCGTAAAAAAAAGTACAACCAAGAGTCAACACACATAAATCCCAGAGTGCTTTCATTTCAGAAAGAGCAGCCGAGAACGACATGCGGCTTCTCGTTTCTGTGCTCGAACGTAATTGAAGCCTGAGGGTGAGCGAGTGAATTAGTGAGTCTATCTGACAGTCCGATAGCTGCGCGTGCAAACCCGCCTCCAGAAAAACAGAAAGATATTAGACAATAAACCCCACGAGAGGGTTGAAAAGTCTGATTTCCACAATGCTGTTCTGTGCTGAAGAGGCAAAGGTGAGACTGATGTTCCCAAAAGCAAATAAACAGTTAAATGACCTCAAACTAAGCTTCATCCTACCTGCATCCTACCACGAAAATGTGTGCAAAAATAAAGTAAAAACACTTGAAAGTATTCAGCGAGATCACGTCTTCATCAAGCCCGCTCAGTCCTTCATGATCCATGTCAAAGTACGCATGATTACAGACAGTCAGGGACGGAGGAGAGATCACTGTGCATCAGTGCATTAACATTTATTTGTTCTGCAGACGCTTTTATCCGAAGCGACTCGGCTGCAGGAGCGCGACGTTAACAGAAGGTGTTAAGAGTGTGGCAGTTTTCTTTTTGCGGACAGCGTCGGTGCCTTTTCAGACGTGGAACAGTAACGTTACTGCTTCGTTAGTCTGTTAGCGTGACGGCGCTCTGTCGTTCAGGCGGAGGACACTTTAACGTTAATGTTCCTTACAGCTTCACTCAGACGTGACGGAACATCTACAGAAAGAAAGAAAGACGAGCGCTTTCAGTCCCTCTTCATTGATCCATTTGTGTCACGAGCTGGCAACAACGAAAGAGACACAGCAGTTAACAAAGAAGCTTTTCATTAACTCAAACTAAACCCAAATTAGGCCAAATTAAGAGCACCAGACTAAAGATCTGTAGAGTGAGAGCTGTGTGCTGTGCGTGAAGGTAACAAAGGGAACATAGCCGGGCGAGGATGTGCCTCTGGAGAGCAGCAGAGTGAATGACTACAGCTGTGGATTAAGTTAAATTCAGGGCGCAGAATTACTGTAATTAGTCAGCTGCCGGGGAGAGACACAATACAAACTCCCACAATGGGCCGATCTTCACCCTTAACACCTCTGAAGTACATAAAACACGATAAAATCCAGAGGCATCGCCGTGCAGTCTGCCAGCTGCATGGGAAACGGCTGAGTCACTGTGAGTGCTTAACAGTCTGATGGGATTCTTATTATTCATCTTCTCTTTACTCAATCGTAAGTATTCACTGTCTTAAAGCCAAATGAATAACCATGTAGGTGATTAGGTGTGTGCGTGTGTCGTAATCTGCTGACCATGGCACCACGTACAGTCTGTTATTATGCACTGATGAAGCTGTCCTGATTGTACAACACATTCTGACGGGCCTGTTGTGCTGACATTGTTCTGATGATGGAGCGAAGTCATCCTGTCTACAAAGATAATGTATATAATCTATCAGCTCCTCCTGCTCCGGGCTCTTCCTGGTCATCTCACACTCGAGACAGCAAGAAGGGAGTCGGTCTGCAGGCGTCAGAAGAGGCGTCTGGGTACAACCCTAAAATAAAAAATCCAGGATCTAATGGGATTTTCCATTACACATTACTCAGATTTTCCAATTTTTTCCATCGCTTTTTTTTAACCTCCTCCCAGAAAGGTTTTATGTCACTACACTGCCACGTACAATGAGTCAGTGTCCCCTTCACCTCAGTACATTCTGTGCATGAATCTGGAACATTACTATTATATTTGTTTAGCTTAACAGGAGTGATAGATGTTCTCATCAGCCGCCAGTATTGTCACAATCTTAATGGAGTATTGACTGTTTGAGAATGGGCTTTCATACATACTACTTCCTGTTCCTCTTCTGGTATATCTCTTTCAAGGTCTTCTATCCATGCACTCCGTTTATAATTAGAATTCTCAGTTGAATTAGACAGTAATAAATTATATATCTCTGAAATAGCACCTTTACTGAAACTATTTTCTCCAAGGCAGATTTTGAGGTTAGAGGTTAGTTAGAGCATTATTTTGGCTCCACTCTGTGCTTTTTAGTACAAAATTGCCAGAACAATAGTTTGGTGAGAGCTGAAAGAACCGTTCACCCCGGCCTGTGCTCGAGTCTGAAAACTCAGTCAGAGAGAGGATGTCAGTATCTTGGATGTTGTCCTCTTACGGAAACCGAGACAGGTCGGGCAGGTCGGCACCGATGGCGGCTTTGACTGGATGTTCTAACCTGTCATTGTCACCTGTTAAGAGATTACCAAAGCACTCAGTGACAGAAGAGGTGACGACTGACGACCACGGAGCTGGAGGAGAGCGCCATGACTTCAGTTCACGCCACAAACCAGTTGAGCTTTGGGGGAAGTGCAGTTTGTGTAGCACCTGTCATACAGAAACTGCAGCTCGGAGTCTTTACAGCGAAGACAAAAGTCAGAATGAGGATGAGAAGCATGAAACCACAGAACGCATTGATGTGGGGTGTTAGCTGCTAATATTGGCGCGAGCAGCTTATTGCTTTATCTGAACTGAGGCTCTAGAGACCAGTGAAGCCCTCTGGTGAGACTGGGCTTCATAAATAAACCGTCAGACTGCTTAGGAGTTGTCAAAGTGGTTCTGCTCTGAAGGCTGAAACAACCAGACAGTGTGTTTCCATGATGGCACTCGGTTGGGTTTGGCTGTGTGTGGTTTGAGCCTCAGAGCTGTGTGGGAGTGTTTAACGAGCTCTCTGCAGCAGTGTGGGCCACGTAAATGTCAGCTGCAGGCAGCTGTGACCTCCAGGCGGTCAAATCGTCATGATTCAGACGCCCACTGCTTTTAAACATGAGCTGCAGATCTGGACCATCACCGTGTCCTGTACGTTAGTTTATACACCACAATCCTGAGTCTGAACAAGTTGGGCTGCAGCGTAAAACTAAACGCAAACCTCGCTCCTCCTCGCCTGTGAGCCACTGAGCCTTTCCAGGATGCCCCTTTCACACCCAATCAAGATCCTCTCACCTGTTACCAATGAGCCTGTTCACCTGTGGAGCGTTCCAAACAGGTGTTTTTGGAGCGTTCCACATCTTTCCCAGTCTTTAGCTGCTCCTGTCCCAACAGCAAATTCATAATAAGCAGATATTTACAAAAATCAGTGAAACTGATGCTGTCAAACATTAAATATGTTGACTTTGTGCTGTTTGTAATTGAGTTTATGTAAAAAAAAAAAAAAAAAAATCACTTTCTGTCCCAGCTGTTCTGGAATCAGGATTGTGCTTCTTTGTTTTTCCCGACCTGTTTTGGAGGAAGTGTAATTGGTGCCTGGGTGATTTTCTCTTACAGCCCACGATGCTTCATGTTCTTGCACCAAACAGCAGTCCTGCAGTGGAAGTCTGGGCGGATGCTGGTCACTGTTTTGTCCACCGTGTGGTTAAGTTAAAGCTGAGTTTACACTCCGCTCAACGTGTGCCGTAATGACAGACTTACACAGCTCATTAGCCGCAGCGAGGCGGGAGGTGTGTATTCGTTGGTGGCTTTCGGGGGTTTTAATTCTGGGAGCACGCTCAGAGCGTCAGACGTGCACACTTTGTGGAACATGACTGTGTTTTGCACCGCTTTGAAGAATTCTTCCTGGTTGAAAAACTTTGCTGCAGATGAAGATATGAGGTTTCACTCATTGACATCACCATCACTGCACTTCTGGAGTGCATCCAGCTAACGTAGTAAAGCAAAAACAAGCAGCCAGAGCCGACCAATCACAGCGCTTGCGGTTGGTTCTAATTGGTTGGATTGGCGTGGGTCACCATAAAACTTTGTTCAGCCCTTTTGGCTCCCTTCAGGGTGAATTGTTATAACTTTAGTGGCTTTTCCTTCAGCGCCAACCACCAGTCAAAATTTTGTCCAAGCCTTCGGTTCACGGCTAAATCCCTGAAATACTACTGAGCAGCTGTTAGCACGTTAGCATTGAGCTAAAGGACAGCCGTAGACTCCTTTAGTTGCTGTTAGAGGGTGTTTACATGGAAGCTCATGAAATAAGTGACTGACTGCAGGTTTGTTCCTTTAAAGTGTTTCCTCACTATGTAGATTTAAAATATGTCATTTGTGGGTTTTTCTACGTGCTTCAAAGGCAGCCGGACTCGTCTGTGGTTGCAGAAGACCTTTGGAAGCACTTAGAAGCAGTCCGACCTGGATGAATGAGAATCTTCACAGACGTCATTTGTGGGTTCTTTTCTACACACACTCGTCAGGAAGCCAGCTGACACACACACACCGATACTCATACAGACACTTTCACACACACATATTTACAGAATGTGAAGACAAGACACGTTGTGGCACGGTGGCACAAGTGGTAACACTGTCGCCTCACAGCTAGAAGGTCCCCGGTTCGAATCCCGCTGTGGGCGCTGGTGGCGTGTCCTCCACCATGCCTTCGGTGCCTGCTGCTCGAGGAAAAAAGGGGCCTTTCTGTGTGGAGTTTGCATGTTCTCCCCGTGCTCACCTGGGGTATCCTCCATAAAAATACCCCCACTAAAAACATGCAAGAAGATCACCACCTGACCAATGGTGACTACAATGGAACCGGTCCCCGGGCGCTGGTCGATAGCAGCCCACCGCTCCTGGTCTGCCGTGGAGGAAGGTTTGACCATGGATGGGTCAAAAGCGGAGAAAGAATTTCACAAATGCATGGCGTGTGCAGTTTCCCTCCTCAACTCTGCATGTTGTGTGTTAAAAAATTGTGATGAATAAAAAAGGAATCTTAAGTTTATACAGTGCTTTCAGAACTGAGGGGGAGTGTGGCATGTGGATGTGAGAGTGCGGTGATGCACTCCCAGAATACTTTGTGTTGCTTTCAGGTGCAGCTGTGGTGAGATTCTCCTGAATCCTCCTCCTGAAATTTCTCAAAGCTTCTCACAGATATCTGGACTTGATGTCCACGTTTAGGTTGGAGTTTTCCTTCGCTGTCCTTCGCTGTCTTTGAGTTATGATGAAGAACAAAGATGACGTGAAGGAAAGCTGATGCTGCGAAGCTTGTAGAAGGCGTGTCACTGCTTTCCTTGTTTGCAGGCCGCCTCAGGTTTCCCCTCGTTTTCAAGTTTAAACCTGTCAGTGATCCACCACAGTGTGATGACTGTTTTTGTTTTTGGATTGAATGAAGGCCAAACTGCTCCTGTACACTGCGCTCAGAGTTAAAAATAGTCCAGGAGCACAAAGCGTTGGAGTTACTTCACGTAGGTGCGTCTCTGAGTGGATGTCATGTGCACAGTGTGTGTAGTAACACTGTAATATTCTGTGACAGTGCTAACATGATTTTAGCTTAGCATGTTAGCATGCTGGCCTTTGCTAATCTCACCACAGTACAGCTGAGATGATGGAGATCGTTCGGATTCTTCTGCACCAAAGTTCACGTCAGTCCATCACAAAGGTGTTTCAGCCTGGACCAAAGTGGACGATCAGTCCTGATGCTGAATGACTGAAGGTGTCCTCTTCATCACATCTCATCCAAACTTAATAGCAGAGGAAGAGGATTGTGGCTGATTGTGGTGGCCTCGGTGTGCCATGTGTCCTTTTGTTCCGGCCAAAAATAAAAGCAGACGTGGTGTTCGCTCTCACGAGTTTCCTCGTTAATCTTGTTTCAAGTCTCTGTAAACAGATTTTCTCATTACAGTGAAATTAACAGAAAGCAGCAGCTCCTCTTCCTCCTCAGCTCTCTCTCTCTCTTTTTAATAAGATGCTGTGACGCAGCATCATAAAGAGATTCTGAGCTGAAATCCATCTTTGTGCAGTTAATATGAACCACAGCAGTTTTAATTATATTGTCTTGTCACTTATTTTTAATTTGGCCTAACATACATGGCTTTTTAAGGACACATTACTCAGTGATCAAAATATTAAAGGAAAAGCAGAAAAAAAGCCAGAAGTCCAGTTTATTAGCATGAATATAAATTAGATCATCAACCCTCCAGAGTTCTGTGAGGATGTTTCATTCAGTCTTTAAGTTCCTCTTTTTCATCCCCTTAATGCCTCTTGTGTCTTCTGTAAAGCGCTTTGTTGAGAGATGCTTCAGCCTGTCTGGAAACTCATGGAGGAGTTCCTCCTCATGCCGCGCGCGCAGCTTCCCGCAAACAGATGTGTCTGATTCTCAGTGAGACGGTCCACGATTCAACCAAATGAAGCTTTGCTTAACAAATGTGTCGACAAGTGAGAGGTGGGGGGACATCAGAGAGGAAAAAGGCGTATCTTAACAACCAAAGTCCTCCCCGATGCCCTCCTCCTCCTCCTCCTCCTCTTCTTCTTCTTCTTCCCGAAGGCGCCTCCTGACGCGCTCTCTCTCCTCAGTCTGCCCAGCATGCGGTTCCCTCGGGTTCTCCTTTAAATCATAAAGACAGATACTTCACAGGGAGCGTGAGGAGCAGAGAGAAGGGAGAAAACACTCCGGTGGGTCATGTAAGAAAAAACCCTCCCTGGTCTGAGTGTTGTTACGCGTAGCGGACCGCGGAGCGATGGGAGCGGTGCGCCCGGAGCGGAGCGCCCTGCCGCGGCTCTGCCTCCTCCTCCTCCCCCTGTTGCTGCTGGGCTTCTGTGTGCCCACTTCGGCGGCCTGGGACCTGGTTCTCCTCCACACCAACGATGTACACGCCCGGGTGGAGGAGACCAACCAGCACTCCGGGAAATGCAGCGGCAGAAGCGGCGGCGGGTGTTTCGCCGGGGTGGCGCGGAGAGCCACGATGGTCAAGAGGATCCGCGCGTCCGAGAGCAACGTGCTGCTGCTGGACGCCGGAGACCAGTTCCAGGGGACCGTCTGGTTCAATTACTACAAGGGAGCTGAGGCTGCCCATTTTATGAACCAGCTGCGTTATGATGCCATGGTAAGAAAGCAGCCTGATATATGACAGTAATAATAATAACAATGGTAGAGGAGCAGTTGCATTATTAAATGTTCTAATGTCTCCAAAGTGCAGAAATGATATGAGTTTATATTTACTTCATTATACTCAAATGGCTTTTATTTCCAGTTGTGGAAGAAGTATTTCTGAATTAAAGAAATTTAAGTCAAAGTGCAGAAGATTTACAAGCAAAATATCCCCAAACTGTCAGTAAAAGTTTCAGTGTTGTGTTAAGTTGCTGATGCAGAAACAGTCCAGAAGCAGTTTGAGGAGGAGACTTTCTCATGTTTGGTTGTTTATTCTGTTAAAATCAGAGCGGATCATATTTTTTAAAGTCATCGTGTTTCATGTGTAAAGTCTTAATTTGCAATGATGGTGAGAATTATGAGCCTGGTTTTACTCCTGCAGGGATCAGAGACAATCACAGTCAGTGATTACTGTTTGTCCAGATTCACAAATACAGAGAAGGATGTGTTAATCACTTGGTTAGGTTGTCTGTTGTCCCACATTTTTGTTATAAATCCTACAAAAAAAAGATGAAATAAGCACAGAAAAGTCCTGAACAAAAGAGTCACAAGAGCTTTAAAACATCACAAATCACAAAAACAAAGAGAGTGGACCCTGATCACCACGATGATTTCCAATGATGAGATCTTCAGGCAAACACGACTAAAACGAAACCTAACTTAAAGATAACAGAACAATAGAAAGGTCTCAGTTCAAAGCAGATGACTCAGACTGGACTCAGTGACAGGCTGAATTTACTGATCAGCACTGAAGGCCTCGCTGGTTTTAATTAGCTTAATAGCAGAGAGGAAGGTTTTAATGGATCAGCTGTTTGCCCTCCGTGCCTTTTAATCTTTACACCAGAATTAGAGCAATGAGTTTAGACTCCTTTTAAATCTTGATGGAGAATTAATCCTGCTGTGTGTGTACGGTGGCCAAGAGAGGTCAACACACTGCAACGGAAGAAAAGCAAAAGGGGGAAACGTCCTCACGGCTGTGACAACATCCAGGCTCATGAGCAAATTAGGAAACACGTTGAGCAACTTGAAAACGTCCGCAGGGCCGAAAGAAAACACACAAAAGTGCAAAAGAGTTTCTGCAGGACAATAAAAGCTTCATTTGACCACCACGACGTGATCCAGAAGAGCACCGCTGTGCTCAGCCGGCAGGCAATCCGGCGCTACGAGCGCCGCGCTGCGGGTTCCTCTGAAGGTTGAATCTGCTTCATAAAGGTTTCCTCTTGTCTCCTCAGTGAGCGGCATTTCACTGATGCTGCAGCGTAACACAGCGCGATGCACAGCTGCCCGTATGCGTCGAATACAGGCGTTATGTGATTGAGAAAACGTAGTGCCAAAGGAAAGTGCTGTCCAACGGCAAAGTCTACTGTGGGTGATACACTCACTGTGGATCAGTGCCTCATAGAGCCCCACCTCAAAGAACAGGAGCCATCCCTTCAGTGGCTGCGCCTCAGTGTGTCGTTAGAAGGTCCTTCATATTAGAAAGACATTGAGAGGACAGTCTGGACCTGGTCTGTGAACTGTGTCCTGATTTTAACCTGGACGCATTGACGTCTTTTGACCGGTAAACCATTAACTAAATGCCTTCTGGGTAACGACTGCCTGTATTAGCTACTGCACCTTCTAAAAGAGACACCCTCCACAGGTGTAGCTGGCGGCGTGGTGGCATATCTAGCGGTGCATCAGAGAGTCTGTGCTTCGGAGTCAGATCTGCTGACTGGAGAGCAGTTTTCCACCAGTCTGCCAGTGTCAACCTGCCTGTGGACGCAGGGACAAGGCTCGTCTCCGTCCTGCTGTTTTATTCCTGGTTAATTGTCCCACCGTCCGTCAGTGGATGGCTGAGGGCGACGTCCCGTGGCGACCGCGCTCCTTTTAGCTCTCCGCTGCTTCGCTTTCCTGAAGAGCTGCTGGCTGTTGCGAGTCAGCATCCATCTTCATCTGTCCAGACGCACAGTTTGGCTTCCTGTCGCTGGCCTTCATTTACATTCTTGCTCTGTGATGGGCCACAGTACACTTTTGTGTATTCGGATTCAAACAACACTCCACAATTTAAGTACACAGTGATCAACATGGCCACTGTTGCTGTGTCTGATGTAAGTACAGCAGTAACCTGAGCAGTCATCCATTCATTGGCCGGACCCACTGAGGATGGCCTGGAAACCGCTGTGTTTTCGTCACCTGAGGATGAGCTCTTCATGTCTCCAGAGGGAGCGGATCCTCGTCCAAGGAGTCCACCATGTTGCACCAGCGTGTTTCTACAGTAGCCCAGAATGGACAAACCAGACACAGGCTCTACTGAGAGACCAGGTCCGTGGCACAATGCCATGAATGTGCCGTTGGCGTAGACGCCTCACAGTGCGAGCTAAGACCGCCGTTTTGGACTGAAGACCAAAGATTTCATCACATTTCTAAACACAATTTGAAGCTTTCGTCTGGAAGTCCCGCTGTGGTGTCGAGGCCCCTGCAAGATAAGAAAAATCCCAAACTGGTTGAGCTCAAAGACCTGCAGCGCTTCGTGAAACCTGTCCTGACTCTGAGTTATTTCCCTGAACTGAACATCTGCGTTTGTGTGTAACATGGTGCTCAGCGATAGCAGCTGTGTGACTTTCCTTCGTGTTTTTCAGGCTTTAGGAAACCACGAGTTTGACAACGGGGTGGAGGGACTCATGAAACCGTTCATGGAGGAGATCAAGTGTCCTGTTCTCAGCGCCAACATCAAACCAGATAAAAGTCTGGCCCCGACGTTTGGCAGCTCGTACTTGCCTTATAAGATACTGACTGTTGGCAGCGAGAGGGTGGGAGTGGTGGGCTACACGTCGCAGGAAACTCCCGCTCTGTCCAAACCTGGTGAGTGGAAGTGGACGGCTTCTGTCTCTGTCTGTCTCCTCTCACATCGTTTCCATATATAGACTCAGATGCACTCTCTCTCTCTCTCTCAGTTATTTTCAAGGCATCCATCAGCGTAGCGTAGGCTGTTTCCTCTCCAGCTGTCCTGGAGAGCTGCTTTCGAGAAAAGGTCTTCAAAATGAAAATGGAGGAACCTCCTGTCCTCTAAGTGAAAACAAATAGAAAACAATAAACTCACAATAAACAAAGCTGTGGAAGTACAAATCTCCAGTTTCATCTGACTGTACAGTTAAATATCCTTGATGCGAGCTCCGTTTGAAGTCCGCGAGCTCGGCCCGCGTCCAGAATCCGTGTCTTTAGCCAAGTCGGATGTCAGATCACTGGTGCAGCCAAGAAGTTTTTCACATTCACTCTTATTTTCATGATGGGAATGACGACAGAGATCTCTAAAAAACAAAAGAAAAACTAAAAATGTGATTGGATTGGTTGCCTCTTCGTTTGTGGAATGCCTTTAAATGCCGATGTCGAACTGACCTCTCACCTCCATGTTGGCGTACAGGCCCGCGCCTCCTGTTCGAGGAGGAGGTGAACTCTCTGCAGCTGCAGGTGGACAAGCTGCAGACGCTGGGAGTCAACAAGATCATCGCCCTCGGTCACTCCGGCTTCACTGTGGATCAGACGATCGCCAAGAAGGTCCGCGGAGTGGACGTCGTCATCGGCGGACACACCAACACCTTCCTCTTCACAGGTTGGCTGTCGTCACGTTATGGTGACTTCTTCTCATCCAAATTCCAAACATCACCCTCATCTTTAAGTCCCTGATTGCCTTTCAAGTCTTATTTATGAGTGAGATGGAGCTGAATTTAGTTAACGAGCTAAAGGACAGAAAGCTAGCTGGTTTGCAGAGCTTTATTTCTCTTCAGTAAGTCACTTCGTCGTTAATCCTCCAGCATTCCTGAATAAACTAAGACATGGCTGTTGTGCAGCTCACTAGATTTGACAGCTTTAGACCCCTTTAGAAGCACTGAGAGACAAATACAGCGTCTATTTGTGCAGACCATCTCCATTTTTAGCATTTATGGGTGGATTTGCTCTCGTGTTTGTGGTCCTCTGGGTTTGGGAGGGCAGCAGCATGCTCAGTTAACCAATCAGCAGCCAGACAGAAAAGTGACTGACTGTGAATGTGTGACTGGAAGTTTCAGGACAAACTTTGGAGCGATTCTGTTGTTCTTGGTTGAATTCACCCTCCTGCAGAGGCGAACAGCAGCTGTCTCTGTGAGCTGCGTTCCCCCTCCGGGCCGGGAGGAAACTTTGAGTCTCCATACTCGGGGTTAGCTCAGAGTAAACATGGTGTCGGCACGAGCGTGGTGTCCGTAAATAACTCTGTAGTGTTTCATATGAGCAGCAGCGCGAGGACTCACTGAGCAGACAGGAAGTGAGTTGTTGGTTTGGACCTCAGGCTGCAGGAACGCTGCAGCAGACATCAGGCAGAGTGTAACTATGAGGCCCCTCCGAGTTAGTTATTAGTCTTTGTTTGGACAAGTGCTCTTGAAGCTGTCAGTGATGCATTCAAGACCTCCTGTGAAGTGCAAATTTATGCTGTAAAATCCAGTAAATCCCTCTGTCGTGCCGCCTGGCCCACGCTGAGGCTACACCTGCCTTTGTCTTGCTGACCAGCTGATCGACAGACAGTGAACACACACCTGTTATAATCAGCTAATCTTTCAAGTCAGTTCTCAAGCAAAAGTGTGAAACATTTAATGGTTCCAGCATCTTAAATCTGAGGATTTTCTGCTTTTCCTCGTCTGACGTTACGAAACAAACTCCTAAAACATAAGTTGACGTGTTTAAATTTGCTTATTTTGTCTGTTTTTTTGAGGATTTATAGACCAAAAGATCATCAGCTGCAGCCAGTCAACACACCCCAACTCGCACTGTAGTTACTAGACCAACTGTCTTCACAATAAAAGCACAGATTTCCTCCTAATACCATATAATTATACAAGATAAACCTTCTATAATCCCCAGAGTGGAAATTCAGGCATTGAATGACAATAATAAAGACAGTATAATATAAAAGAGTTAGTCACAACATTGTGCTGCAGTGCAGGAGGGTCAGAAGCATCAGATATTGAGAAATAAAGGCTCTGCCAGTGTATGATTCACTTTTCTTCTTAATGTCTGTGACTACGCCACAGTTCCTCCCAGATGATTCATCAGATTTGATGGTTTGATAATAATTTACCAGTCGCTGCACCAAACACACACGAGTTGAGTCACTGTTGAAGTTTGTTGGTGTCATGAAGCAGAAATGAATGATGAGTCAAAGTCTCCCTCAGTGAATCTAAAGCTGTGTCTGTCACATCTGTGCAGTCAGATCGGACCGAGGACTTCCAGATGTTTTCAGAACCTCTGCATGCACCTCCCTCACCCTCTCACTCATTACTGCATTCATCCCACTTATCCGTTTGCTCCCTTTCCACAGGGATTAATGGGAACCAGTGGAAACACAGGGGTCATTTGCTCAGGTTGTGTGTACCATGTCACAGGCAGACAAACAAAGCTTTGAGCTGACTCACTGAACGACAGCAGAAACCTTCCCTGTCACCTCCTCTAGAAACACCCTCTCATTAGTTTGGCCTCCATATTTTCTCCATGGACTTCCTGGAAGTCCGTCCGTCCTTGCTGAGGGTTCTTCCTGAGGATGGTTCAGCTCGTGCATCGCTCAGCCCGTTGACTGACCTGGTGTCAGTGTTCCCAAACTGGGAGCATCTTAAGAAACATCGTAGTCTTCATCAAAACCAGCTTGACTTTACATTCACTGTTTGAAATTGAACACTCCCACAGATTGTAATCCTCTAACGCTTCTTCTTTCAGGGCCACCTCCTTCCTCTGAGGTCCCGGCCGGTCCTTATCCCTTCATGGTGAGATCAGAGGACGGGCGGCAGGTTCCTGTCGTGCAGGCCTACGCCTTTGGAAAATATCTGGGTTATCTGAAGGTGACCTTTGACCATGCTGGGAATGTGGTGAGGTCCACAGGAAACCCCATCCTGCTGAACAGCAGCATCCCACAAGGTACAGAGACCTCAGTCTGATCCCTCTTCGTGCTTTCATTCCTCTCTCTGAATGTTCGGTGACAGATGCTTTTCTGAAGCCCTGTGGACATGAAACACAGAACGCTTCTGCCTTCATCCATCCTTAAATCAATGCTCATTCACACAAACCTGTGATACGTAAATGGCATTGCTCAGCAGGAGTAAAGAGACGCGTTTCCTGGTTTGTCACACTGGATTTGTTCAGCTGCAGCCTTTCCGTTAATTTGACGACATTCAGTTCAGGAAGTGTTAGAGGAGCGTCACAGATCCACAGGCTACACAACGAACTGAAGCAGCTTTTCAGGGCGACTGTTTCATATTTGCTTTTTCCTGCAATGGTCTGCAATTTTTAGCTCCGCTCTTACTAAGGTTAAGTATCTCGTCCAGATCCAGAAGTTCTTGCCCAGGTGGATGAATGGAAGAAGAAACTGGCCAACTACTCGGCTCAGGTGGTGGGAAAGACTCTGGTCTTCCTGAACGGGACCACGGAAGAGTGCCGATTTCGGGAATGCAACCTGGGAAACCTGATCTGCGACGCCATGGTCAGTCAGAGTGCTTCATTACATACAGTCAGGCTGTCCTTTGAGAGGTGTCTGTCCTTTGAAAGGTGTCTCTCCTACGTTTGTTGGACCAGATCTTAGATTCTGTAGAGCTGCTTGAAGCACATGAACTTTTCTTGGTTTGGTTCGGTTCAGCCAAAATCTGGACCATTTTCTTATTTAGTTCAGTTTGGGAACACCTTTGCTAACAAACTGCTCCAGAATTCATTCATGACCCGACCAAGACGACTTCCTCCAGAGGTTCAGTTCTTCAGACAAATCATACATATGATATTTCCATAATATCGTCACATAAAGGGACTGCAGATGAACATTAGCTTTAAGCTAACTGACTGAGGGGATCTTCTTCTGTCTGTCGTTCAGGTCAGCAACAACATCAGGTTCTTAGAAGACGTCCAGTGGAACCACGTCAGCGCCGCCATCTTCAACGGAGGAGGCATCCGCACGTCCGTGGACGAGCAAGGCAGAAACGGTGCGTCGAAAAATCAAAACCGAGCCAGAGAGCGAACGGCTCGGTCGCTTTTCCTCCGAGTCAAACTTCTCTAGAGGCGGTTGACCGTTTGTGTTTTGTCAGAGGAACTTTCTGTGACAGTGCTGGTGTGTTCTGTAGGTTCCATCACCATGGAGGACCTGATCTCCGTCTTACCTTTCGGAGGAACCTTCGACCTGGTGCAGCTGAAGGGCTCCACGCTGAGGAAAGCCTTCGAGCACTCGGTGAAACGATACGGCCAGAGCACCGGAGAGTTCCTCCAAGTGTCCGGTACCTTTGTTTTTACATCTGTTCATGAATCGTCTTCAGGATGGTGGAAGACACCACAAGGTGTCGATGTTTGATCCTCTGACTCTGCTGATGTTTCCCACAGGATTTCACGTAGAGTTTGACCTCTCCAAGCCTCCGGGGCGCCGCGTGAGGAGCCTCGCCATCCTCTGCACGAGATGTCGAGTTCCTCGCTACGAGCCCGTCGAGGATGAGGCGGTCTATACGGTGGTGCTGCCGTCCTACATGGTGACGGGCGGAGACGGATTCTCCATGATCAGAAACGAGACGCTCAAACACAACAGCGGTGAGGTGCTGGGATGTTGGGATGCTGGGATGCTGGGATGCTGGGATGTTGGGATGCTGGGATGTTGGGATGCTGGGATGTTGGGATGCTGGGATGTTGGGATGTTGGGATGCTGGGATGCTGGGATGCTGGGATGTTTTGGGGTTGTGATCTGCGTCGCCGAGCAGAGACGAGACATCTGATT
Organism: Chaetodon trifasciatus; assembly: GCA_037975065.1. Taxonomy (NCBI): domain Eukaryota; kingdom Metazoa; phylum Chordata; class Actinopteri; order Chaetodontiformes; family Chaetodontidae; genus Chaetodon; species Chaetodon trifasciatus. The sequence continues at coordinate 14,894,035 of JBBMOE010000007.1, read as the reverse complement.
CTGTTTTTTCTTTCAGGGGATTTGGACATTTCGGTTGTGTCCAGCTACATCATGCAAAGACAGAAAGTTTATCCGTCTGTTGAAGGACGCATCAAGATCTACAACTCGGCCTCTGGACGAACCACTCCACTGGTTTTACTGGTTTCACTGGGGCTGCTGTGGGCTTTGTGTGGGAGCATGTGAGGCTGACGTCATCCAGGAAACACCAGAGGACAGGATGGATGTAAGTCTGCAGGACTGAAAACATGATCTGACCCGACTTTTAATTCTGTTTTAAATCAAATTTTAAATCACAAGCAGCTCCAGCAGCCACGTTCTCCCCAAGCGGACCAAGTTTGGATTAAAAAAAGCCACAGCTGAGGTGACTTAAGAAGAAAACAGACTGAACTGAACCAGAAATCCTCAAACTTTTACCCAGAAACATGAAAGAAAAACACTCTTTACACAAGCAGTGTAAAAAATGTTAGTTGTCATGTTTCGTGGGTGGAAATTTGAGAAATCTTTATGCATTATGAAGGTATGAACGTGAAGAAAGAATGCATCACCCTCAGCTCTCTCGTCGCACCTCGTCATCCATATTTAATGTAATGCTGAGACGCCGTAGCTCCGAATCGAAGCTTCTGACGGGATAAAAGCAGCAGCTGGTCGGCCGTGAAACTTCGCACATTCGTCTTCCCGTCAGGATGAATCGCCTCCGACTTTCTATCTAGCGCCATCATCGGGCCTCGCAGAGCTGCCGGCGTGGCTGCAGACTCGCCGGTTTCACAGAGAGAGAAAAAGTCATCTTTCATCATTGGAAACTTCAAGTTTCACATTTTTCTGGTGCGGTCCAGTGCCAGAGTCTTTCCCGGAAAGTTCATAGGACATGTTGGGAATGTCTCCTCTGGTGTTTCGATCTGCAGTTATTCTCATAATCACAACAAAGTGGTCAGAAATGCCTCTCAGATGCTTTTGTGTGGTTGGATGAACAAGCTGAATTGTATGTTGGATTTGTGAAACTCAGACATTCAGACTGAAGGATTTCGAGTGTGACAGAGAGTCTTTACCTGCTGCAGTGTCCTTGAGCCAAAACTCCTTTATGTACGAGGCAGAAAAGCTAACATAAACAGTTTCAAAGTGTCCCCGAGCCCACGCGGTAACACAGCCCTGTGTTTCACAGAGCGTTGAAGCTCGCCCCATCCTTGCAACACCCAGCGTTTTTTGAAGCCGAGCTCCTCGCTGAACAAGGCCTCCTCTGTGTGAGGGATCTCCCAGACAACGCTCGCTGCCTGTTAATGTCCGGGAAGTCCTCATTAATCAGTTCACTGAGTGTAACACAGCTGGCACCGGCCTGCGTTGGCGTGAGCTGCCAAGTGCCGGAAAACAAGCACACGGAAAGTGTTGTGCTGCGGCGGCGCTCTGAGACGAGCTGAGGACGACGGAGGGTCACGAGTAGAGATCAGTCCGGCTCAGCCGCAGTTTTCCATTTGTGGCTTTAAATCGTTTTTAGTCATTCAGTGGAGCGAGAAGTGTTGACTCTGAGCTCCTCAGTCACTTTAAAGGGTCAGTGAACGCATCACCGTTCAGCTATAACTGAGCTGTTTCTTTAAAGTGTGTCGACCTGTTAAAAGTTCTGTCTTTACAATCAGACCGACCACGTGTTTTGCTCTTGAAAAACCTGAAGCTGTGATAACTTTAGGATTTTCTAAAGCAATGTGCAAACAGTCTTTGGTGGTGAAGGAAAAGACAGACAGACAGGCAGACAGACAGGCAGACAGTGTTTTCTGTAGTGGCATCAATAAATATATTTCTTTTATTAGTGCATGAATACACACTGGAATGTGAGGATGGTCCCAGAGGGTTTGGACATAGCTGAGTATTGCACTTCCATAATCCAGGATGTGGGAGACGTGTGGATACAGTGTTCGGTACGTCGTCTGGTTCACATGATGATGGCTTCCTTCGCGCCCTGAAAAGGAAACACCATCAGTTCAGTGTGTTCGTCTGAGGGCGACACCTAAACGCTACGTGACTGAAACTGCAAGAAAGCAGAGCTGGTGGGTTCGCTCGCTGCTGTGGAGGTGTTTGACGCCTGAGCTGAGCTGAACGTTGAGGTTAGCTTCGGGACTTTCTGTGGCTCCGTTTCCTGCAGCGTTTACGTTCTGCTGCTTCACTTTGACCACGGCGGCCATCTTTAACGTGCTCATTCGGTTTTGTTGCTGCGCCGCAGACGTTCATCACATTCTTCACAGCACAGGAGACCTTTCATGTGCACTAATCATGTCGAGTAATAATTCACCTTATTATTTAAGTACCGTATTTTGCTCGTTAGCGTGGTTAGCCTAGCTTAGCATAAAGACTGGAAGCCGGTGGAAACAGCTAGCCTGCTCTGTCTCTAGCCTCTAAAGCCAGCTGTCACTCACATGCTAGCAGCTCTGTGAGGCTGCACAAGCTAAATGGCAACAACCACAGTGACCAATGCATGCTAACGCTTCCGAATTACTAAAGCTGAGGCTGATGGGAAAGGCGTTCCTTCAGCAGGTATTCAGTCATGAACCAAAGCTCTGGACAAATTGAACCTGCTGGTGGCGCTAGATGAAAAGTCAGAGGATCTCCAAAATTTCACCGCAGTCCATCGAGAAGCTGCACTTAAAACAACATCAGCGAGAATAAAGCAGCCGAATCTGTGCTGACCGGCCGAGTCCGCCATCAGCTGCAGACGCCTCACGTCCAGAGACGTTTCACAGACGTGACATCTGTCAGCTGAGCCTGGCGTACGTCACCAACACCTGCACCAAACCGAAATAAGTTCAACCGCACAAACTCTACATTTAAACATCACTTCTCCTTCTCGTGCGTCTCTTCTCGGCTGTTTTGAACTGAGACTGAAGTCTGAGGCGTAAATCACGCGTCGCGCTCGCTCCACGTGGCGGGCAGCAGCTTTTAGGAGTTAACCTCTGCGCTCTGAACTTCAGACATAAACAAGCGAACGAGCTGTTTCACATTAAAAGCCTTGCACGGGGTGGACATGTTTCCCCTCCTGAGTCTCGTGTCTTCCATCTTTTCTTCACATTCTCCGCTGTCACTTGTTTACCTTGTACAGTTCGGGGAAAAGCTCCTGCACGGCGATGTCCAGCAGGACGTATGTCATCTGAGGAGACACACGATGAACGTCGCGTTTAGTTCACACAAACATGTTTACTGCTGATGACTGAAGACGAGCTGAAAATACGTACAAATACACGTGAATGTAACACGTACGTACAGCAGGACTGAGCGTCAAAGACTTTGAAGAACTGAAAGTCAGATTCATGATCTTTTTGTTAGTTTCATTCAGATTTTAAGAAGGATTTTACCATTTTTAAACTGTTATATTTGCATAAACCTGTTGTGAACTTCTGTTAAATGTAGAAAATGTTTTGAGGAGAAACGTGAATATTTTCAGCTCGGTCTTTGTGAAGCTGTCGCCTCGTGCGTTTGGCATCTGTTCCTCGCCTCGATGGCCTCTAGAGTCAGCCATTAAATGGAAGTACTCAAGTACAAGTACCTCAACATTGTACTTAAGTATAGTACTTGAGTACTTTGATTTGATTTTATACTACATTTATCAGACAGCAGCTGTACTTCACTTTCCAGATTAAGACAAAAACTGTTCTGACTTCTTAAATACAGTGAAGTGTTTTGTCAAAGGTGACCCTGAATGACTCAAATCTGCCAACTTCAGAATAAAACTGAGCTTCTTAAAGTCAATACTTGTTGCTGTGTGTTCTGTCCTCGTCGTGTCTTTACCTGCTTGTTGAGGAGCGGCTGCTGGAAGCCGTCGAACAGGAGCCGGATGCCTTCGTATTTCGCCTCCTCGCCGATGCATTTTCCCACCAAGTCTGGAGTCAAACACACAGTTTAAATGCTCTGAACCAACATTTAATCACTTCTTGTTAAAGTCCTGCAGAGCGCGTCTTTCACCCCAAAAACAGAAGCATGCAGTTTTAATCATGAGCGGGTTTGAGTGAGTTAACCTGCTTTAACTGATCTGCTTCATGTAGATACAGAAGATTAATGAGTGATTGTATGAAGGGATTAAGAAAACCACGTTACAGTTAAAGTCTAGTTTTTGGTTCCTGTGGTGGAGGATAGAACACTGACCTGGTAAATACTTCATCATCTCCTCAAACGTCTGCTTGGCCCGGGCTTGTTTGTCCTCTGCCGTTCGCTCCTCGCTGCTCTCGCAGAACACGGCGTCTGTGCGAGCACACGATCAAAGTTTAACGCAGCCATCGACTTGTTTCTTAAAAAACACGTCTTCCTGTGCGTGCGCGCCGTTTCCCACCTCTGAGCTGTGTGATGAGCGACACCATGTGGTGCTCCTGCAGGACCTGCTCCAGCTTGGACTGCATGTACTGGTCCATGTAGGCTTCGAACGTGTTCTTCAGCACGATCCTCCCCGCCGCCAGGACGTGGTGCAGCCAGTCGGACATGTGGAACACCGTCCGCCCTGTCGGTCAAACGGAGACGGGATGAGAGCGGGTGGTGGCCTCAACTACAGCCTCTGTCAAATCTTAACCTGGATCCCTGTGCTTTACGGGGATGTTGACCTTTGACCTTTAAACCCTGAATTAGTCTGAGCTGTTTGTATGTGGAGGGCAGCAGAGACGGTCAGAGGGTCTGTCAGGAAACTCAAACGAGCCCAGATGCATCCCACTTACCGACGTACATCATGTAGTCGTACATGCCGTCCACGGCCACCATTTCCATGAAGTAGTTGTGGTTGTGCCTCCTCTCCGAGCTCTCGGACAGGTTTGCGTTGTTCTTGAACAGCTCGCTGAAGAGCTGCAGGTGAAAGGGGGTCATCGGCAGGCGTCACCGAGGTTAAATCACACAACTGAGCTGAGTCACGTGATCAGCGTTAACCAGCACTGCGTGATGACCACACTGGATTAACTGTTCCAGAAACACATTTTCCTGTCTGCTGAATTTATCTGTTAACAGTTTCTCAGCTGAATTTCAGGAGCACTCACATATAATGATAAACACACTATGAAAGTACACGCAGGATTTTATCCACATCACTCACCTCAGTTACTGAGAGTGAACACAAACGTGGCCTTTAGGAGCCCGTGTGGCGCTAACAATACTAGCTTCCTGTTGGACACAGCCCTCATTTATCCAAACGGTCTCCATGGAGAAAAACATTAAAGGTTATCGTATGAACAGACACACTACTTCCTCCCGGAGGGCAGAGGAAACTCCTTTCCTCTAAAGCCTGATAAAACTGCACTTTTCCAACATCAGCCCGTTCCGGCACTAATGAGCAGCAGGAGAGAAGCTTCACTCTTTTACCTTCTTGTTGTTCTCGGCGGACGGGCTGAGGATGGTCAGCTCGGGCCTGCTGGGTTTGGGTTTGGGCGACTCGCACGAGTTGAAGAAGGACTGGATGAAAGGCTCCAGGTTCTGTCCTTTCTGGAAAGTTTCACAGCGTTAAACGTCGTCAGTGTCGAGCCGAACTAGTCCAGATACTTTCCAAGAATCTACCAGGAAGCCCAGCAGGATTTTTAACATCAGCAGTGCTGGTCTGCTCTTGTTTCTGGGGCTGTCAACTGTCACGCCAAATCACAGAAAGTCAGTAAGAGCTTATAAAACCGTCTAAAAGGCCTTGTTGACATGACAGAGCACAAAAGACAACAACACAAACACACACATGCTGCGATGAAGCAGACTTGAAGCGATGCAGGTGTGCTACAGGCAGGCAGGTGTAATGACACATGAGCCACCTCTCTAAATCACACCAATGACAGAGCTCCGTGTCTGATTACTGACCAATCAGAAGCATCCCGTCCCATCAGGAGGAGCTTTAAAAGATGATGGTGGGGGAAATGTTCTGGATCCAGGCCCTTCATAATGAAGCACAGTTTTGTTCTCGTGCGTTCAGCTCAGGCAAATCAAAGAGGCTGAACTCACAAGAGGAAAAAGCCTGACCTCCATCACATGACGGGCGGCGTGTTTTATCGACAAAGATGCTTTTAAAGGGAATAAACTAATGAAAATGAAATAAATACATCCGATAATTAGTATCAACACTACAATTATCTGCAAGTCGGAGGTTAAAATCTACTTTCTTTTAGGGCGAGAATGCTTCAGAGAGTGACACACATTCCCTTCAGGATCTGGACTGACTGGTCTTATGATGTCAGACGGTGCAGCATCAGTTACTGGCAGAATGAAGCTTTTTTATGGGTGAGCGCCTCCCTTCGCACGCCCTCACGCAGAGGTCAGCTTTATAACAACACCCAGGAGCCTGCGGGAGCCTCGAGGTTTACGGATTATTCACCCTGAACTCTGGTCCTCTGACTAAAAGGAAGTCTCCGTCCTCGGCCCTGCTCCACCCTGCACAGCCTGTTATTACCACACACATCATCCACAGGGGCCCTGTGCTGTGAGAGCTACCGCTTCTCTCAACAACAGCCAAAGCTTTCTGCAGCTTTCTGTTGTTCCTGGCTCACAGTGCCGTCTGGTAACGCATCAGAGGAGAGGACAGCTGCGGAACGCTGGACTCAACGCTGCGCTTGCAGCTAATAAATCACATCTTGATGAAATCCAGGCTGAGGATTGTGACATCGCTCTAAAATCCCATAAACTCTTTTTTTTATGCTGCGTGAGATGTTTGCTGGTTTCACTAAATCAAGTCTTACCAATAAGTATTTTACTTCTATACTTTAAATATGAAGCTACAGCGGGCAGCCTGTTAGCTTAGCTTAGCATGAACACTGGAAACTGCAGGTAAGGAGGCGGAGGAGAGGGACTCACCTCTTTGATCAGCTTCCCCGGCACAGACTTGAAGATCTTTCCTGTAAAACAAAGACTCAGTTACCAAAATGACTGAACTGTGAATCTTCAGGAGGACGAAGAAAAGGTGACGGAGCCAAATATTTACACTACACATACTGAGTTATCACCATCAGGACATCACGTGTCACGTACAGCCTTTGCGTTCCGTGGATAAGCACTGCTTCAGGAAGTGTTTGGTGTGCACATACCCAGGTTGACATCAGGCAGCATCCTGTCCAGGAACTGGGACTCCATGCTGTACGGAGACAGGAAGTCTGCCAGCAGCTGACTGTTACTGAGCTCTGGATGCTGCAGGAGTCTCTGCACACACACACACACACACACACACACACACACACACACACACACACACACACACACACACACACACACACACAACTAAACTTTGGAAATGGTACCTGTGTAAGCGTAAACTTGTACATCTGGAGCTACTACAGTTATTTTCATTGAAGTCAAGGTTGAATACCTGTAAATATTCCTCAAATTCTTCCCTTTTTGATGCGAGAAACTCGTAATTCTTTGGTCCAATAATCCTTTTGGATGGAAGCTGAGCATCTGCAAATGTGCCTGGAAGAAAGAAGATTATATTAAAATCGTAGATGTAGGAAACAACACGAGACTCGACGTTAATATTCTGCAGGACTGCAGGCTGGCAGTCTTCAGAGCGTGGAGAGGGTCAGTGATTTGAGTGCAGTGGGTTTGGTGGAGGGTCAGCGTTACCGTGGAACTCCGTGAGTTTGGATTCCAGCACGTAGAACTCCAGATATCTTCTGAAGACCGACCACTTCTCAGTCTCATGGCCGACTGCGAAAAGAGAAGAACAAACTGACTCAAGCTAAAGCTGACAGTGCGCGTGAAAGCACGTAAACCAGTGTGCAGCCGCAGCTTTGCAAACTGGGAAAAGCTCAGCTCTGCGTTTCCGCTCACCTTCCTTCCTGTCGTTGCGCTCCACGTCGATGCAGAAGACGGGGATCTTCTCCCTCTTGACCTCGTCGTCGTAGATGTCGATGTATGGGATGGTGATGCTCCAGGCCGACAGGTTCCTCAGGACGCCCGGCGTGCTGGCCGGCTCGGCGGGGGAGTCGTCCTCCATCACGACGGTCGCCTCCTCCACCTGCAGGGGCGCATAGAGCCGAACCGTGGGAACAAATTACATTGTGAAAATTAAGATTTGAAAAAGTTAAGATGTAACCTCGCCTGACGTGCGTGAAGAAGAAGAAAAAGAAGAAGAAGAAACACTCACCAAATCCTCGTCGAAGTCGTTCATGGCGCTCGGCGGCAGTATGGCTCCCTCCATCGTCGTGCTTTTGAACACGCCTTTGATTTTGCTGCCGATCCTGCTGATCCCGAACGACTCTCCTCGTTTTGACATGTTTCTGTGGTGGACAGACAAACATGCTGACGTGCGTGTTTCTCTGCAGAGCGTCAGTCAGGCAGCAGACATGCAGTAAAAAACCAGCAGCCACAGCAGCGCAGAGTTTCTGACGTTCACTCAGCCAGCTTGACCTTTCTAACCACGACTAGAGCCCGACTCATCAGACAAACTGTCACAAAAGCCATAAAAGGAGCCGTCTCTCCTCCTCAGCCAATGGCTGCTGTGTGCTCATAACGTGTATCAAACATGTACTAATGACAGAGGACTTCCTCACACCCCTGCAGGGTCAGCGCTGTCCTCCTCCAACATGAGGTTAAAGTCACAGAGCGAGCGTCAGCATGCCATGTAAGGACACAACAGCCCAGCGGCGGCTCGTGGGGTTAAGCTTTGTTAAACTCAGGCGACGTTTGATGCACAGATGTGGTGACGTGATGCAGAGCAGCTGACATATGACGGTGAACGCAGTGGAAAACATGCCAAAGACCGACTTACCTGCTCTCCTCCAAACTGAAGCTGTTTCTGGAAGAAGACACACGAGCAACTCGTGACGACAGTTTGGACAAAAGACCTTCAATCTCTGTCGGCTTTCTTTTCAGGGAGGTGTTTTCATCAGCACCGCGCCACACTTATAGCTCTCAAATCAGCAAACCAAATCATAAAAAGCCATTCATACGACAAACCTGTTGATCCGGTTGTTCCTCGCTGGAGACTCTGCTCCCCTCAGCAGGTGTCTGAAGTACTGAACACAGAGAGGAGACACAGCCAATGTACAGATTACTTCAAATGAAGTACACACACCACTACATGGACGACATGATGTCATACATTACACAAAGACCTCTGATGGACGAAGTATTCAGATCCTTCAATCAAGTCAGTGTGTAGAACTTCAAGATGATACCTGAGTACTGTCAGGAAAGTGTGTGGAGGTATTTTATACTACAGTCATATTCTTTGTAAAAATCGAAATCTGAAAGCTAACAAGTAAGTAAAGTAAAAGTATACAGCAGCATTAAATGGAGAGTATATATACTAATACTCAACGACAAGCACTGTTCAGTATTTGAGTAAATGTACTTCTATGTTTCTCTGATAAAAAAAGGATGTTTTTTGTAGTATTTCTGGAGTGACGTGCAGATGTGTGTGTGGCTGACTTCAGGAGGTCTTACTTCATCGCTGTGGCAGAACATGGGGGTGAAGACTCTCTCCAGCAGGGACAGGACGTGTTCGTACGCCTCGAACAGGCAGCGCATCGTCTGCAGCTTCACCACGCCAGCGTACGGACCTTTAGCGACTGACGGAGACGCAGCGTGTCAGTGCGAGGACGTTTACAAGAGAGGCAAACAGGAAAGTAGTTTGTACACACACAGTACTGCATCCTCAGCTGTTCAAGAGGAACTCAACACCAGCTGCTGAGAAGCAGCGAAAGTCTGGTGTTTCACCTCTGAGCACGTCCAACGTCACTGATGGGTGTGGCTCTGATGTGGTCAGACATGTCCGATCTCTTGTGCCTGTAACCACACCCACCGGTGATGTCACAGGGTGCTCAAGTCTGCCATCACTTCACTGCAGCCAGGGGACAAACTGAACCACTGGAGGCCAGAAAAGGACAAGAAATCCAGCTGCTGTTAAGTTGCTTTTCCTGTAAGTCCAGTGAAAAGTTTATCTACAGGCTAACACTTATTAAGCTTTGTACATAGAAATTCTGGGCTGCGCTGAAGGTTGGGAAGTTTGCATGAGACAGATTTAAGAGAAGAACGGTCAGAAACGAGGCAGCAGAGGCCAAAATATGCCATCAGTCCATATTACTCCAAACACTGTAGATTAGACAGTTTGGCATCATGGCCGTCACCATCTTGGCTTTTTGGAGCCAGAAGTGACCGTATCTGGACCAGAGGGTGAAGCCAGGGAGGATACGCCTCGTGATGTCTCAATCATGAGCCTGAGGACACGCAGCCTGTCAATCACAACTGTTCACTGAGGTAACAGATCAAGTGATAAGTAGGGTCGTTTCCTCATAAGCTTCCATACAGTCAGACTTAATGAATCTCCTCCAGAGCCGCAGAAGAAGACATTTATTTTGTCTCGAGTGACCAGTTAAAAACAAAAGCTTTGCAGCCATCGCTGACAGCTGATGACCACGAACGTGAGGTCTTCTTACTGTTCCTTATCTCCTCCACGATGAACTTGTCAAAGCTGATCTTGTCAATGCTTTCATCCAGGCAGTAGGTCTCATAGATGTGCTGCACCTCGCCGTGGAGACGCTGCAGCTCAGAGTCACTCAGCTCCGGACTCAGGATCCTGTCGTTGAACTCCTCTGGAGGAAGCGAGGACAGTTTGACATTTGTTAGCTCAGCATTAAGTCTACTACAGGATGAGGGTTCTGTGTGGCGGTGGTTCTTACCCACAGCGAGGCAGAACTGCAGCACGTGCACGGCGCCTTCCTGCTTTAGGAAGTTCATGAACCGAAAGAGGAGATCCTGCTGGTCCCTGATCTCTTTCAGCTCCAACTTCAGCACCTGCACGGCCACAGGAGGACATTAAGATATCTTCATTACAGGAAATTACAGAAAAATACTGAATAAAGAACAGAAAGACAAATACAAGCAAGACAGTACGTGAAACTGCAGCACAAAGTAAGAAATATCTCATTTTCAAGGTCTGAGTCTCAGTGAGGAACTCACAGACGGCTTCTTGTTGCTGACGTCTGCATATTTCTGCAGAAATGGAACCAGGACAGACGGCGGCTCTGTGGCTGGTTCAGGCTGGAGGTACAGAAGAGATTCACAGAGAGCTCAGATTTGTGAGCTGTGGAGAAACAGTGTTTTGTCCTGCAGTGTTGAAATGTCCACGACTTTTTCTAAAAGTAAAGTTTCTTTGGATGTGCAGTCGAAGTTTTCACTGACTGAAATGTACAGAACGATGTGTGATATGTATGATATGTCATGGGATCAATGTTCCTGTTTTCACTTACTGGAGTGTCATCGACAAATATGAGCACCATGAGGTTCACAGTATCCTGAAAAACAGACAACATGACCACATAGATTCAAGCTTGTAGGTTTTGCGGTATTCAAACAGCACAGTGTGACGCTTCTCCACGCCGTCAGACAAACACTCAGCCCGTTCCACTCACAGGGTCGGCCATGAAGTCCATGGTTGGTAACATGACAGATCCGGCCATCACCTCCCGCAGCAGCAGAGAAAGAGACCTGAACAAAGATGACACGCTTACAGCTTTCAACACGTGATCATTCCCCGGGATTGAGGCACAGACAGTCAGCGTCTGAGGGACTGCAGCACTGATCTACAACTCCTGGCAAAAATGGTGGAATCACCAGTCTCAGAGGACGTTCGTTCAGTTGTTTAATTTTGTAGAAAAAAAGCAGATCACAGACATGACACAAAACTGAAATGGCAACTTTCTGGCTTTAAGAAACACTAAAAGAAATCAAGAAAAAATATTGTGGTAGTCAGTAACAGTTACTTTTTTAGACCAAGCAGAGGGAAAAAAGTATAGAATCACCCTGTAGATTTTCATTCCCAAAACTAACACCTGCATCAGATTAGATCTGCTCGTTAGTCTGCAGTTCAAAAGGAGTGATCACACCTTGGAGAGCTGCTGCACCAAGTGGACTGACATGAATCATGGCTCCAACACGAGAGATGTCAATTGAAACAAAGGAGAGGATTATCAAACTTCTTGAAGAGGGTAAATCATCACGCAATGTTGCAATCACAGTCAGCTGTGTCTAAAATCTGGACCGAGTACAAACAGCATGGGAAGGTTGTTAAAGGCAAGCACACTGGTAGACCAAGGAAGACATCAAAGCGTCAAGACAGAAGACTTAAAGCTGTATGTCCTGAAAACAGAAAATGCTCAGCAAAACAAATGAGGAACGAATGGGAGGAAACTGGAGTCAACGTCTGTGACCGAACTGTAAGACGCCGCCTAAAGGAAATGGGATTTACATACAGAAAAGCCAAACGAAAGCCATCATTAACAGAAAAATGGGCTAAGGAAAGCAGTTTGGTGCCGTTCCAATGAGATTTATGAAGACGACTGCCTGAAGAAAACATGCAAATTTCCACAGTCATTGATGATGTGGGGCTGCATGTCAGGTGAAGGCACTGGGGAGATGGCTGTCATCACCTTCAATAACTGCACAAGTTTACGTTGACATTTTGGACACTTTTCTTATCCCATCAACTGAAAGGATGTTTGAGGATGATGAAATCATTTTTCAAGATGATAATACATCTCGTCATAGAGCAAAAACTGTGAAAACATTCCTTGAAGACAGACACATAAGGTCAGTGTCATGGCCCGGATCTCAACCCAATTGAAAATCTGTGGTGGAAGTTGAAGAAAATGGTCCATGACAAGGCTCCAACCTGCAAAGCTGATCTGGCAACAGCAACCAGAGAAGGTTGGAGCCAGATTGATGAAGAGTACTGTTTGTCACTCGGAGACTGCAAGCTGTTAGAAAAGCCACAGGTGGTGCAACAAAGTACTAGTGGTGTGTTGGTGCTCTTTTGTTTGTTTGTTTTTCATGATTCTATACTTTTTTCCCTCTGCTTGGTCTAAAAAAGTAACTGTTACTGACTACCACCATTTTTTTTCTGGATTTCTTTCAGTGTTTCTTAAAGCCAGAAAGTTGCCATTTGAAATGACTTCAGTTTTGTGTCATGTCTGTGATCTGCCTTTTTTTCTACAAGATTAAACAACTGAATGAACGTCCTCTGAGAGTGGTGATTCCATCATTTTCTCCAGGGGTTGTAAATGCAGTGTTAGACGTCCTCCGCTCAGCCTGAAGCTCTGCAGGCTGGTTTCATCGGCCTACCTGCAGTCCGTCGCTTTGGGCGGCATGACGTAGGGAAACAGGATCTCCGTCAGCTTCCTCAGGTAGAGCAGTTCGTCCCTTCGACTGCGCAGCGCGATGTGAAGGTCAGCGCCATATTCGTCCAGAGCTGCCTGCTGTAGACTGTCCACACTCTTCACTGCGCACAAACACATGCATCAGCATCAGAGCTATTACACACCGGAGCAGAGCAACGCTTCCAAACAAAGGTTATCAGCCACAGTTCATACCAGCCTGTTCCACCACGACCAAACCGAGGACCAGCTCAAACACAGAGGACACGCAGAAGCTCACAGCACCTTCTCACAGGCTAATCTTTAGCATACGACTCATATCACCAGCGGTGTCTGTGGTGGCATGTGGCCAGTTCTGCTTCTAGTTTTGGGACATGAAACTTTCACTCTCTCCATATTTTACATTTATGAAACTGGTTTTACAGCAGCTGCCAGCATAGTTTTTCAACTCCAAATGAATAACTGAGTAAAAAAATACATTCAAATTAGCCACTTCTTACAATGCAAAGTCAGCAATTTACAGTTCAGGCTGCAATGATAACTTCTGTTCATGCGTGAAGATGCAAACCTTTTTCACGAGCTTTTGCAATAATTTCAATATGCTTCATTGCAGCTTTCATCACTTTGTCTGCAAACACAGCCGGAACATCGACCTGCGGACCAAAAAACAGGACAAAAAAAACCTTTTTAGCATATCTCAGATCGAGATCTGTCTGAGTTTAAGTGAGATCAGGCATGAATTTCCTTTCTGCATTTGAACATATCTAAATTTAGACTGTATGCTTGAGCCATCTGCTTCTTCTTCATCCGCTACTGATGCAGGGTGTATCAACTTCAAGCAAAGCAAACAATCAAATACACTTCAGCAAAATACTGAGGAGCACAAAGACCAAACAGTCTGCTCATAATGCAACAACCTGCATTTGACTTCTCTCACTTTCTTTGTAAATTAAGCTTTGAAAACAAGGATTGGTGCAAGAATGAAAGAACTCTTCTGATAAATGAGTCACTTTTCAGATGCAAAAAAACTAAAATTTGCTGGTTCTGAGCAAAAGAACTCTCCTCCTCCATGTTTTCTTGTCACATCTCCCAAACTGCACAGATGCTTCACCAAGAAAACAATCTGCACATACAGTGATCAATAAAGAGAAGTTACAGCTGTAAAAACCTTCCTGTTGCTGCTTTATTTTGGTGAGGAGTGTTTAAGCGTCACCTTCTGAGCCCGGCGGACGAGCACTGATGCGAAGAAGCGAAAGGTCATCCTCACTTCATCCACACAGGCTTCATCATCTGTGATGTCCCTGAAACCCAGAGGAGGGAGTTTATAATAACAACTCGAAAAAAAGTCTTTTTAACCCTTTAAGACCACATCTGCATCGACAGTAAGTCCAGCTAGAAACACGTCATCATACATCTCTTTTCACCTGGACTTTAAGACAATAAAAGCACGCTCTTCTTACCTGTACCAGGGGTACACAAAGTTCTCAAGAACTAGCTCGAACACCTACGAGACAGGGACAGCGACAGTGAGAAGAGCTCAGAAATAAGTCGGCCTGTAAGATTAACTGAAGACTGTTTCGTACATTAAGAGTTTAATTCCAATTTTTAAGACATTAAAATGGAAGTTTGTCAGTAAATGTCAGAGGAAAGTCAGATAAAAGCTGCAGTATGTTTTTCTGAACATTTTGTCAGTCTAACATCCACACTTCTTACAATAATCAGTGAGTCATTATAGGATTAAACCACAAACATGCATCCACCCCCCTGAGGCACCTCTGCTATTGAAGCGTCCACTTTGGAATGAACCTTCAGGTCCAACCACGGCTGATAGTTTTCAAGGAGCAGCGTCAGCCTGCAGAGGATAAAACGTTTAATCAGCGCGTGCTTCCTGATGTAGTATAATTTTTTCCAACAGACATGTGAAGAATTAAGTAAAACACAGTAGCTAATGGTAGAAAATAGTAGCAGCTCTGTTGAGCATGATATAGTAGTAGAAATTGATAGCCTGTTTGCTCGAGCAGAAGAGAAATGAAGGCCCATAAAAGGTCAAGCTGACATGGTGCAAGGACAGGCAGAGAGGACGCTGTGCAGCAATGATATCGTGTAGCTGAGCAGAAGGATAGGTGTGCTGTGATGATGCTGTGCAGCAGTGATACTGTGCAGGAGGGCAGGGCACCCGCATCATAAAGTCTTTGGGGCTTTCCATGGCCTTGCAGGTGTCTCTACAGCTGTCTTAGCCAGTCTAAACTAGTTTTGACCAGAGTTGTTGTGACCTAGTATAACCTCATGTGTCCTTATATAACCTTACTGTATTTAATCCATGTTTGGTAATCGTTATAATCTTGAAAGAATTGAATGACCTTATAATCACACTATGATTTACTGTGCTTTAACGAATGATGGTTTGGGATGATTGAATATACTTTGCTATGTTTTAATATACTCTCTATGTGATATGCCTTCACACTCTATATGCAACTACAGCAAGGAATTGTGATTTGACGATACTTTTTAAAAAATAGAACCCACGACAATCAAAAGCTAATGGTGTAATCTCAGGGGAGTAGACAGAAGAAGAGACGAAACAGTAGCCAAGAAAGTACCTAATGGTGAAAAAATAGAAGGGTCTTAGAAAAAAGAGAAGATGCCCCGAGGGCGGGGGCAACCTTGAGCCGAACTGTATAAAAGGCCGAGCACTGATCATTCTGTGTGAGACTTCTTCAGAGTTACACCCTGTGTGTTTCTGGATATCTCTCCCTTTGTTGTCGCGACAATAAAGTATTTGGCTTCTCGGACTCTGACTCCTGCAGACCCTTTTTGAGCATTTTTCTCGGGCAGCTGAATTTGACTTTTTCCTGGCCCGTTGTGGATTGTTCATTCGGCCCACACATTCCACGACACTGAACGCATCTCAGCCCATCGCACTTGAAAACTCACTCCAGCTTTGTGAATTGTGTCCAATGGCTGACGAGTGTTTTTTTTTTTTGTCAAAAAACTCTACAGCGTTCCCTATTTTCAAATCAGACATCGTGTTAAATCTTCGCTTCCGACTTTTCCCTCCTCACCTCCGAGTCAATGGTGGGATGAATTTCTCAGTTTTGACGCCCTTCAAAAATCATTCATGTCAAAGGTCGACAACAAACTCCTGTCTCATGACGGTTCAACAGCCACAAAAGTCAAGGCTGACTGGGAGTGTGAATTCGGGTTGAAACTGGAGGACAACTGGTGGGATGCTGCTCTTAACGAAATGCATACGAGCTCAACTTGTGCTCGCCTCACACTCATACAGTTTAAGGTACTTTCCAGGGTTCATTTTTCCAAGGAACATAAATTATCCCAGTATCACTGTCAGTTGTGACAAATGTCATGCTCCATCCTGCAATCTAACTCATATGTTCTATTCCTGTCCAGTATTATCCAGCTTTTGGCAGAGCTACTTTGATACTATGTCAAAAATACTTTCAATGTCTGTTCACGTCTCTTCCTATATTGTCATATTTGGGTATCCGAAAGATTACAATCGACACACTTCCAAGCAATCAGATGTTCTAGCTTTGACTTCCTTGCTAGCAAGACGCCATCTTCTTCTCCATTGGAAGTCTACTAAAGTGCTCAGTGGCTCAGGGATGCTATGTCCTTTCTAAAGCTAGAGAAGATTAAATATTCAGTGAGAGGTCATTCTGAAAAGTTTTACGCTAAGTGGCAATCCTTTTTAACATTCATCAACTCTCTCCAATCTCTGTCTCCTCATTGACTGATGCCCCCCTTCTCTCTTTCTCCCTTTTTTCTTTTCTACTCTTTTTTACCTTTTACTTATTATTATTTTTGTTTGTTTACTCTGTCCTTGTGTGTTTGACACTTAAATAATATGGAAAACGTGGCTTATTTCTCATTTACTCTATTGAGAAGCACAAATTTTTGATAATATTACTTTTTAACTATGGTTCTCAATGTTTATGTAACACCGCTTTTTCTCATGTGCCATTTTTCTTAATAAAACTATTAAACAAACAAAAAAAACTCAGTGGAGTCTCGCTGCAGTGGTGATATTGGATTTTTTAATCAATATGTCTTTGTAGTGACGTGCAGCAAAGACCTCTGGTGACCCTGTGATTCATGGGTACTTTACTGTTCTTTCGATGGCGTGTTGTGAGTCTTTGATGGCAGAGATTAATGCTGTGTGTCTCTCTGACATAAATGATGACATTAAACTAACACACTACTTAAGAACATCCACTAGGTGGCACACTAATGTAACGTGTCCTGTGTTCACTGTTCACTGTTTCTCCGCTCAGAGATGCTGTGAACGTACCGGTGTCGACTGCACTTGACCTTCCCGCACACGGCACAGCTGTGGCCCAGAGGAAACAGCTCCTGCTCCTGCCGCTGCTGGAGGAAAAGCAGAATAACCCGTTCCCTTAATCTCACATTATCTCTGAATATAGTGAACAAACTGCTCCACACAGTGAATCAGTATCAAACAGGCTGACTGCATGACTCACTTTGTTCCTTGGCTTTACAGCGAAGAACATATTTGGAAGAAGGGTCTCTGGTCCAAGGGAGCAATAGAAAGTGATGACACCAGCCAGGAATGACCAGAAGACCATCAGGATATGGATATACCTGCAGGGAGATTATTTTACAAATGTATGGAGATGAACTAAAACCACTGCTCAGTTTAAAGGAATCAGAGTTTAATCTGTGGCTCCTCCTTGTGTTCACTGCAGCTATAGCATTTGGGATTTTTAGATGAGGTTATATCTTAATAAAGTTGTAGCTTTTATTGTAGCTTTTAATGCTTTTAAAGATTAAAACAGAGCACAGTATCAGCAGCACTGCACACACACGGACATTGGTGTAACCCAATAAATACCAATCACAGTATTTCTAGGTGGGCAGAGAAAGCTGCAGATGTTGGAGCACACATCCTTCAGTACTGCCATTAACTGACCTCACCGCAGTCAGTTAATCGGGTTTCTGGAGGCCTGGTTGAACACACGCAGCCCGCAGATTAAACCGCTCTGCCCTGATAAGACTGCGGCAGGTCAGACATCACATGACCGCCCAGCGATCACAGATAATCTGACACCCTCCAGCCCGGTGAGCACCCTTTCCCCTCAGTTTACCCACAGTCTGTGGAGTTTACCTGTTGAGCAGCACAGTCAGCGACAGCATAGACAGCAGCAGAAAGCAAAAGAGCGGATACTGACGTCCAGCTTCTCTCAGGACGTCAACCTTCAGTCCCCGCTTCAGATACGTTACAACACCCGCCATCCTTTCGGAGGACCTGTTGATATACAGAATGAACATTTCCCTTCACAAGTTAACACGATTAAGGGATGTTTCGGGCTGTTTTAATGAATTATATCGGGCTAAAGTAAGGTTAACCACGTACAATTTAAGAATAAACTACGAGGAAGATAGCTAGCCCAGGCTAACTTCGCTAGCTAACGTTAACGTTCGTTTTTTTTTCAGTTAGCAGCGACAATACTTACGTTACCGCAGCACTTCTTCATATAAGAAAACACATCTTATTCACAAGCGTAGGCGTCGGCTGTTGGCCAGACTAGTCCCGAATTCAAGTAACTTTCGTCAGTTTCTAAAGTTTCTGCTTCATTTTTCCATGTTTTAAAGTCCAGAGCGACTTCCTTGACAGATGGAATGTTTTCTAATCCGACCAGGGTTGCCAGATCCGTCAAAAAGACACGAGCGAAGGCGACTCGTTACGGGCCCGACGATGCCTGTGGAGAGAAAAGCACGAGCTCTGTTCTTCTTGAAACCCAGTTTAATGGGATTATATGGCAGACAGTGGTGCCACTAATCAAACTAATCACTCATGCAACTATCTCTGTCTTTTGAAAAAGAACATGTGCATGGATTCACTTGTATTTCAATCTTAAAAATTTTCACTGATTAACTATAATTACTGCAAATTTAAAGCATCATGGATTTTAAGATTTTTCTGAAACCTAAAATATTTTATTACTTTATTTAAAGGTTACACACGGGGAAACGTCATCTAAACAGTTATAAATGTTATGCAGACAAAATTTGCACTTAATTATTCACTTTAAGTATAGGGTTGCAACTATTTTAATTATCCGTTAATCTGAAGATTATTCCTCCATTATTCACGATTTTGGACATGGCAGAAAATACCGGGGAAGAACAAACAATTTCCTGAATTGATAAAATCATCTCAGACACGTAAACGCATCAAACGTGTCTTTTACTAAACGGACATGGCAACCCAGAATCCAAACAACGCCGCTTCCGCTTGGACAATCAATGTTTTTCTGTAAATGCACTGGCATTAGTGATTGGAATAACCATGAAATGTTCATCCAGTGACTCATTTATTATTAAAAGTCTATATTTCGGTTTTTAATTTTAAAGCAGGACATTAAAGTTTGTGGATAAACTGGTTTCTCTCCACGTTAAAGGGCCAGTTCTTAATCCGAGATTAGACTAAAGACCCATAATTTAAAGGGGTTCCACTGAAGGCTGTAAAAATAATCACACATTGCTTCCTGTGCACATTGAACACCTGTACTAATACATTTTTGACTGAATTTAGCTGCTCGTAGAAATGTGAAAAGTGCACTTGTAAACATTTTCATGAACTCTAAAATGTCTATTTATACTGTACTGTGTTGTTTAAAATAGAAACCATATATTCATGATATGGAGTTCCACATATTTATACATATCTCCAAGCAATAACAGTGGCTATAAAACAAAATACACAACCCCGGATCAAAGTCAATAACTTTATTAGAAAAATAGGTTTAACTCACCTCACTGTACAGTATAAAACAATTCATTTGCAAGAATGCAAACACACTTGTTAGCAAAAACAACAACAACAAAAAAACAACATTCTTGACCCTTAAAATTGGTGATCCAACAGAGTCAATACTAGTATGAAAAAAAAAAAAAGTCATCAGGCTCTTTGTGGCAAACCTGGTAAAAAGAGAAAAGAAGCTGCACAATCCTCTCTGAACTGGAAGAACGCTAAACAGGTTCAAGACGCTTCGTGGCAAACGCCACAAAAAGGCAACAAGATTACTGTCGACTAATGTTTGAAAGAGCTTAAAGGAGAAATCCAACCTCTGACACTGATTCACCATTACCTGTGCACACCTGTGGAGTGCAATGCATTCAGAGTTACTCTCAATGACGTAAACTGCTTTATCCTGCAATTTCCTACAATTCCCAGGATGCCTTTCTGTGTAGTCGGGTAATATAAATATTGCTGCGGCGTACTTAAAAGAGAAACAGTCCCACAGATGTAATGCATCGTGTGGGTGCATAAACGGATCTTTGTGCAACAGATTTCCTCCCTGTGACTGCTGTGCGTTGGTGCAAACAGAGTTCAAAAAAGTGCTCCATGCACACCAAAACATGATTGGTACCTCGCATCATTCAAAGGGCGAACCTGACATTTTATATATTTTTTTTTATTAACAACACCCCCCGCCCCAAAAAAAAACAACCCAAATATTCACCTAACAAGCACTGTGCGTATCAAAGCCTGACACATCTCCTTCCTCTGAGCCATAGAGCTCCAAAAAACACACCAACGAGCCTCACTGTTGCACTGACATGTTCCCTCATTACCAAGGACACACACGCTGTAGTGTATTTTCACTCAATCCCACACACACCGTCCCACAGAGACGTCAGAGGCCACTGACGTCTGTGGGACAATAACTTCTCTAACAGCTGTCAGTGTAGTATAACATGACACACCGCCCAAAACAAAACGTGCCCAAAAATGCAAGGTACATCACCAAAGCTTTTCGTTTCCCCACAACACATTAGGATGGATTTGCTCCTTTAAATTCTTAACACTTTGACTTCCAGTATAATGTGTACAATGATGAATTAACACAAGTTTTACTCTATAATTTGTCACAACCACAAATATGGCATGATAATCAGTCTACAGCGACATAAAACGTGAAATATATAATCATGCTTTTGCGATGAAAACCTTTTCCGTGCCATGTTTAGTTCGATTCCTTAACTCTTCAGGACATGGAAATAAATTCATTTTACTCCAGTCCTGCTCTGAGACCCTAAATAAAAGGCAGCTTCATGGGACGTCAGTGGTCATTCACGTCATGAACAAACACAGATGGGTGTGCAAAGCAGACAGCCTGAGACACGACTTTGCAAACATCCTCACACTGATGGCCACAAACAAAAACAAAAAAATAAGACAGTTTTCCCATCGTGGAAGACAAAGTATGATGGTTTCCAGGCAGTTAAGATTTTACACAGAAAAACAACAGTTATAACACAACAGCTGTCTGTAAACTACATAATCACTCAATTCATGTATCAAGACAGCAAAGCTTGTTGAGGCTCATTTCAGGAGGACCAGCTAACGTCTGTAGCCTACGTCAAGTCTCAGGTGAGAACTAATATTCATCAAGTGCTGCTGTTGTCGCCTGTGCATATCTCTGAGGTGGAGGGGTGAGAGCTGGGGAAGGGGTTTGAACCCTGCCTCGGTTTCCTCAAGTACAAAATCGGGCAGAGCAGGCGAGTCCTCGAAACTGAGGTAGTTAACGGACCCTTGGTGGCTTAGGTTCTTAACAGAACAACTCTCCTGGAATGCCCAACCTTCAATACCGGATGATCAAACCTCAAAGCTATCTGTGACAATCATAGATTATCACGTCTAGTCCACCGTACAGATGTAGTTTAAGAGCTCAAAGAAACAAAAAGAAAAAAATAGCATCAAGTTCCACTAAACCACTCCAAACAAAAAAAGTGCAAAGACTTTTTCCAGAAGGATGTCCATCATGAACTCCTACTCAGTAAGTCTCAAATGGCATATTTGGGGCTGGGGGCTTATAAACTTAAAACTCTTTATAAAAAAAAAAAAAAAAAAAAAAAAAAAAAAGAAAAAAGCAAAGAAAAAAACTTAAGATCAAGTTTTGCTCTTCTGATTATCTTCAAACATGGCAGTTTTCAGGAGATCTGCTCCTTAAAAAGGCTGGAATGCCATTGGACCACTGAGTCAGGTGACCTTACCATTCCATCCACTGGTAGCCTGCAGTGTGTAACGCCAAACACTGGTCAGTCTTCATAGCGACACATCAGGACCGGCCTCGACCCCTTTTCCCTGCTAGTCAGGTAACAAAAGGAAGCAATTAGAGAATGGAAAACAGGATCATGTTACATCTACACACATCTACTGTTCTGTGTCCCTCACGCTCACACACTCGCACTCAGTTTAGCTGCAGAGGGAGAAACTGTGTGACGAGGAAAACATGAATTTGCATACGTAAGACAGAGCACGCTCACAGACTCGCACGCCCTGATTTAACATGCACATGTCAATGCCTTAAAGGAGGACGACAAGCGGAGAATCGGCCCGGTTTGGACCACAAAACGTAAAAAAAAGTTGGAGGTGCGGCAGGTGAAACGTGGACACGCTCAGACAGGCAGAGAGGGGGAGGAGGGGCGGGGGTTAAGAGCAGCCATTGTGTCTAGGAAAGCAAACGGAACAAAAACACTACAAGCGGGTCATGCATGGCAGTTATCTCCCACATTAGCACAATATCAAACCTCCAGATAAACATGCAAGATTAGTATCCAGGCCTTCAACGGCTAGGTAGATCCTTCTGGGACAAGGAAAAGCTTCACTTTCAAATTAATAAATCAAATTGTGCTTTCATTCCCCCCACGAGTAACAAACTTGTATGACAGAATTGTAGGGGGTGGAGTTTAGTCTAAATGCTGCATCGACAGTGAATTTAGGACACCAATTTGTGACACATTTATGTTTTTGGACATGAGAGGAACTCATAAGGATGAAGTATGTCACTACATATACAGAGCACTTGAGAGATGCCGACTATAGGTGATTTGGAATTTGATGGCATGCAAGGTGACACTGTAGCATGTGGCCAACATTGGCAAACCTTTAGTCCATTTTCTTCCACAAGGAGCCTTAAATTTGAAGGCAATTTGAAGAGAGAATTTGCCGAAACATGAATTTGCAACACAATTTGAAGTTTTGTACACGTGTGCGTGTATGTTTATTAAAGCAGACAAACAGCAAAGAATACAAGCCAAAATGTAAAGCCAAAAAATAGGACTACGACGGTCCTTTTTTTTTTTTCTTTCAATAACAAGACACGCATTACTTTGTGACAATACAAATTGTATTTTCATTTGTTTTAAATACATGTTTAGGAGACATATGCTTTGTTGCTGTTAGCTACGTAAAACATGAAAACCAGAATTTCTAAAAACATACATAAAGCTATAGCCAAATAGACAGCTCGAGCACATATTTGCATCTAAAATTTTTTTTTTTTCAAACTTTGTTATGGAAAATCTTTTAACGACCATCTTTAAAAAAAAAAAAAAAAAAAGGAAAAAAAGAAAAAGAAAAAACCAGTTCGCCAGAAACAGGTGGGAGTGTGACTACTGTTTGAGTCCAAGCGGATTATTAAAATATGTACAAAAAGATATCTTGCCAGATGTCACCAATTTTGAGGAAAAAAACGCAGGCAACCGTATGGGATTGAGGGCCAATCAGATCAAGTCTCTAAATAAAAAGACAAAAACAAAAACAATAAACACGGATTTTGTTATCAAAGCCCTACTGGTTTACTTCCACTGTTGCCCAAAAGAATCCTGATAAAATTCCTGGTTGTCGGATTTGTAACCGGAATAGTTACCAGAATGATCACCACCTTGGAGCGGTTGCTGAGCAATGGGTTGAGAGCCCCAGTTCTGATTATTGGTCTGGCGACGCTTGGAATCTGGCTGGTTGTACCCATCAGCTTTGCGCTTTCCTCCTACATTTCCACCGCGGCCACCCCGAGCACCACGTACCCCTCCTCGCCCTCTCGGCTGCACGCCTCCTCTTGCGCCCCGCCCGCCGCGGCCTGGTCCGGGTCCGCCACGCTGGGAGAAGTTGGCCCTGCCCCTGGGTGCCCCGGCGCCACCGCGTCCTCTGGCCGGAGAGGATCCGCCCCGGGAGCCTCTGTTGCCCCCCCGGCCTCGTCCTGGAGCCTGGAAGTCGTCATACCCGTAGTACGGGTCCTCGTAGCCTCCGCGGTAGCTGTGATAGTCATAGCCATAGTAGTCATAGTAGTCATCATAACCGTAGTAGTCGGGGGGGTACGCATAGCCGCCCCGGTTGCCACCTCTGCCCCGGCCCCTGACAGGAGGAGGCATGTGGGGAGGGGGAGGGTAGTAGTAATAGTCATCATACCTGAGGAGTGTGAAAGATTTCAAGGAGCATAAACAGAGACAAAATGATGAGCACAATTTCAGAGGATACATCCTGACAATCTCACAATCAGAGGACCCGCTGATGTTTCTTACATTTGGGTTTTGGCTGCTTGTCTCTGGGCTTTGCGCTCCTTCCGTTTCTGATCTGGTGGTTTGGCAAAAACAATCTCAATCGGCTCTCCCTCAAGCTCCTTCCCATTCATTTCTTCCAATGCCTGAGAAAAGCAGGGAGTCGGACACATTTCCTCACATTTTCGCTCGTGTCTTACGGTTCAACAATCGCAGTGTTTAGGTTCAAGCTGAGAAAGTGCCGTCCCGGGTAACGACTCGATGAAAACAGTACAGGCGAGTTAGCTTCTGTTAGAATTCGTGGCTTAAAAACATGGAAAAAACCTGCAAAACAGGCTGAGAGAAAATACCTTTACTGCACCATCCCTCTCTTCAAAGTGAATGAACGCGTAGTCTTTGAGCTTCTTAACTCGCTCCAGTTTTCCAAACTCACTAAACGACTTCTCCAGGATCTCCTCTGTGACGCCGTTGGCGAGATTTCTCACAAATAAAACCTTCACCTGCAAAATGGACAGAGACACAGACACAGATCAGAGACATGAAAAGAATTTTAGGATCATATGCAGCTCATTTTCAAGCTAAAGGCTCATGAAGCCTGTTATCATTATTCCACAGGAAGATTTTGGTGCCATTAACATTGTCTGCCAGGCAGTAGAAAGTGACATTTCAAGACCCTTTTCCTCAATTTTTGGTATTTTCCATGACTGCTGGTGCTCACCTTGGCCATAACCTCTGGGTCAGGATCTTCAATGGGATCGGCCCACTCTACTGTCACCACATTGCCCCAAACCTTGACCTTTCCGCTCATTAGCCGGCGGCGAGCCTGAGCAGCAGTTTTATGGTCTTCGTACTCCAGGAAACAGAAGCCTCGGTTCTTCTTTTTGTCATCGGGTTGATGGTACAATATGACGTCACTGAGACCCTCTGTGAGCAGACAGAAATAAGATTTTCTCAGACTGAGCAATCAAGTTTCAGTGCTTCAGATTGGACTGAGTAGAATAACTGGCAGCGTAAATTTCACACCTGCAGCAGCAGACTTTTTTTTACCTGTGACTTTAGCAAACTCTTCGACAATCTGCTCCTTTGTTTTACTCTTGGGAATGGAACCAACAAATAGCCTGTTGTTGGCAACAGATATACACACCCCAATGTGCTTTCCAGGGCGAATCTCGTGATTATTACACTGGAAAAGAACATGTAAACAATATACTGTAAATTATGATGACAACAGGTCAACCACATCCAACTTTCTGCTAAAAACATTTTCACAGAAAGTCGAAAACTTCACCTAAAGGAGGGGGATTTTTAATCCTAATGCTGTTAATAAATAAGAAATTTTACTCTGGTTTACAATTAAGCTGCAAGCTCCTGGGCTATTATTTCTGGAGTATTCAGGTAAGTTTGCACACACAAGTTAACTGGATGTTGTTCAAAAACTACCGTCCTGACTCAATTCAGTGCATTTATGACAAACTTACCAGCTTCACTGCCCCCTGGGCTGCTTCTTTAGTGCAGAAGGTGACAAAGGCGTAGCCCCTGTTCAGGCCACTCAGTGGGTCCATCATTAGCCTGAGGTCCCAGATAGGCCCAGCATTCTCAAAGAGAGGAACCAGCTCATCTTCAAACAAGTCACGAGGAATCTTCCCAACGAAAATCTACCAGAACATAAGGAACATTTACAAAGATACTTCCCCTTCACAGACCAGACAACCCCTGCTGCTATTAAACTGGGAAAATTGGCAATAAAAACCCAGTCAATAGCCACTTTATGAGAACTGCATTGATAAGGATGTGATCCATGTGAGTTTTCACCCTTAGAAAAAACAACAACAACCACAGGTGTTTCTGACTTAACTTTCTACTGACACACAAGCTAGTGTGGCTTCTTTACAGGTTTCAACCACTAACCACTTACAAGTTGACAGAGTCATTAATTTGTGAGCAAGTTCAGATGGATAAAGAAACTAACCCTTCCTTTCATGCAAACTGTTTGTATAATAGACGTTAAGTGTGAAGTGACTTGTTCAAACTTGGCTCTGAACATGTGAAGTAATATGCAAAATATTAGGCAGTCTGTGTTGCTTAATCTCGCAGAGCCTTAAAGCTAAGAGTGAAAAAACTGTATCACTATGAGAGCTTTGTGAGCGATTAGATGCAGTTAAAGAAAAAACAGATTCAGTTCCCACCGCTGAATGACAGCAGTGATTTACTCGTCAAACAACATAATAAAGTGTACCTCTGTTCCAACATTGGGTTGGGCGCCTGTGTACACTGACTCAGGTGGGGGCCCGCCATACTTTCGCTGGCCTGTTGTTACATCAAGTGTGTAGTTGGTTCTGTCCAGAAGTTCTTTGATTTTAGCCTCATCTGGTCCTTTAGTGGAATCTGAAACTTTCGTCCCTTGTTTCTCTCTCTGCCTGTAAGTCTTCATTACCCCACACAGAAAGGCACTTTTGTTCTGGAATGAAGAAAAACTGTTCAAACTTCGATATTTACCTATTATGGGGGAGAAAACAGCACGTAGTATTTGTAAGCGACATACGTCGTCCTAAGGCAACATTTTAACCAACAACCCTTTGTTTTCCAGGTGATTGAACTTACTTGCACGTGTGACAGATCACTTTCTTTGAACTGGACCAGCACTTGCAGGGCTCCCTCCTCATTGAATTCTTTCAAAGCTTCAATAGCCCTTTCGTCTAGGTCACTATGTGCTACGAGGCCTGGTGACAAAATATTGCAAATACGGTGTTCAAAGAAGAATAATCTGAGCATGTTTGCACTCAGAAACCAAGGGCGTATGACTCATGCGGCTATGAAGCAGAATAGAGGCTTCATAATAAACTATCTGTACCAGAAGAAACTGATAGCTGAAGACACAAAACCTTAATTATGTCCAAGTTTCATTTTTCTGTACACTCATGTTTTACAGTTATGCAGTGCAGTTTCAACACAATCAATCAGACATGCAGCAGAAAACTGGTGCAACAGACGCTGTCAAAAACAATAACAAAGGGCAGTGTGACTCAAACAGAGACAAATATTATCAAAACTAGATTTAAAAGATCGAGATTCTCTAAAACACTTCAACCACAAGTGGTGCATTTAACAGTCCGGATAACACCTTTGAGGCTCCTTCAGCTCCCTTTCAAAGAGTACAATTCACCTGCTGCAGCCAGACAGCTGCTCTATTGTTTCTATGCGTGCCACAGTGCCAGCTGGCTTCAATCTACTTTCCTTAAACCTTTTATGGAGACAGCCATCCTTCTACACATTCAGTTCAGCCTCGATACTTAACAGCATGACAACACTGAGACTGAAACCTACAACAACATGTCAGTGTGAAACAGAGGCGGCACTTTTCTCAGTGATAACAGACAAAATATGAAATGTTTTATCCACTTCTGCGATAACGTTTTCTCATGATTTAATCCTAAGAGACATGAATGCTGGGCACTGATCGGGGAAGAAGACGCATGGCAAACCAGCAGTTAGACAAATTCTACTTTAGTTGTGAACTAACTACCCCTCTGTCATCCTGCTACTCAAATGATTAGTTTAACAACCTTAAACGAGGGCTTCAATTTCAGTTATAAGCTGATTATACTACAGGGGAGTCAACAATGAGTGAATGGTATTTCATTTCCCAGGTAACCATTGTTTCAAGTGATCAATATTAAAGTCTGTTGATAGCCTATCTTCAAACTGTCAACAAATCCCATGAAAAGACATCAGTCCGCTGCTCAGTGCTTTCTGTCTTGCACACCCTGTCTGAAGCAGCCTCAAACCCATTTGTTTCTACCAGAGACATGAATCTTTAATAACAAATGTTCTCCTAAAATAGGAGGATGAATGATTTCCAGACCAGCTGTGCACTTAAATATATCACAGTTAATGTTCAGACAAGAGATGCTTGTGCGTCAGGTTTTACTTTCAGTTTCGGATAAATACACATTTGGAGTTCCAGTGAATATTTCTGGCTGCAGGACGGTGTGTGTGGGATTGACTCAAAACAAAATACAGTCTCTGTTTGCGGTAATGAAGGAACATGTCAGACGGAGCTACAGCGTGGCTCGCTGATGTGTTTTTGGTCAACAATAGAGCCGTATGGCACAGAGGGATAAGAAGCATGCGACTTCAGATACATACTAGTACATACATGGGATAAACTCACAGCTGTTCTGATCTTTTCATGGGAACTGTTTACAATAACAAACACAGAATATTGCCACACTTATCTGAAGAAAGGAGACAGACTTTTGGCATCTGCCGTATCCCACATCTCTCACATGTCCTGTTTCACAACAGTGTGGTGATGCCTGACATCTGTATGAACACGCTTTTCTCAAAGCAGGTATGCACAAGAGACAATGTCAGAACTCATGCTTACCTGCTACGTAAAGTTCATCTAGCTTCTCGGCAACTTTCTGAGGTAAACCAGCTTCCAGTAAAGCTGGAAAATGTTCTGAGTGGGTCACCGCTGCTGTAGTGTCCATTGGTTCCTCCGTACCGTTCCCGTTAACATGATCTGTGGCCATGTCTCCAGACATCTGTGTGGATAAGATTATAGAAGAATTAAACGACTGCGGTCACAAGACAAACTGGGCCAACAAATTAGGTGTGCAGTTTGGCGCCATCGTTCAAGTCTAAGCACCGCTGCTAAACTTATGCTTTCGGAGAGGCTGCACTGGTCGCTTAACACTAGTTACGAAACTGAGACAACATTTGGACCATGTTTGTCCAACTTTAACGTCTCATCACTTACCCACAACTTCACTGAAAAAGGCAGACACCGCTCAGACTAGCCTATCAAAACATAATATAATAAATGCATGAGGTCCAGCTAAACGCAGCTATTTCCAAACATTCACCACGCCTCTGAAGCTAATGGTAGCTAGCATCGCTGGCTCGTGCACATCACAGGCCCCAGCCTTCGCGGCGCGTGTAGAGGTCCAACCTCAGTGAGGCTAACATTAAAAAACGAGTCTCAGAGGAAAAACCTTTGATGCGTTTGTTTATTCTCTAAATTACGAGCACATTTGCCATGCATACAACATCTGTTTAACCAGCCGTCAATCAAAGCGGGCCCATTTTTCAAAATGCCGGCTAGCAATGTAAACGAGCTGCTCTGTAGTATTAGCTAACACTGGCCGGTCGTGCAACGCATCCAACATCACTGTGCATAAAGCAATAAGTCAGCATAACCTGTTCCTGTAGTTTATCGATCAGTTCAGTTTGCACATACCATGCGTGTTTAAACTTGGGTGCACGATGTTGATCCGCTGTGTTGAAGGTGCTTCTAATAAAGGAAAATATTGACGCCGGTGCTTTTCTGCTTGGTTTCTTTACTCCCGGTGAAACAAAATGGCGGCTACGTAACGTCGCGAGCTCTGCTTCTCGCCTGTATGTAAGGGGTTTCTTCAACGGCTCCTCACGGGCTGCTCAGTTTTCACAAGGTTGCATCCGGCCAAAAGTGACACTGATCCAGTGATTGTTTGTCATTACAGCTTTTTTTTTTACAGCTTGTCACTGGCTCTGATTAGCTCACACTTTATCCCGATAACAAAGCTACAAATATCTCATGCTACCTTGCGGTTCAGCATATTGTTGCTACATTTGTATATATCTTCACCCCAGCTGACTGTGGCCTTCACTGTCAACAACATTCTTTTGTGGCAAATTACTGTGGATATAATGCATTACTAATTTTATGCTATGTATTAGAG
The DNA here is from genome assembly GCA_037975065.1 of Chaetodon trifasciatus. Classification (NCBI taxonomy): domain Eukaryota; kingdom Metazoa; phylum Chordata; class Actinopteri; order Chaetodontiformes; family Chaetodontidae; genus Chaetodon; species Chaetodon trifasciatus. Next base: position 14,863,911 of record JBBMOE010000007.1, on the reverse strand, counting down.
GTGGAAATTAAACACACGCCACACTGCTTTCTTAGTAAATATTTTATTTTGTCTACAAGTTACAACTTTTATTTTGAAAACTTAAACCGGAAAACACGAATCGAGATAGAAACTGCATCCTCAGCCTACCTTTCACATAATAATAATAATAAGCTTTTCGTGACATATGAGGAAGGGAAATATGGGTTTTGTAGTAAATATTATGATTTTATTGAGTACAATTATATACGTCTCTTAACTTCATTAAGGGAAAAAGCAAGTCAAGCAAGGTAATATAGGTTGATTTAGATCGATTTTAATTTAATTTGTTTTCCTTTTGGTGTATTTTTTGTGTTAATTCTCGACTTGTACTCTGTTATTCAGCGCTTATTTATTTGTTTGTTTTGATAGCTCTGGTTTTGTGTAGTTTTACCCGGAACTTCGTCACGTCATGGGGGCGTGTCTTTCCGGTAAAAGCAAATCGCTTGCGCTGCTATTGGCTGAGCGCGAAATTTCAAATGTAGCTAGCAGGAACGGCCCCGTCTTAGAGGAGAGAAACAAACACAGCGATGGAAGTTATCCAGCGAAATTGATTTGTAAAGCCAGCCAAACAGTCAGTCAGATAGATTGGTCGGTAACAACACACGGGTTGGTTTACTGTTTGCGTTTTTAAAGGATTTTTTTTTACTCAAGGCAAAATGGATGTTGCCACTTCATTACAGTAAGTCACCGGTAGCTACTTCAGTAACGGTTAGCTTTGTGCTAACGGTTAGCTTTAGCACCACGGATGTGTCGCTGAATTAAAACTGATTTATAAACGGTCTTACTCTTAGACATTACACTACATTTCTTTAATTTTGGCGTGTGTTCGCCCCTTTAGGTGTTTTGAAAGGAGTTTGAGCTCATATACAGGAGACGACCCACTGGATCCATGGGACAAGTGAGTAATATGACTGGTCTAAGTTAGCATAAGCTAGCAAGTGTTTTTACTTCATTTGGCTAGGAAAGGTTATGTATGTAGGAAACAAAGCTAACTTAACAGCAGCAGTCTCGTATTCCCTCGCCAGTTCTTTAATTTGATTATTAATTCAGTAAACTTGTAATGTTGTTCAGTCTCTTGATTTTGAAAATTGTCTCAATTATTGGTTACTTATCTTTGTTTACCCTGCTTCAGACTGAGTTTTCTCTGTTGTTGGTATTTACTCTGTAATGCTCTCTGTCCAACTTTTAACTGCACTTTAATAACATATGTAGGACTGACAGCTGACACACTACTGAAGACGTTTCCCTCTATATTTCCAAGGTTTGTGGATTACCTGGAGAAAACATTACCTGCAGACGGTGGCAGCGAGATGTCACTGGTGTTTGACACTCTTGTAGAGAGATTTTTGACTGTTGAGCGATACGCAAATGACATCAGATATGTGAACTACTGCATCAAATGTGTAAGTCTGCCTCAAATCACATGAGCAGTCACATGACCACAGTTGGTTTGTTATTCAGACATTGAAAGCCTCACCGGAGCATTTCTTCATTTAAACTGTCCGACAGGCGAGTTATTATTCCGACCCCACTGCGCTGTACAGTCACATCTACAGTAAGGGCATCGGCACCAGGACGGCTGCCCTCTATGTGGTCTGGGCACAGCAGTTTGAACAGAGGGGTTTGAACGACCAGGCCGACGCCGTGTACCAGAAAGCAATAGAGAACCAAGCCCAACCAGCCGACACGGTCCTAAATGAATACAGGTAACAACAACAAAATGTAAAGTACAGGCACGGGGACGTGGACTATGCACTGTAGAACAGATTCATGCACAACATTAACTTTAATTTGCTTTAATTAAAAAATGAAATCTGATCTGCAGGCAGTTTCAAACAAGAACCAGAAGCAAGACATCAGCATCAGGTAGGAGTGTGTGTTCCTCCCTTTTATGTTTAAAGAGATTTCTATGTGTTGTATCAGCAACTGACTGTTGGATTTTTATTCGACTTCAAAGCAGGAGCTCGAACCCCATGGCAAAACTCCCATTTGACCAATCAGATGCCATCCCACAGAGAGCCTGTGGCTCAAAACAAGGTGTGTATACTTGAATTTCCACGATAACCGTTGAATAACATCAACATCTGCTTTTCAAGCCGAGTAATGATCTTCGTCCTCTGTTACAGGCCTCTGTGGACTGTCTACCCAAACCACCCACACGAAAAACCATCATAACGTAAGTAAAATTAGTTTTCTGTGACCCAACATGTGCTGTAATCTACTCTTGTACGATCTGTAGCATGGGAAGTGCGTCAGGAAAAACCATTTTTTAACGATCTCCTCTCTTTTCTCCTCCACAGAGTCTCCCGCTCTGAGACTTCAGGGAAGACGTCCTCGAGTCAAGGCTCCAGCGTCCAGACTGTGCCCGAGTACACCACGGAAGCGCTTGTTTGTGAAGGAGCTGAATTATGTTTTGAGGAGGTCCGAGCAGAAAGATACTTCTCCGAGCTTCAGAAGAAGCAGGAGAAGGAGCTGAGAGAAATCAGTAAGCTGGTGTTTTAAAATCCAACTGTAGAACCAAATCTGCTCGGGGATAATCGAGGGTTGAAAACAAAAGTACTGCTGGCACGACTCACGTGATGTGTTTTATTAAGTGAGTTATTAACTTTGCCATAATGTGTTTTTGTGTTGTTTGAAGTGGAGAAGAAGCTGAGGGAGCACGAGGAGGGCATCCTGAGCATTAAATGTATGTTGGAGGAAGTAAACCGGGATCTGGACGCCTGTGGAGGTTTAACCAGCCAGCCGTCACCACAGATGGTGAGACGGCCGACTCTCGCAGAGCCACGTTCCACTGATAACGATTGTCTGTGGAACCTCCCATCAGCGCAGATTAATCAGCTGAACCACTTAATTGGTCGAACTCTAACCCCTAGTGATCATAGTAATGAGCTCAACCTCACGGCAGGCGTCACATGACCACAGTATTGCCGTGCAGTTATTGTACAGCCCTGATGTCATTCTGTCAGCTCAGTATTTTCTGCCCTCACACAACAAACTCAGTTATCAAACCAACCTCCTGTTTAACAATGTAAAATCTTACATGAATCTCTGACCTTTGTGTTCTTTGCTGCAGCTGTCTGCAGTGGAAACATCCACCGGTCTGAACCCTAATCCTACCCAGCAGTCCTTTGGGCGTCCTCGACCCTCAAATCACCTGAGCAGCCGGCGCTCTCTCGGCTTGAGATTACACACAGAGCCGACCTTCATCCACGAGGCTGCAGCGGTCCCTGAACCTCCTCATCAGCAGAGCAGCACAAACACTCTGATCTCAGGGGTGTCGCCTCAGCCCTCTGTCCTGACTGACGGGAGCATTCATTTTCCAAACTCCACACCGGCGTCACTGTCCACAGACCGAGCGATGGTTCCGCCTCAGGCAGCTCAGCAGCCCGTAGTCTTCGAGCAGATGAAGCCGTCGCTCCACAGACCCGCCTGCACCTCCGCTGTGAACACTGATGCCTTCTGCCAGGACGATCGAACTCATCCCGGCAGCACGGGGGACCGACAGCTCCCAGAGCACAACGCCACACATCAGTGAGTGACTTCTAATTCAGCTGAGACCACTGCAGGAGTTTCTTTAATGCCTCTCGAGGGATGAATGCAGGGAGAGATGAGAGGAAAGCAATGGATGCATGCCAGTGTTAAAGAAGCAGTGTTACATTCCTCTAAATTGCTTTCTTGATCATTTTTCTCCTCTCAGGCATGTTGATGACCCTCCAGAGCCCGAGGAGAAACTCAACAGTAAGTCCACTAGTTGCTCATGAGTAAGGCCTCCAATCCCAGTTTCCTCTGGGAGTTTTCAAGCCTTCTCTTTGTGTCTCTCAGTGTCACAGGGAGGCACGGGTAACCTGTCTCACATCACTCCCAACAATTCACTGGGCTTTGTTCAGGCCACACCATCCAGGGTGCTGCCATCACCTACTGTCAACACGCGGGAAGCACTGGGTGAGCACCACAGCCTCTTCACTTTAGGTCACATGGTTCTCTTTGCTGTAGGGGTTTCAGTCTTTTACCGGGGAGTTAAAGCGCCTGTACTGCTGATAACCCAAACTTTCCTCCTGCTCAGTTTTCACGTCTTCAGTCCAGCTTTCGACGGTGACTCACCAAGTTCTGATGTAGTGAATAACATTTAGTCTGGTTTTGTATCATCCAGATGTGATCATGGACATGTTCCAGGCTCCGACTCTCCTAGAGGACCCGTTCAGCAACACATCAGCGCTCCACGCCGCTGAGAAGGAGGCGGAACCTTGCTACCCAAGAAACGGTAAATATGCCATAAACAGGAACGGATGTGCCAGAATCATTCATGGAGATTTTTATTACAGTTATACTGTTTAATGAATCCACTGTAAAAAATAAAAAAATGGCAGAAAATGTAAAAGTTGGATTTTTTTGTGGATGACAGATTCTGAAACGTTCGTGCTTTCTGTTAAAGTTTCCTGCTGCTTCCTGTAACTTCACTAAATTCTTGTCATATTGATTTCTGAAGGAGGCGTCTCCTCTCTCACGAAGCCCCCGACCACAGCCCAGTTCACCATCTTCCAGGACGACACCGACAAAGAAAATGGCAGGTAAATATGGTCACCAGAGAGCGAGCGGCTCGTGACACCATGAATATATTCTGGAAAAGTAAAGATGGTGGAAGTCTGTCAGCTGTTGCACGTCGATCCAAAATAGACATATTTAATATTACAACTTATTAGATGCTTTGTTGTGATGAAACGAATGGTTACAGTTAACCTTTCTATGAATGACATTCCTGTTATTTTGTCCCTCTTTCGCCGTGCTCAGAGGCGCTGCTCCGTCTGCGGCAGAGAGGTCTAAACCAACCAAAGCTCTGGCCGAAATCCAGGTGTCGAACAAGTCCAACGTGAGTGTGAAGAAAACAGGATGAAAAAGTTCAACTGGAATGATTCTCGTCACCTTTTCGCAAACACTGTCACCACCAACCTTTGACTTCCTGTTTTTCTAACTGTCCATCTGCTGATCAGGAGACTCCTTCGGATCTGATGCCGGATGAGAGCACCATGTGGGGCGCTCGCTACAACTCCCTGAACTCGCTGGCTGCGTGTCCCAACAGCACCACAGACTTCGCCATGCTGGCCCAGTTTGTCTCCACTCCGTTCACACACAAAACGCCTTCCAGCACCAACTTTTTCCAGGACAAAGGTACACACACACACGCACACACACTTCAGTATGACCGATATCCTTTTCTGTCAGACACAACAGTCGCGCTCTTTCTCCTTCAGTTTTGGGAGCATGATAGAAAAATAATACATTTTTCAACTCCTCAGAGAACAACTGTGATGGCGGTGATGGCGATGAAGAGGCTTTCATCAGACGCCAGCCAACAAATCTCAGGTAATGATGGAGATTCAGAGTATCATTAAAAATGTACAGACAGTAGACGACCTCAGAAAAGCCAAATGACTGATTTTCATGTTAAAATAATTTGAATTGTGATCTTTGGTCCATCTTTGCCAGTAGTCTGCAGTTGATTTAAAAGTGTTTCTGTCTGTCTGTCTGTCTGTCTGTCTGTCTGTCTGTCTGTCTGTCTGTCTGTCTGTCTGTGACACTCGTGTCCTCTGTCGCCCCCCCGCAGCCCCATCATGGAGCAGAGTTCGTCTGATGAGAAGCTCTCAGAAACGGCCGTCAGTCAGTTTGTGCCGTCCTCTGAGAGACACGGCACCATCGTCGGCGAGGGTCTCGCTGCAGCCCAGCTCTGCCTGACCGCCTCCTCCATCACCATGGTGCAGCCTCCCCCTCCTGCTGCACTCTCCTTCAGAGACCAGACCGTCTGTCCCACCAACTCCTCCACCCACAGGACCGCTGCGCCCGGCTGGGAAGTGTACTCGAGTCCAGAGAAGCCTCCAACACCAGCGTCTCTGATCTCACAGCAGCCCGTGAGTTCAGTCAGACACAAAGCGGAACCTTTTACGATCATGGAAGATTTCAACAACCCTGCGAGTCCGGAACGAGCCCAGAAACCAGTCTGCGATGTCCCCATGAGCCCAGAGTGTGCTCTAAACCCGGACTGGCTGGCCATCAGGAGCCCAGAGGCCCTGGTCGAGCCAGACCTGGACGCCTTCCTGAGTCCCCGTCTGCACAAGAAAGGGGAGGCCGTCCCCAAGAAGAGCCGGGATGTCCCCATGAGTCCAGAACAGCCCCGGCTCTGCGCCGACGTGCCCATGAGCCCGGTGCAGCTTCACCAGTTCAGTGCTGCGGACGAGCCCATGATGAGTCCAGACAGAGGACTCAGGCCGAGCGCCGACGTGTCCATGAACGCAGCAACACCAGCCGGGACAGCCGCGGCCCAGCTGCTGTCAGACCCCTGGGATGAGGAGCTGATCTCTAATCTGCTGTCAACGCTCTCACCACCTCTCACCTCCCACCCCCGCTGCATCACCTGGCAGTGCAACGTGCCCAACATCAGCCCCAAGATCACCATCAGCATGGGTAAGAAGGCGAGCTGCAGCTTTAGTAGGGCGCCATTTTAGAGGGGCATTGAATACTGGAACACTCGCACAGAGGTTTTCTGGTTTGATTCCAAAGTACCAAAGCTGTCACTGAGCTGAGGCGAAGTGAAGAAAGCCAGAAGACGCTGAATTGAAAATCTGTTCCTCCCGACAGGAAAAGCGTCCCTGCGAGTCGACTGCATCCTCGGAAAAGGCGCTTTTGCAACGGTCTTCCAGGCGACTGACCCCGTGACCTCAGAGAGGATGGTGTTAAAGGTAAGATGGCGGCAGATGAAGACCCATGAGGTGTTTGCTTCATGTTCCCAGCGAACATCTCACTCCTCGTCTTTGTCCTTATAATCGTCACTGCAGGTTCAGAAGCCCGCCAACCCCTGGGAGTTTTACATCAACACTCAGCTGGACGCTCGGCTGCAGCCCGGCGTCCGTCACCTCTACAGCAGCATTCGCTCCGCTCACCTCTTCCACAACGGGAGCGTGCTGCTCGGCGAGCTTCACAACTACGGCACTCTGCTGGTAGGTTCGCATCAGAGACATGAACGTGAACGCCGTCTTCTGTCGGTCGGGTCCTGAACCTTTGACTCCTCTCTCAGAACGCAGTGAACATCTTTAAAACCCTGAGTGACAAAGTGATGCCGCAGCCTCTCGTCATGTACTTCACCGTCTGCATCCTGAACATGGTGGAGCAGCTGCACAGCATCCGCGTCATCCACGCCGACATCAAGCCCGACAACTTCCTGCTCGGAGAGCGGTAACAGCCAATAACCGCGTTCATCAACATGCGTGTAACAGTCAATGCTGTGAAGTTTTAATCGTTCCCCTCATCGCTGCTGTTGTGTTCCAGGTTCTTGGAGAACAGGTGTTTTGAGGCGGAGAACGTGGACCATGGCCTCGTCCTCATCGACCTCGGACAGAGTATCGACATGGAGCTTTTCCCAGAAGGCACCGCTTTCACCTCCAAGTGTATGACCTCAGGCTTCCAGTGCACCGAGATGCTCAGCGGGAAACCCTGGAACTATCAGGTGAGCGCACGCAGTCCGCTCCTGTCACTGTGGAGGAGTCACACATTCTGTATTAGTGCAGAAACGTTTAGAGAATTATCCTTAAATTAAAACACCATTTAAGGCAGGTTTCTTTTAAAGGTCTCACTGTCTGCGTCCTGTATTTTGCCCGTGTGTGTGTGTGTGTTTAGACGGATTACTTTGGGATAGCAGGGACTGTGTACTGCATGCTGTTTGGGACGTACATGCAGGTCACGAACGAAGGCGGCGTGTGGAGGACAAACGGCGCGTTCAGAAGGTAATCTGTCCAAAGAGGTTTCATTTCTCTGGTGCAGCTTGTCGTGCTTCTTCATGGCAGAGCATTGAAGATTAGAAAGCGAGCGGCATGAATGTTGGTCTAAAATCGATTCATCCTCGGTCCTGGTCTGCCACAGTGAAGTGGATCAGAACTGGGTCAGGTGAAGAAGCTGGCAGCGTCAGTGTATCAGGGTCTCCTGTCTGACTCTTCCTCCCCTGCTCCACAGGAACCCCCACAGCGACCTGTGGCAGCACTTCTTCCACACTCTGCTGAACGTGCCGGACTGCGACTCGCCGCCGAGCCTCCGGAGCCTCCGCTGCCAGCTGGCGTCCGTCCTGCAGCAGAACTACAGCAGCAAGCTGGCCACGCTGAAGAGCCGCCTGGTGGTCCTGCTGCTGGAGAGCCACAAGGCCGCCCGGAGATGACGGCGCTCTGCTGCCTTCGCTTGAAAACGAGAGGTTTGGTGAGATGCCTCTGGAGGACGAGCTGAGCTCCTGATCAGAATCTGTACATAGAAATGTAAATATTTTTAGTTGCTTTTCTACTTTCGTTTTGCTTCCAAATTGTCCTGGGAGTGATGACTGATGTTCTTTGGTAAAGAATAAAATTTGTGTTGAGCCTCCATAACATGCAAAAACTATTTAAGAATCACTGTTTTTTAAAAGACTGATTTTATATTCACACTTTCCATAAACGGGAAGCTGAGACGATGATTTTTTTTTGTAATGTTTTTTTTTCATTGTTGAAGAACTTGAAATGTTGATAATACACAGGAAAACCGAAGTTTCCCACATGTCAGAGTGATCACAGCTTTCTTTATCACTAAATCGAAGATAAAATGGTCTAAAATACAACTGGCGACTGCGTCATACTTGATACGACCACCAGATGGCAGCAGAGACGCGCCTTTAAAGCTGCACTAATCACCTGATCAGCAGACTCGATGTATGGACATGTTCATGGAGGTGAACCCTCTGGGAGCCCTCAGACTCCACAGCTCTGAGGAGCGTTTCGGCCTCTTTCAGCGTCTAGTTTTGGTTTAGCAGCACGTTTCCTGTCGGCTTCAAAGTGCTGAAAGAAAACAGCAAACGTTTGTCAGTCGATCTTGAATGTGGAGCAGCTGTGGCAGATCTCAGGCAGATCTCAGTTGTCGTTGTTCTGATCCTCAGATCAGTTTGTTCCAGAGAACCGGAGCAAAGCCTCCACAGATCCTGGTCCCAGCGCAGGTCAGATCAGATCAGTGTGAGTTCTCCCGCTCATCCTCTCACCGTAAATCTCTTACCTGTTCAGACCTGCAGCTCAGCTTAACTGCATTTTTCTACCTGTATGTTTACGAGATCCTCCGCCCTCCCTGAGGGTTTACCACAAACATGTTCATCTTAAAACTGATGTTGACTTACAAGCTGGTTACATAATGAGCTCCAGGTCATTTTCTCAATCAGAATTAATCTGTTGGACAGTAAAACCTTTGATGCTCATCGGCGCTAATGTTGCCAGACATCCTTTAACTTTCACAGCTCGTTCTGTCTCTGTTCTTGGAGAATCGAGGCTGACTGTGGTTTGATGTTCCACAGATGTTTCCTCATTCGTTCACGCTCCGTGGAGCGCAGAGATATCTTGTTTTTGTTGTGATGCTGGACTTTAACTTCCCCTTCAGTCAGTCTGCTCGGCGGCATGTCGTGTGAACGCTGTGGGCGTTCACAGCAGTTCAGCCGGGACCTGAAGGCAGCAGCTGTCCTGTGACCACGCCCCTCAGCAGAAACACCTGGCTGGGAAAAAACATCTGCTGCCTTCAGGTTCTGTCAGAAATCTCTAAACTGGCAAAATCTCTGCGATATCTGAGCTGCTTTTCATGCTTCTGTTAACGTATCTTGTTTGAAAAGGAAACTTTTCTGGTAATAACGACACACCAATTTAACTTCTGAATGCAATGAACTTTCCTAAGTTGATTATGTTATTTGGTGAGCGGTAATAATGAGAAAAAATCATCATAAAAAGAAAAATCTCTTCTAAAGACACGAGAGCCATGCTGTTAAACTGACAAAACTAAAGATCTTTTTGTATTGAGCACTTCAGTCAGTCAGTTTATCGTTAATGACGCAGCAGCATTAGTCATAATAGTACAATTTAATAATAGCAGCAATGATGGCAGTAAGTAAAGTTTATTTTTGTATGACATTTTACAACCATTTTCTATGTCAGAGCAAATAAAATTAAATTCTATAAAATACAACATAAATGCAGAAGTGAAGGAATAAAAAATATCTGATCCTGTTACATGTTACACGTTTGTCAGGAGCCTCAAAGCTGCTTCACGTTTAAGACAAATAAAAGTAAACATAAGATGAAGACATGAATGATTCGCTCATTTATGTCTTCATAATTTAACTCTGATCCCTAAAACTAAACAACAACCAACAACTCAAAAGCCTTAGAAGCATGATACCACATCTCAGAAGCACAATGAACGAGCAGCACCTGAAGGCAGCACGGAGAAGGCGCTGGTGGAGGAACCTGAAGGGTCATTCAGTCTGATGAGCGCCATGGAGGGTCGAGGAGGACTGTCGAACGACGCCGTGTCCGCTGCCTGCAAAGAAGGAGACCCCATCACCAAGGTGACCGTCTTTCACGTCTCATTTCAGGGGGTTTGCTTTATTTCCCTGCTGGGGCAGAGGAGCCGGGCGGTGTGCGGAGGCTGCAATGCAGTCAAACCTGTTGGCAGTAATTGGCCTGTGACTGCAGACCTGCAGCTGCCTGTCGGCCAGGCTGACACTTCACACAAGATGTCTTCAGAGCTGCGGGAGCCTCCACTGTGAGGAGCGTTCAGGTGTCCAGGTAGACAGACAGACTCTGATTCTTCTGGTATCCACGTCAGGAGCTTTGGTTTCATGTGCCAAGATCGAGCTCTGCTGAAACCTCAGGTGGACTCCACAACAACTCACCTTTCCAGACGCAGAGTCTTGGATAATCCAGAGTGGCCTTTCCACTGGGCGTAGATCGCAGTCAGCTCTGCACCGTAGAGGAGTTTCTCTGAAGAGTTTCTGCAGCTGAATTAAATTTAAACAGTTGATCTATTATCAAAGAGCTGAGACAGAAATCTGAGATGTACTCACACCTTCATGTACCAGTACAACAGTGTGGAAATACTCGAAATAATAGTCCTGCATTCAAATGTTCACTTCAGCAAAAGTACAAAAGTAAAAGGTGTGCAGAATGGCCCCTTTCAGGACAATGATATCATATTATTGGGTTATAATCAATATGTTGCAGCTGGTGAAGGTTTAAAGTACTTTAAATACTGCAGTGTAGAACGAATTACAGAAATACATCAGAATTTATTAGTTGATATGTTTTGTACTGATAATCTGAATCTGCAAAGAAAGTAAAGTTTAAGAGCAGCTGAGGTGAAGGTTGTTTTTATTGTCTTGCTGAGGCTGAATCAGACAGTAACTGAGCTGAAAGAGGCTGAAACGCTGCTCAGAGCTGCAGAGCTGGTGATTAAAATCTGTAAGTTTCTTCCTACAAACAGCCTTTTTTTTTGAATAAAATGTTGATGAGTGCCGCTTTAAAGAGCTCTTTTTGCCGTTTGCAGGACTACATGATGCAGCAGACGATGCTGAGGGTCAAAGATCCGGCGAAGTCTTTGGACTTCTACACTCGGATCCTGGGCATGACGTGAGTGTGACGCTGAACCTGTCCGAGCAAATCTCATTCAAACTCTCTGCAGACCGTTAACCGCCGGGCTCCTCTCGGGTTTCCAGCTTGCTCCAGAAAATCGACTTCCCTTCGATGCGTTTCACCCTCTACTTCCTGGGTTACGAGGAGAAGTCGGACATCCCGGCGGACATCAAAGAGAGGACGGCGTGGACCTTCTCCCGTCCGGCCACCATAGAGCTCACTCAGTACGTATGATGACCTGATGAAGCGTTTCACCTGCAGGACGACCACCAGCGTGTGTGTTTTCATGTGTTCATTTCTCTGTGCGTCTGTCAGTAACTGGGGTTCAGAGTCAGATGAAAGTCTGTCCTACCACAACGGGAACAGCCAGCCGCGAGGGTTTGGTGAGTTCACGTAGATTTCACTGTGATGAACTGATTTTAAGTCGAGTGTTTCTGCTCAAGATGAGCTGAGAGAAAAGGTGAAGCAGGAAGCAGCTACGTTTGTGTTCTCTACATGCGTGTGTGCAACCTGCCGTGTCATTGCAGGTCACATCGGTATTGCTGTACCTGATCTTCACGCTGCTTGCAAACTATTTGAAGCGCAACAAGTGAAGTTTGTCAAGAAACCAGACTCAGGTGAGTTCTGAGACGTCACTCGCTGTTGTTCTTCTACATGTTAAGAAAATCCCATTGAAAAAAAAAAAAACACACGCTCACAAATATTAAAGAAAGTTAAATAAAACACGAGCACGAGCTTTACAACACGTACTCACAGTGCAGCAGAAGAATTCAGATCATTTACTGAAGTAAAAATACCACTCTGTAAAAGTACTTGAAAGTGTTACTTGAGTAAAAGTATATAAGTATAATCTGGAAAATGTATTTAAAGTATTGAAAGTAAAAGTACTCAGTGCAGTAAAGTGTCCCCTGTGACTGTTGTAGTCCTCTATCTACAATCATTAGATTACTGAAGAGCAAACGTTTGCATTTGAACAAGTCTTCAGTGTCTTATATTTTAAAGAAATGTCTCCACGCGGTTATATCAGTTTCAGCCAGGAGGTGGCGCTCAGATCCACCTGGCTGTCTGCTGGTTGTGGGTTAGAAGTGATGGTTCATCACGTTGTGGTGTTAAATGTGAATCAGTGCAGCGTTCTTCTAAGAAGTTCACCGTCGTGTTTCCTCACAGGTAAAATGAAGGATCTGGCCTTCATTCAGGATCCTGACGGCTACTGGATTGAGATTTTAAGTCCGAACCACATGGTCTCCTTAATGTCTCCTTAAAGCGGAGTCCCACGGGGACACATTCAGGACAGAAGATGACTTTGTTTACATGACAAACCTTTGACACTCACACACACTCAGTCCAGCTCCTGGTACACATTTCTTTTTGTTGTTCTGTTGCTCTGCTGTTCCTCCTTTCCTGAAAAATAAGAAAATAAAAAAACAGGAAACAGAAAGCGGTCGCTGTTTCTTTGACTCTGAAATAGTTGAAGATGATAAATCACTGGACAAATTAAAATGTTGCCTCCACGTTCACAGGTATAAACTCTATTTTACACCAACTAGTGCTCCTCAAGGCTACTGGATAACTGCCTGCTGCAGGTTTTCTGTGTGTTACTTTGTGGTATTTTGATTAAACACAACTTTATTTTGGAAAATTCAATGTGATCAAACAACCAAAAATCAACTGACTCTACATATGAAACAACAGAAGCTTGCAATGAAACAAAAGCAAAATTGTCACATGTAAAAAAAAAGGTTCAAAAGCAGGAACAACCAAAGCACAGCCGTGTATTTCTGATGACCCGGAGATAAACTGTCCCAGTTCCAGACATGAATTATGCTGCAAAAGGTCTGCAGACTGAAGAATGTCAGATTATTTGCTGCTGGTGCTGCTGGTATGATTTTCTCCCACAATGCAACGCAGAGAGGGAAATAGAAGAACACGTAACAGCTGCAAAAATCAAATAAAAACATTAAAAATCTTAGTAAACATTTAGCTTCCTGTGTGTAAAGCTAAATTAACGGCAGTATCCCATCACTTCCTGTTAGCATTAAACGGTAAAGAGTGCTGCCTTGTTGTATACACACAGCAAAAACACTACGTGACACATTCCTGTAGTGCACAAAGGTAGTAGAATAAAACTCAGACACCAGGAGGCCTCTGTGTTAGAGGGAGTTTAAAGGGTAACTCCATTGTTTCTCAGTGTGTCTCCAGAGGAGGTGGTTGTTACAGACACACACAGCATTCATCTCCTCTGGTATCTAACAGCCAGTGGACGTCTTCTGGCTTCAGCCTCTCCTCATACGCTTCCTGTCCTCCTCGTGTCTGGCCCGTTTGGCCTCTCTGTGTTTCTGGATGTAAAGCGCTGACCGGCTCATGTCACCCAATTTACCGCCGGTCACTTCAAAGCGGCGTCCCGGCGTGAGAACCGTGTCGGCTGACCGGGGCGGATTTACGGCCCGCGGAGCCGTTCCCAGGCCTGTCAGCCTTTAATCCTCCATTCAGCTGGAAATGACGCCGTTTTCTTCTCTGGGAGGATTTAACGGGTGCAGCAGTGATTTTAGTGTGTAAATCAACTGCAAGATGAAGGCAAAGAAGGAGTGGATTAGCAAGCCTGTGTGTGTGTGTGTGTGTGTGTGTGTGTGCTGCTTGATTCTGTAATACTTTCCCAACTTGGGAGTGCAGTCTGGTTACTCGACAGCAGCTACATTTTAAAGGTATCCAAGCGAAAAGTATCCCATCACGTCCCCCTACACCTCCTGATCGCTGCTCGAGGTCGAGTCCACAACAGAGCGCTGGGGATGACATCATCGTCATATTAGCATCATGAGAATGAACATCAACTACAAACATGGCAAAACCAGACAAACCAGATGACGACCCGTCCAGCGCAGCTCCCATGGCGTCACTTTTCAGGCCCTCCAACTCGCCGTCGTTGCAAAGCCAAACCGACGTTAACTCCGGTTTGACCTCTCCTCCGTCTGTCTGCCTCTTCTTCCCTCGTTGAGCGGTGAAGGCTGCTGGAAGTCGAGGCGCAGCTGGATTCTTGTGCGACGAGCTCACGATAGCTTTAGGAAAATAAAATATCGGCTTTGCTTGGTGGAAGGTTTTGGTCATGCACAAGGAGCTCACGGGCAGTGCAGGCAGGAAGGTATGCAGACAAGCAGGTCGGCCTCCAGTCGTGTCATTCAGGTCAAATGAAATGATTGGATGAGTTTATTACAGCCTGTAACAGCCAGTGATACCAGTTTTCCTTTTCACAGCACTTGCTTTATTGGTTGCTGTTGGGATGCGAAGAGATGTCAAAGTTAAAGAATTAGAGGTGTGTGTTTTGTTCGTTAACGTACCTGGCAAATTGCAAAAATGTTGATTCTGAGCGGATGTTCATCAACGACATATTTCAATTGTTTTCCACCAGAGCAGGCGATGATGCAAAGCACCGTCCAATCACAGTGAGTACAGCCTCATTCTGCTTCGTCATGGTTCTGTTCAGGCACTTCAAAGTCAGCAGCAATCAGGATCTTTCCTGAACCTGAACCAAAGTGCTTTTGTTGCATAAACCTGACCACAGTGTGGACACGAACCCTGATTCTGCTGTCACAGTCCTGCACTTAGCAGCTCCCATCCACCCCGACCTCCTACCAGCGACTCCAGCGCAGTACATAAAACGTCAGGTTTCATTCACCGAAACAAATGTTGACTCTGAACATAATCCAGGCAGCGATTACTAAATTGTGTACACAGGAAACAAATACAGAAAATACATCTACCAACACCTCATTAACACTAAACATCTGGACAGAGCTAGGCTAGCTGTTTGCCCATGTTCTCACTCTTTATGCTAAGCTAAACACCCTAAAAAATACTCAGACATGATATTGATCTTGTAATTTTAGTGAGCAAATGTGTGTGTTTTATTGAATTATTCCTTTAAGGGATGAAACCTACAAACAAACTGCTGTGGTGCTTCAATCATTTACATTTTAGGAAGAGCAAGACTACTGATTTCAAATACACTCAGATTAAACCTCTCAGCGTCTCGATGCTTTGTGTTCATGTTTCATGACGGCACCAACATCGTTACTTCATCTTCATTTATTCGTAAAAAGACACACAGCAAATCAGCTCTGATTCAGTGACAGTTTACATGTAAACCACAGACAATCAAATCTGTTAATGCTGCTTGACACCACGCTGAACGCACAAATGTCTGAGACCAAACTGGTTTTGGCAGATCTGCAGTGGTCGAGTTAACAGCTTCTCTTCAAGAAGAGTCTGTTCTGGTTAGTCGGGTTAAACGTGGGTGAATTGATTATCTCAGAGGCAAACTTTGGTTCACAATATTCAGAGGAGCAGTAACAGGGATTAAAAGTGGAGTGAATCTAGAAACATCAGTTGAACTCAGTAAAACATGTTAAAACTCCCTCCCTTTCCTGCTTAAAAGACGTTTGAACACACTGAAATAGAAGGCTTTTATTCTTGCAAACAGATGCCTGCAGATGACTTTATCTGAGCCTGATTAGCTGGACACAACAGCATGAAAGCATAACCTGGTCCAAGCTCAATGAAATGAATACCAACACCACAGAAACGGAGTATTTTATATGTTTATCTAACAGTACGTCAAGGCGTTCTTCAGAAGGAAGGTCATGTACTACATTTATCTCAATAAACATGTATATTTATATTCAGGCCACCTGTTTATACTGAGGGTTTCTACACTTATATTGAGTCTCTGTGTCTTTATATTTAGGTCATTTATTATATTTACCGTTGTTTACCTGTGTAATATCCCTGTTTGCACTGAGTTCCTTGTTTTAGCTGTAAATGACCCACTGGAGCAGCATATCTTCATTGAATTAGGAGAACGAGGCACTTGCTTTCGACGCAGACTCTGGTTGGCCGTTGTTGGCTGTGGACACGACGTGACGATCCTCATTGGAAAAAGTGAGGCGTCAACGGAAAAGTCTGAGCGCAGCGGCCATTTTGAAACCAACATCTCCTCTACGACTGCATGCTTACTGGAGGTATAATGGAGAAATCGTGGAAGATCGGCAAGTAGAAATTTCACTGGATTAGTGCATCGGTGAGTTGCCTGAATTTTAGAAATGTTTCCTTGTTGTTGGCATTGGTTCTATCTGCTGCTGTGATTGTATCTTGAAATGGTTTGCACCAATCGAATCATAAGCTTTCCAACGATGTCTAGCATGAGACACGTTAAACACAGCAGTTGTGTCAGCAGACCACATCACAGTTGAGTAACTGGTCACTTTGTGAAATCAGCAGGTGGAAAACAATCAAAAACACCTCAAAGGTTAAGAGTTAATAGAATGAGTTGCTCGGGTCAAGTGTTAAGTGTTTTGTTCGTTGGTGGTCAAAGTGTTTCCAGGCTGTTAAAACAGTCAGCAGGTCAGATGTTAGTCTGCAGCGAAATCAGTCAAACGGTCAGAAAGCTCCGACCTCAGTTCCCCACGGCCTGTAGGGTTTACTGCTGCTGCTGTGAGGAGTCTGGGAGGACGAGGAGGAGGAGGAGGAGGAAGAGGAGATGGGAGGGCTGGTGGTAGCGGTGGTGGAGATGAAGGAGGAGGGAGGAATGATGGGGAAACCTCCGTGGAGGGTGATGGGAAACGACGCGGAGAAGGAGAGAAGGGAGGTGGAGAGAGGAGCGGGGCCACAGGGGAGCATGAGAGACGAGGAAGAAGAGGAGGAGGAGGAAGGAGAGGAGGTGGTGGTGGAGTCTGCGTAGGAGGAAAAGGAGGAGGCTGAGCTGCGTTGTGACAACTCCGCCAGCCTCTGGGGGGCTCCACCTCCTCCAGCTTCTGAAACAGAAAGCCCGCTCAGTCCGTACGGCAGAGGCCGAAACGCCGCCGCGGTGGCGACGGCGGCGGCCGCAGCAGCCCAGTGGTGGGGGTGGAAGGGGTGAGGTAAAGGGTGAGGCTGCTGGTGGTGGTGCTGGTGATGCGGCGAATGGGAGGTCAGGGTGACGGCGGCGGCGTCGCGCTGCGAGGCGCAGGAGGTGAGGTGGGAGAGGAGGCGGGAGCGCAGCGGGTCGCCGGAGTCCAGGCCTTCGACGACGCTCAGGTAGCGGGAAACCTCCGTCACACACTCCCGGAAACCCAGAGACAGGAAGTCCAGGGCCAGAGCGTGAGCGTCGAAATACCCTGCAGACAGAGAGAGGGTGAAATACTGTGTTCTAAGTTCCATAGAGACGGGCTGATTAAAACTGCTTCATTCAGAACTTCACAGTCACAGCTGCACTTCAATAAATACCTGATACCTGATTTAAGAGTAGCAGTGAGGAACATAAAACGTGTGTTCAAACCAGCCTCAGAGTCAGATTCCTTCACCTGTTCTCTGAATATCAGCGCATTGATCTGCTTCACCGCGTTCACGTCTGACTTGTGACGGTGGATGTTTCCTGCTGCGCTCAGCTGACTGTTTGCTCTGTCTGACTCTACACGCTGCTGCCGCTGGTGAACCCAAACAGACGCTGCAGAGAGACGGCCCGTGAACGCAGTCGACACTGACCCTCACCTCCTCCCCCCCTCCCCCACGCGTCCTCCCCCCGGCCGCTGGCTTTATGAAAGCAAACAGCGCTGCTCGGGGTCAAGTGGTGCTTTTATCCCTGCAGCATTTTCCCATGGACTCGCCACCTCCCTCTGTCACACACACACGATTTGAACCGAGTGTTTGACTGACATCACGTCCACACTGATGCTCTAACTTCAAAGAGCGAGCACTGACACGTCCTCTGTTAAAAACTGCACCCGAACGCATCATAGAGAGCTGGCAGATCAAGTCAACAGTCGCTTTGGCCTCATCAGTTTGTCGCTGTCATCGGTCATGTGTCCTCCAGCTGTTAGCCCTGCTTTCATGCAGCAGTATGCTGGTTTGGTCCTTAAGTCCTTGCGTCCTGGTGGTCTAGAGGTCTAAGTCTTTGTTCAGACTGCAGATCTTTAACACAGGTGCTTTGAAAATGAGTCAGTATCAGTGCTATTTAGTTTGACCTCAAGCAACAGGACTCGCTGATACTGGACGCTCTGAACTTTGACAACGCTGCACGAGCACCTCGAAAGCTTTCAGTAAAGCTTCTGCAGAACTTTCGATGGAGCTCTGATGCTGTTTTCATTTCCGGGCGGCAGACACGTCCCCGTTACCTTTCCCTCCTGTAGCCTGCAGCAGCTTCAGATGGTCCACAGTCATCTGCAGAATCTCCGCCTTCTCCAGTTTAGCTGAGCCCTGATAAAACAAAGCAGAGGCTGAACATGCTGATGCACCTGAACGCCACCTCGATGCACCACCTTGTCGGTCTGGTTTTGCAAAATTCTTGTTGCTCAAATTCACAATTTCAAGCAAATCGTGAGCACAAACCACAAAGATGAGTTAAGTCTGAAGTAATCACAACAGTGGAGCACATTTCAATACTTTCAACATCCGTTTGTTTATTTTATATTGAATTTTATGCACATTTTGAAGTCTCTTCCACTGAGTTGGTTTGCTTGAGTCGAGGAGCTGCCGAGTGATCAGTGAGTGGGACCCACACAGGTGAAAGCAGTTCTGAATCAGACAGGTGTGCTAATTAGAATGAGGAGGAGACTCAATACCAGTATTTAAAGCTGTGGAAGTCATGACAAACGCTGCAGTGAATGGATTCTCCATTGGAGTAAACCTGTGAATGTGTGCTTTGAGGGAGAGACGCTGTTTTTATGTGAAGCATTGGTGCATGTAATGCATGAAGCTGCATTTCTCATACGAAAGATGTAATACAGCTAAAGTTTATTATCATTCTAATGATAATTATTATTATTATTATTATTGTAGCTTATTAGCTGCTTTTTCCATCCAGTTTTGATGCAGTTTTGCAGACAAATACACCTCAACTTCTTCCTGCCAGCGTTTGTGCTCGTTAGCTCGCGGTTGAACAGTGAGGAGTCTGTTTACTGGTTCTGTCGGGATCCTGTGAGAACCCTGATGGACCTCTGTGCTGGTTCCGTGGAGACAAACAGAGTCTCACCTGCTTCTCAAACGCTGTGGGGACGAGCCTCCGTAGCTCCGACAGGCTGTTGTTGATTCTGTCTCTGCGTCTCTTCTCGATAATCTGACACATTGAAGGAAAGAATGAAAACCTCAAACTGTCCCTGAACTGTACGTCCATGATTTAAAACCGGCACAGTAACTTTACCCCTCTGCGCTTCTTCCTCGCCATCACTTGAGTGGTCGTGGTCGGTGATCCACATCTTATGAAGGAGGCCTTCATGTGCCTGAAAAATAGAGCACTGAATCAATACATTAAAAAGACGTGTTTGAGCTGCAGCTGACTTTAAGAAAAGTGGAAAAAACTTTCATTTCCAGTACTTCAAATGTGTACATTTAATGTGGGGACAAATGGATACTGTAGAAAAAAAATAAGTTTTCAAGCACAAACACAGAATTTCTGGATCGTTTCTTTGTTAACGTGTTTTGTGCGATCACATCCAGATGTTCCCTGCAGCTCACGTACTGCAATTAAGTACAAATTTGAAGTACTTGTACTTTGAGTATTTCCATTTTACGCTACTTCTCAGAGGCAAATCTTGTACTTTTTACTCCACCACATTTATTTAACAGCTGTTGTTTCTAAACAATTTATGATTTTTAATAACAATAAAACATATTTTGCATTTTTTTAAATAACATATGATTCATAATTATAGTTTCAACAACCAAACAGCATGTAAATCAAAATGAGCTCCACCTCATTCACTCATTAATCAGGAATAATTGTCTAATAATAACATAATAATCACAAGAGGCCATTATTAAGGCTTTAACTGTTGATAAATCTGAATAAATACACTTTCCTGGTGTGTTATTGTCATTGCTTGTTGATTAACTTTAATTTACAAGATGAGAACAGCCTCTACCGCATGTTAGACTAGCTTAAAATAAAATAATGTGCTTTTCAAAGGGCAGCAGGTGACTTCAAATCTTAAAATGACTAAATTAAATTACATTCATAGCTTCATATTTTAACATTTGTAATAAAAGAGAGCTATAATCTGAATATTTTGAAATAAAGCGAGTATAAATATCGAGATGAAAAGCGATGCTCTGCAGACTTTTCTCATGCATGAACAACATAAAGACTTTAAACTCTGACAATTTATAGACAGATTTAATCACCAGCCGCTGCAGCTTTTCACTGGGAAATATGACGAAGAAATCGGTCTTAACTCACCCGGGATAAACGCTCTCACTGCCCACATCGATGGTCTCCTCCACGTCGCTTTCTGCCGAGCTGCTGTCCTCACACGGCCGCTTCATGGTGCAGGGACGGCGGGGGGAGCTGTGCGTCGCTCCGCGGGAGGAGACGTGGAGCTTTGTTAAGGTTTATTCCCCTTTGAGCAAAAAAAACACCAGCTTTTATGATGCTTTTCATGTATTTTTAGAGGATAAATGTCGCTACAGGAGTGACATCAAAACTATTATCAAAGCGCTGTGAGTGAGAGGCTCTTACAGGAATATTAAAAGAGATATTGAGTGATTTTTATTTAATCCAAAAGACGCTCGAGTTTCAGGTGAGTTTCCTTCCCAGAAAGTTTTTCCTCTTGCAGAATTTGAGATTAATGATCCCTCCGAAAAGAGAAGTCATGAGCAAAGGAAGAAACTGCTGACAAACATGATGCAAATCTTCCCCTCTCACTGTCTTTAGTGTCTGAAGTCAGTCAAAGAAAATCTGTCAGTATAAAAGCTTCCAGGAGTTCTTTTTTCCAGCGGTGCGTGTCCGGGAAATAGTCCGGGGCAGGTGGCCCGTGTGTCGGCTGCAGACTGGACTGGTGACCCCTCTGCTGGAGCTTTCCCACGGAGCCTGGGAGCCACACACACACACACACACACACACACACACACACACACAGTGGAACCGCCCACGTGCACTCAAACACAAATTTGAGATGGAAGTTTTTTGCAGTCTCGGCAGGGCTGGTCCTTCTCTCCTGATAATACCGCCTGTCTGGTTCAGCAGTGTGTGTGTGTGTGTGTGTGTGTGTGCGTATGTGTGTGTGTGTGTGTGTGTGTGTGTGTGCATGGGAATGAGGCCACTTCTGATAGTAGTCATTATATAAGGCAGCAGCTTTCAGACTGGACTGTAATATTAATCCAAAAACAGCAGTAAAACATCATATTTAACAGTTAAACACTGACCGGGAACATTTTACTGCATCATGAGTACATTTACTTTTCATACTGTGAAACTACATGAAACTGTGGAGTGAATGTTAGGATACTCTAGTCTATTTTACTGCACAATACTTTGATTTCATCCATTCTCCACATGACTCTTCTGAATCTTAAGCCCTGCAGGCAGCATCGTATTCTGCACCCTAAAGGTCCAGTGTGCAGGATTTAGGACGATTCATTGGTAGAAATGGATTATAATATTCATAGCTATGTTTTCATTAGTGTATAACAATCTGAAAATAAGAATCGTTGTGTTTTCATTACCTTAGAATGAGCTCTTTGTATCTACAGAGGGAGCGGGTCCATGGAGTCCGCCATGTTGCACAGCCAGCGCCCACGTGCACTCAAACACAGCGGTTTTATGCTTCTATTATATACACCCATCAGCCACAACGTCAAAACCCCCTTCCCTGCATGGACGCGGGCCCTCTGGGGGTGTCCTGTGGTTGCTCTGGATGTTGGCAGCAGAGTGGAGCCTCATGTTGGACTTGTTCCGGCACAACCTGCGGGCGCTCGGTCGGACTGGGATCTGGAGAATCTGGATCAACTCCTTGAGCTCTTTGTCATGGTCCTCGCATCGTTCCTGGGCAGGTTTTGCAGAGTGGGGGGGGGGCGCACTGTCCTGCTGGGTGAGGCCACTGTCATGAGGAGGTGCACTTGGTCTGCAGTGGTTGTTTAGGAGGGCGGGGAGCATGAAATTCAGACGTTCATGTTCCCCAGAGGATGAATCTTAATAACTTAACACCAACATTCCTGAAGCAACAACTGAGGTCATGTTACCCGCTAACGGTATGTTATGTAAGCATGCTAGGTTAGCATGCTATCCTGTCATCATTCCCACATGACTGAACGCTCTGTGAGTCTGGAGAAGCAGAGAGAGCCGAAAATAGAAAAAAGACAGTGACACAGTGTGTGTGTAGACGTTCCCACACTGAAACCCAATCATCGTGTGAGAGAGGTCAGACACACACACACACACACACACACACACACACGCACACACACATTGAGGCGGCTGTCTTTTCACACCTGCTAATCTTTTTGCAGTACAACAAGGATTTAATGCAGGAATTATAATTTAGCTGCTCACACACACGCACACACTCACGCACACACCACTTATCCATTGGTATAACTTCAGATGGGCTTGTCAGCACCCTCTCATTGGCTGAACTCCTCCTCAGATTATTATTACTGTAACACAACAGTGAGTCCGTCTACACATCGTGGGCTTCATTAAAGCTCTAAACCAGAACATTTGCTGCTCTAAACACTCGGCGTCGTGTTACACTTCGTCCAAGAAATTTTCAATTTGTGTTATTTTTAGTAACTGGAACAAACAACAATAAACAATTTTCCAAATGGCCTCGTCAAACATGAGTGTGACACACTCATAAAGCCCATTACTAGCTGTGCATGCTTCTTTACTGGTGTGGTTTACTGGGAAACTGTAAAGACATTCAAAATCCCATTGACGTCAGTAAATATGCTGATAACCAAAAATCAAGGCTTGGATTTCTCAACAATATGACATGTGGTTCGCTCCATATGATCGATGGATGAGGGTGGTGCGCTTAAAAACTAACCTAATATTATTGTTTGTTATGACACACACATGTATGTCTGTTTGTAGCAGGATTTTAATGACCACAGCTGGTTGAAGAACAGGCTCACTGTCATATCTTAAAATCCAGCTCGACATGCTCGTTTGTACTTTGAAGGGGTCTTCCGCCGCTGTTATCGTTCCTCTTGTTCGTACTGGATCACTTCCTGGAGTGATTTCAATGTAAGTCCTCGTCCTTGGTGAACATACGATCTTTAAAGCTGAGCTGAAGCGAATATGAGGCTTCTGCGGTCTGTGTTAGGCAAATAAGGTGGGTATCTTTCAGCGTTTTTAGCGTGAAATTCTCTCTTTGTGTCCACAGATGTTTCCTGAATTTGACACTAATACGAGTTTAACTTTGGAGGACAATAACTTCTCTTAGCTAGATGCTAACATTTCTCTAAAACACTACATTTACGATGGTCAGTTGTGTTAAAGTTCAGCACCATGAACACTATTGGAG
Organism: Chaetodon trifasciatus; assembly: GCA_037975065.1. Lineage (NCBI taxonomy): Eukaryota > Metazoa > Chordata > Actinopteri > Chaetodontiformes > Chaetodontidae > Chaetodon > Chaetodon trifasciatus. The sequence goes on along the minus strand of JBBMOE010000007.1, from coordinate 14,840,171 downwards.
GAGGAACTTCAGCCTCGAAACACAGAACTGTGTTGGTCTACCACTAAAATATGATCCAGGACGTCCACTTATATGTAATATATCCCTGCGTTTGAAGGTTTAAAACACACTGTTTGTAATGCTGTGAGTCAGGATTTTATCTTCTGCCTCCGTGATCTGAAGGTAAATCTGCTTCTGAGTGTTTCTGGAAAGTACCAGAAGTGGAGGAAAGTGACATTCAAGCGTGTTTGCATTGATAAAAATCATATTTATTTGAACTGTGTGTGTGTGTGTGTGTGTGTGTGTGTGTGTGTGTGTGTGTGTCGATGCTATCAGAGGTTTATTAGTGTCAGGGGTCACGGAGGACAAGCAGGGCCATCCTATAGCAGGAAACGCTGAGTGTTGAGGGAGGAATATCTGTGTGTGTGTGTGAGTGCGTGTGTGTGTGAGGAGGTTAATATCTCGGGGAACGCTCGGCCGGAGCGCCAAGCCGTGAGTCGGAAATCCTTTTGGAGCAAGAGAACATGACTGGAAGCTGTGTGTGTGTGTGTGTGTGTGTGTGTGTGTGTGTGTGTGTGTGTGTGTTTGGAGAGAGGGAGAATGGGAGGAAGTGGTGTATTATTCTCAGTTAGACGGTGCTCGCCGCCCGTCCGTCGCTACGACGCCTCAGACCTCACACCGCTCAACCCCTCGTTCCCACAGGGCGTCCCACACACAAACACACACACACACGCACACACACAGATGAAGAAACCGAAACATGCTCAGTAGGGGAGGACACATTTTGACTCCATTGGGTTCACAGTGTTCGGTGTGGACAGGCTTTATCTCCTGTGCTGAGCTTCACTGGAGGATCTCCAAGCAAGTCTGAGCAGATCAGTGCGGATAAAACCGTCCAATCAGATGAGCGCGCACCTGCAGAACTGAACCAAACACCTGAACAATAAAACTGTTGGAGAGCCAAGCTTCAGATTGTAGTTGGAAACAAAAAAAAAAGGCTTTTCTTCCAGCACAGAAAAATCTCTCTTTCTGGTTGATTGTTTTTGGAGGGCCTCTCCTCAAGTTGTAAAAGCTAAACTCTCCATCACTGCAGCTTCTTTCTCCGCTGTCCAACAAGAGGTGACAGCAGCTTCAAACAGAACAAGTGAAACTTAAATGATAAAAAAGTGATGACGTGGAATCACAAATGGCACAGAATCCATAATTATAACAATAATGGGAATAATTGTTGTGTACTGGAGGGTGAAGAGGAGGTCAGTGTGTGTGTGTGTGTGTGTGTGTGTGTGTGTGTGCGTGTGTGTGTTTGTGGTCGGGGGAGGGGGGGTGAAGAGAAATTTACGACGTTTATCACCAGCCTTTAATTCACTCCCACAGACTGTATGAATGTCTGTTGTTTGAGGACATAATGGTCTATTGTTGTGATGAAGGAAACCTGCAGACACGTCCTCCGGGAGCGTCGTACTACCAACCTGCAGGTGCTGCGCTACTCCACTTCCTTCCTGTCACCTGACCTGCGTTTCCCATCAGGACACGATGGGGAGGTAAGAGCCAAATGTGTGTGTGTGGCCTGACGTGTGTGTGTGTGTGTGTGTGTGTACAACCTGATGAGATGCAGAGAGATGACAAAAACTGAAAAATAAAAAAGTTGAATAAAAGTTTTTTGCAGTTTTTGAACAATTTGCAAATCAGCCTTTGATGCGACAAAGAGACTTTAATGTCAAACTTTGTACTCAGGTCAAAACTTAGTACACTTTAGTGCAGTACAAATATAGTTTAAGTATAGAAATGTCATTAGAAGTACACGTTCAAATTTTGTGCTTAATTTAAAGTATGTTTGTTAGGTACTTTTACAACGTGTACTTCCAAATAGATGTCATTAAATTGTACTTAAATGTATTAAAAATGAATATACTGATTCTGCAAAGTACTTGTAAAAAGTGTACTTTATTATAAGTGTATTATAAATTCTACTTAAGTGTACTTTAAAAAAGTGTATTAAATTCTAAATACTTTTAATTGTAATAAAGCGTACTTATGAAAACTATACTTATTTCCAGTTCCTTTGTTGGTCACTGTTAGCTTGCTTAATTAAAGTGTACTTTCATTTCACTTCATTTGAAGTATATTTCCAACACACTGGTAATTATACTACAGTTGTACTGCAAGTGCACTTAAATTTGTAAAACATTTTGCCAATTTAGCAACTATTTACTCTTCAAATATACTCTATAAAGTATAGCTGAAAAAAGCACAAAGTGTACTTAGTACATTCTTCAAAAAGTATAATTAAAGTATTATGTCTTTGAACCCGGGTAGAGGGTGTTTGGAGGATGATCCACACAAAGAAAGTGGAGGTTATCGTTATCGCTCAAACGTGTTGAGAGCCATTTCACTGCTCGCTTGACCTCTGACCTTTCTTCAAGCTCTCCTCTAACTAAAGGTTAAGTTAAACAGCAGCAGTCAGATACTGAAGACAGAAACACTGAGGAGAAAAATGATGTCATACGAAACCAGAAAACGATCCTTTTCATCTGGAAGAGAGCAGAACTGTGCAAACAAACGTCTTCAGTACAAACAGAAGTTTGAGTTATTATTGTGTTAAATGGGTTTGTAAGAAACTTTATTGTCCACATGGGTTCAAGACAAAAGTAAGAAACAGTGAGTTCAACCATTGGTAGTCAAATACAGCTCAATCGGCCTGACAGAATGAGAAGAAGAAGAAGAAGAAGAAGAAGAAGAAGAAGAAGAAGAAGAAGACAGTACAGACGCTGCAGTGAAAGACGGAGGACGTTCCTGAAGAACCCTTTATTTTATCAGAAGACAAGGAGAGAAGAAGAGGAGGAGCTCCCAGCAGTGAAGGAGGTGGAGGAGCATCAGAGACGCCTGAAACTCTAATCTCCACACACGTCAGCACACACTTGGCAGCGTACGGGAACCCTTGGGGGTCTGTAGTGTGTGTGTGTGTGTGTGTGTGTGTGTGTGTGTGTGTGTCCTGGTATTAACAGACTCACAGACTCTAGGTGTGATGAGAGATGACAGGTATGTTCCACAATCTGGACTTCAGCTTTCTCACACACACACACACACACACACACACACACACACACAGAGTCATGTTTGCATCATTTTGGGGACATTGCATGGACGTCTGCTCATTTCATGGAGACGTACCCTAACCTTAAAGGTTTAGTGTGTAAGATGAGCTGCAAGGCTAACTGAGCTAACTAGCTAACAGCCGCTAGTAGCTACAGCCATAGATAGCAGTTAGCTGTTACTCTGGTGCTATGCTGCCCCCTATTTGTGTGGAGGGACCTTCAGCAGGTGGACAACTCTTACACATTGTGCCTTTAATCACTGACCAAAAAATCAGCCGTTTTCCAGTCAGGGACTCAGTTCCCAGTTGCACCAGCTGCCCCAATTTAACTGGTCTTGAGTCTGAAACGTCTCCCCAAAACTACCCTAAGCCATACACACACATACACACACACACACACACACACACTTCCTTTTTTAAGTCTTAGATTCAAACTCATGTGGACTAAGTTGTTGATGTTTGGTTATTATGTTACGTTAACTAAGAGAGAGAGATTTCTTCCAGTCATTTCTTATCTCTCTCGCTCAGAGTGGTCCTCTGGTTTGAACTTGTCTGGGGCAACGCCCAGTCTGGAAATTCACACAGCTTAAAGCGCTGTTATAACATCTTTATTTAACCACAGGAGTGCCGCTGAGTGTGTTCTCTTGTGTGTCACATGAGATGACATGAAGTCATAACATAGTAGTTTATTGTATATCGTCTTTCTGTTGGAACAAAGCTTCGTGTTGTCGAGATGCAACAGCTTCCCGATGCCGAATCTCCAGAAAAATATTGAATATTTGGGGATCTGAGTACTGCTCAGTACCTCTGGATGCTTGAGGATGAAACATAAGCAGGTCCCACATGTGTCACAGTTCATTCAACAACTGACAAGTCCTCCGAATTAGAGGATAAGACACTTTACTTCTAATTGAGCGGCCTGTTAAGGTCAGAGATAGAAGGTGATTTGGGTTAGAATAACTTCATTAAGGTCAGGGACGCCAACGCTGACTTTTGGTGGGAAACATAAATCTCCTGAGTTAAATCTGGATGTATTGTTGATGTGTCCATTCAGCCTGACCTCCTCCTTCTGTGGACTTTGCGGCTCTGAAACAACATCACTGTTTCCTCCTTCGCTTGACAAAAGTCGTAATTTCTCCAGCAGTGGCTGAAACGGCCGATGCTGTTGTTTTTCCTGGGAGGACAGTCTCTCAAGACGCTTCCATCAGACTTTTTCAATCAAACTTTCTACATCAGCTAACTGTTTGATGTTTTCACGTGCTAAGTGTGACTGCAGTCTCTTGATGAACTAGAGTTAGCAGTCATGCTAGCAGCTCTGCGCCTTCAGCTAAATGCAAACATCGTTAAGCTAACATGCTCACAATGACAATGATGGCATGTTGATGTTTCGCAGGTGTAATGTTTACCACCTTGATTTAACGTTTTAGCATGCTAATTACTTGCTAAATAGGATAAAACAGTTATTTGCAGGTATTTGTGATGAAGGACAACCAAGAAAAAAAATTCATATCCTTTTGATCAGCATCCCCAGAGCCTTTACTTGACTTCTATTGTTGTCGTGGCCCCTTAAAGTCCTTCCAGACCTTTCTTGTGATAATGGGCTGAACAATACTTGACTTGAACCGCCGTGTTCTTCATCATCTTCACCACCTGTCACCGAAAAAACGAATGGCCTCTCTTCATGTCAGTATGTGTGAGAGCTGGTGTTTGCAGTGAGAGCTCCGCTGCTCTCTCAGATGTTCTGTTCAGCATTAGTCTCACCTCAGGAGGCTCGAACACTTCTATCGGATCAACGCGACACACACATTCCTGCTACCGGCTGTTTTTAAACACGCACGCACTATTTAGGACTGCGACACCTCATTTCCACCGGGCGCGTAGCGTCCACGTTCCGTCCGCGTCGTGACAGAGCGCATTTCCACTGCTCCACCTTTACCTGATGCAAGTGATGTGCACATTAATGCATCAATAATTATGATCCAATAAAATGAGAAACGTTTGTTTTGCTCTCAGTTTACTGCCAGTATGACGTTTAACAGCATTTAAAAGCTGAGAACTTTGATTTAACTTGAACTGCAGACCTCAGATCAGTGCTGTCAGTCTCCTGGTCCTGATGGCTGCCTCCTCTTCAGCGGGAATGTGACCCGGTCTTTGTGGCCTCCTGACCCCACACGTTCCACTGATGGGGGGCCACAGTCTGTGTGTGTGTGTGTGTGTGTGTGTGTGTGTGTGTGTGTGTGTGTGTGTTGACATTTGTGGCACATTCTAAAGAGAGAAAGTGGGTGTGGGAAAGACCTGCTCGCCCATCTTAGACTCTCCACGACACACACTCTCACACATGGTCAGCTGATATCCAACTCCCCCAACTCTCCCAGCACTTTATCTTTGTGTGTGTGTGTGTGTGTGTGTGTGTGTGTGTGTGTGATGTCTGAGAGCTGCTGGGAAAGTCCCTGCAGCTTCAATAATATTTCAATGTGACCAGACCTCAGATTCTCAGAAACATCGCTCACTGCAGCGACTCCACCGTTTATATTTTTACATTTTGTCAGTTGAGGAAAATGCAGATGGAGAACAGTGGACGGGGAAATGGATAAATGTCTTAGTTTTAATGCCGATAGATTCACGATGTAGCTATTGTCAGTCAACAGAACAGGTGTAAAATAGGTGACAAAGGTTATCTATTAACCAGTGCTGGGCAAGTTACTTTAAATTAGTAACTTAGTTACAGTTACTAGTTACTTCTTTCAAAAGTAACTCAGTTACTTTAAGTTACTCGTTACTTTCAAGTAACTAGTTTAACTAGTTACTAGGGAGAGTAACTTTATTTTTTTTTTTTACTCTATCAAATGTCTTTTTGAGCTCTGACTCCATGTTAGCATATTCTTGGTCCAGGTAACGGGAAAACGTCTTTCTGCACGGTGCTGGCGCGGCACTGTCTCTCCTTCGCACAGGTATTTTGCTAACCAGTTCTCTGAAACCAGGGGACTCAACTGTTGAGATAGGTTGCATGTCTTCAACAATATACCTGGCAATCAGTCTGTTTAGCTGTGTCTGGGTTATAGACTGTGCAACACGCTTTGTAAAATCAGGCTTTTGTTGTTTGGCTGGAGTGGCTCCTCCTTTAGCGCCAGCGGAGCTAACGTTAACGGCGGCATCACCTGTGTTACCTTCAGGGTCTCTTTCAACTAGCTTGGCAGATGCGAGTTGTTTCTGAAGATGGTTCATCAGATTAGAATTGCTAGTCTTTGATGTGGATAGAGTTTTCAAAGTCTTTTACCGTCAGAAAGGAAAAATAATGTGCATATTTCCACGAGAGAAATCCCACGCCTGGACTGTCGTCGACTGCCGCCATTGTTGTTTTCACTTGCATTAATGCAACGCAATGTAACGCAGTAATGATAAATGCGTTACTGATTTTGACAAAGTAATTAGTTACAGTACTCGTTACCGCAAAAGTAATGTAGTTACTGTAACGTGTTACTTAATAACGTGTTAGTCCCAACACTGCTATTAACAGATGAACACTAATCGCTTGTGTTTCTCTACTTGCATGTTTATCAAACCGCTATGATTTGGACATCTTCTGAAAAAATCTGCTTCTTCTTTATTATTTTTTAAGTGCAAAAACTGCTGCAACACAAAAGTTATATGATGAACGTGTTGGCAAACAGCTGCCTGCGTCCACATGCAGCGTACACAGAGCAACGTGATCATCTCATAGGAACCATGTTTGTATGCACCTAATGAACGCCAAGTTTCACTCTCTTGTAGCTCTGGTTTGGTCTCCACCACTTCCTGACAAAAATATTTAACTGAATAGTTAAAAGAAGTAACTTGTACAACATGTTCAAACCACACTGGAAAGCAGAAGTGTTTACAGTGAACCTGTTCTCCCTCCCAGAGCGTCAAATACTGTCTGCATGAGACGCATCGTCCTTTCAGCTAACGCTAATGCAAACTCTCATCTATCAGAATTCAATGTGGATAATGGCTGAGAAAATGATGCATTTTAACATTCAGCTAGCTTAACATGGACGTCATTTGAGAGGTTAACAACCCGCTTTACGAGCCAGTCATCTGAGAGCTTCGAACAGCTTCTTTCACTGTCCTGCCGAGCTCCCCCTTGCACGACAGGGATGCCTGTTTCTGTTTTATTTGGTCAAGTTCCCTGACTCACGGCTGAGATGATTCGGTGGTTAAAAGCTTTTAATGAGTTTTCAGTTCGTAGAAGGTGGTCGTGTGCAGTGCACTTCAGGAAAGATGTGTCTTTAATTTGGCACTTTTGGGACAAACAACAAATTTTTATGAAACTAATGAAACACTACAATTTATACAGAATAGCTTGGTTGGTCTTTAACGTCACTGCTCCTGCTCTCATACCCTGCTAACAAACACAAAAGCATATGTTTGCGTTTGTTGACCTAAAAAACAGAAGATCTTCAACAAGCTTGTTGGCAATGACATCTCAAAAATATGTTTGAATACTTAAAGGAAATGAACAAACACCGGAAAAGTCCCGTTTCTTTGTTTCCCATCAATTTCTATAAATACAGAGCACGAGAAGAGCTTTGATGGTTGTGGACACTGAAGAGAATGAAGGGGATTTCTTTGTGTGTAAAGTCGTACTTTAAGTGAATTAACATCTTGACCGATGAATGAAAGGAAGGAAGACTGAGAGAGTTGGAGGGACAGAGGCCAGTGGATGAAGAGAGAAAAGGATAATTGTGAGTTTCCACAGTGAAAGAGTGTTGTTCTTTGGCGCTGCTGAGAGGCGGTCATTGTTGAGTGGAGTTTACCAGTGGGACCGGTCATCTGAGATCACACATCCTGATAGTCGCCCTCAGACCTGATGTCCACAAGCTGCCGGAGGAGGCTTACTCAAGATTATCTCCCCGATGCAACACAAAACTGTGTCCACTCTCAGCCACAAACTGAGAGATGAGTATCATACGTTTTTGTTCATGCGTCGCATGAGGAACTCGTGGATTTCATCCTCTAAATGAGCTTCTAAAAAGTAGCTTATAGACCTGAAAGTATCACACAAGACTTGCAACTCCAATGACTTTGACCAATATTCAAAATTAAGTCAGAAAAAAGAGTCTTGACAATGATTCACTCTTTAGACAGCTGTAGCTTAAGCTAACATTAGCGAAGAGCTAGCATTCATTAGCTTTAACTTTGCGAGCAATGAACTGTTGACTCAGTTAGGTGAAAAAAAATCTTACATCCCTTGGAGGATGGTGTGTTCAGGTGTTTGTGGGAAGGTAGGAAAAACGCATTCATCAGTCCTGGAACAGATTAAGCGTGCACACTGGTGTGTATGTGGTCCTCCCCTCTCCTCCTCACCCCTCCCCTCTGTTCCCATGGTTTTCCCAGGCCTGCTCTCCCAGGGTGTTTGACCCGACTTCATGCCCCTCTCTGCCCTCTTTCTGCCCCTCATGGTGCTTCCTGCCCCCTGCTGCAGCGACACAGGCTCTTATTGTAGCAGAGCCTACGCCTGTCACTACCCGTCACACACGCACACACAGACACACACAAACGCACATGAAAAATATGCGCAAAACCAATACTAATGTGGGTACAAGCACAACACTGTAACGAATGCACACACACATGTACGCACATATTAAAAAGGCAGACAAAAGCAAACATACTAAGTCATTTAATCAGTCACAGTGATTATACGTTAAGTGCCAGATGAGTTTTTCTTGGGAGAAAATGCACGTCATGGTTCACATTTCTTCTCCAAACACACTTATAACACAGCCTGTGAGCTGCAACGTCCAAATACACACTGTAATTTCCAAAAAAGTGCTTACTGGTTCCTACTGGGACTTAGATGTGGGCCATACTGAATTAAATTACACATGTATGACACTAATCTCTAATGTGATGGCTGGAGCAGCTTCTCTTTGGTGAGCCATCTGATTTCAGATGTAGTGATGATGATGATGATGATGATGATGACGATGATGATGATGATGATGATGATGATGATGATGATGATGATAATGGTGGTGGTGGTGTTAGTTACAGCTGGTTTTTCAGGTTTGGGTCAGTCTGCATCCTGGACATAAGATGACAAGACTGAAAAGAAGCAGCTGATTCAGCCAATGAATGAGGAGGAAGGATGAGACACCATGATGTTTTAGCTTACAACACACACACACGCACACACACACACACACACACACACACACACACACACACACACACACAACCACAGCATTAGAGATACAATGGCTTTTGCTCTGAACCACTTCCCTCTGTTGTTGGAAGTGATCACCACGATGATATGAGACCCCTACATAAACACACACACACACACGCAGGCACACACACACGCGCACAGATACTCCACCCTTGGTAAGAACTATCAAGATCAGGAAACACTGCTGCGTTTCCCACCACAGCACACACACACACACACACACACACACAGACACACACACACACCCTCGACAGTCTGCAGTCTCTGTGCAGCTCTGTACACCAGTAGTAGAATATAACTAAATACTTTAACTCAAGTACTGAAGTACTTCTAGCTGACTTGACTATTTTGATTTTATGCTACTTTATACTTCTATGTCACTACACGTCAGAGGGAAGTACTCAGTGGTATATCAAACAACCCAACAGTATTCAAAGTAATTCATAATATTTAAACTACAGCAGTAAAAATATAATTACACATGACTGCATTTGTAATAATAACACATAAAACACTCATTTATCAGCATTATGAGTACTTTTACTTTTGATACTTCAGGTACATTTAGCTGACAGTATGTACTTGTACTTCCACTTATACTCGTGAGGTATTCGTACTTTTAGTTACATAAATGATTTGCATGCTTACATACTTCCACTACTGCTGTGCTGTACACACACACACACACAGTCTTTAAGATGTATGTATATACAAGGCGCACACACACACACACACACACACACACACACACACACACACACACACACACACACACACACGCACTTCCTTTCGTGCCTCCTTCGTGACTGAGGGGGAAAACCAGCTCAACAGAGTCACACACTGTTTTCGTGGATCGTTATTGAAGTGACTGAACACACACACACACACACACACACACACACACACAATCAGCAGGTCCTCTCACCTCAGAAATAAAACTGCTCGAATCAGTTGTTTGTCAGCAGAAATTCATGGTGTCAAGAGGATAAACCCAAATCCTAATGTTGGTGATCCTCTGACTGCCCCTCTGGCGCCACCATGAGGTCGACTTTTGTTATTTCGAGTGAGATTTCTCAACAGCTATTGGATGGATCTCAGACTTTTCACCCTGCACCATCATCAGGGCGAAGTTTGAATTTGTTGATTTTGAATTTGTGACCAAACATCTGGAAAAAAAACGACTTTGCCATCAGCCACACTCAGCGAAGATGCACAGCATTTCGCAGTCTGAGCATGGACTGTTTTTATAATATCGACCTGGAGATGAAACATTTCATTGAATCTTCTGCTGTCATTTTGTCTTTCAGTTGACTGTAAAAGCCCAGAAGAGGACTGTTTGTACTGGGAAGCTCCCAGGTGGGAATGTGTGAAACAGAGGGGCCTCCCTGGCCTGGATAAATAAAATTTGGAGAAAAACAAGTTCAGCGCCAGTGAATGAGCAATCCTCCAGTTTATTCCAGAACAATGAGCGAGGAGGAGGACCATCTGAAACGCCACAGAAGAAGGAGGGAAGTCAGAGAAAAGGAGGAAGAGAGCGAAGGACTCGGAGAAAGAAAAGCCGCCCGTGATGGTTGTGTGGCTGCCGGTGATTTAGTGGTAATTAATCAGAGAGAGAGAGTGAGAGAAGAAGAAAGAGAGCTGTGGGTTAGAGCAGCGTTAGGATGTCTGAGAAGCAGAAAGCAAGGAAGTAGTGCACGGCGGCCGGAGTGTGTGTGTGTGAGTGTGTGTGTGTGCGCGTGTGTGCAGCCGTCAGTGTGTTTGTTGACTCAGGCAGCGAGCGGCACGGCAGCAATTGTTTGGTTTCAGTCCCTGAAGTCGGATTCTCAGGCTCAGAGTCCAGAGCAGTTTTCATGACTCTCTGACTGACACCGACGTTAATGTGGCTGATGTGGGAAACGACAACAGTGCAAGTCACTTGAACACAGGAGTCAGTTAAACTGAACTGGGATAAACTGGAGGATGAAGTTTTCCTTTATTCTCCTCCTTCTTCAGCTCAATAAACTCTTTCAAAAGCCTCTCGGATCAGCTGAAAATGCGTCACGTCACGAAGCGGAAAACAGGTTGTTTTTCTGAGCTTGTCAAACTTTTTTGGAGATACGTGGTTCTCACAGGACGGCCAGGCTGCAAACATATGATGATCTTATAGAGTATGATGCATTACTGCAGCCAGCAGGACATAAAGGAGTTCACATGAACTCAATTTATGTCAAAGTAAACAGAAATTCTGCCTTTATGTTTGCTCTGAGGGTCACGCCATGACCGCAGCGCTGAAACTGTGTGAAGGCTGACACGGTGCCGACGAGCAGCCATGTTTGCTCCAGCTGGGAGAAAGTGCAGGAAACTGTTTTTCTGAGATCAGACAGGTCGAGTGGATGAGCCTCCCTTTGATTTTCTACCAAATTAGCTTCAACAATCTCTCATCAGCTTCAGTCTGAACGTATGTGCGAGTGTAGAAGTAGCAGGACATAGTGTGAGATCCCTTCAGAGTTGATTTAAGACATTAAGATGGACATGAAAGAAGATGACACACACACACACACATGCGCGCACACACACCTCCATTGGTCCCACACACTCTCATACACACAGTCAGGTGTCTACATGCCTGCTCCATAATGATTAACAGGAGAGAACGTCTGGAACGCTGAGAATGTGGCAGGTGACAGTTTACAGTGGGCATGTCAACCTGTGTGTGTGTGTGTGTGTGTGTGTGTGTGTGTGTGTGTGTGTGTGTGTGTGTGTGTGTCACTGCTGTAACCCTAAACAGTTACAGACAAGACAAAAAACATGTTAGCATGGCAGCAGGTACAGCTCAGCTGCTTCAGCTCTCTGTCAGCTGTCCGCTCTGCTGAAAGCTGACGAGCTGAGGACGTTCACTGATGAAGAGTCTCTGCAGTGTACTCGTTTGTGTGCAGATCACTGGATTACTTTGATAGTTAAGAAAAGCTTAAAACGTGATGATTCTCAGGCAAGTTCTGGAGTTTTTGCATTTCTTTTCTATGATTTTAAGCTGACTTATGGACACCGGAAATCCTTGATCCTGACTGCCTCTTTGAGCTTCGTATCATGGTCACCTTCAGCCCTCCCTCTGCTCCATACTGACTCCCAACATGTGGGTCAGACCCCACAAAAGGGTCGCAGTATAAACCTGAGGGGTCCTGAGATGAAGAATGGGAAGGCAAAAAGTCTCCATTTTCAGGCTCAATAAATTTTTAAATTTTTCATAAAAATCATTCAGATGAAATAATCTGAGAAGTGAAAATCTCTTATCGGTTCACGCGTATGAAAAAGGTTGGGAGCCACTGCTTGGTTGAATCAGAAAAAGCAGTAAAAACTCTAAAACAGAGCCTCTAACATCCTCTGTGAAGTCAGGTGCAGCAGCAGACACTCACTCTCTCAGAGTTTTCACCACCGTCGACCTGGCCGGACCTCGCAGGGAGTCCATGATGAGGATACAAGGCCTGAAGGAGACACAGAAAAAAACTGATTACCACAAATGTTTCCTCTGCTGTTAGCTTCAGCAGAGCAGCGCTGCCACCTGCAGGCGAAAAGCCAGAACTGCATCTACTCACTCTCACCTGATGCTGAGAGTAACTTCAGCATCAGGTGCTGATGTGAAGCCTCTGTCAGTCATGTTTGTGTTCACTGAGCAGAACGCAGGAGAAATCACAAGGAAACACGAAGAGGGACTTTTGTACTAAAAGACTGCAATTTTGGAAGAAACCCACTTGATCTGAGCTCAGAAGCTTCAGGCTGGACTCCAGAAAGCATTGTACTTGGAGGGACTTTGAACTTTGTCCTCCATTAAAAGGTGTCTTCACGGCCAGTGTGGACAAAAACTGCTTCGATGCACATTCTGGCAGCTCGAGCTCTCTGTAAGAAGTCAAATATTTCCCAAAATATCAAAACATTCCTTCTAATTGAAAAATCTGAGACACTGATTCATGAGGTCGCAGGTGTAAAACTACGGCTTTTGAGTGATAATACATCACAACTGATTGGTTGATTGGTTTTGTGTCAATAATCTACATCTGCAAAGTAACGAGTAACTAATGTTGAGAGTAAAAGTAGTGGAGTAGAGGTATAAGTACAAAGAATGGAAATACTCAAGTAGTCTACTTGAATAAATGTACTCAGTTACATTCAATCACTGCTGGAAGCTTTTTATTCAAATGACCTCCACCACGTGACTGTGACGCGCGGTAGCGAGAACCAATAGCGTTCGTTTAGATTCGCACCGGAACCGGAAGCATGCTGTTTTTTTCTCGTTTGTTTGGGAGCGGACGGTTGTTGTTTTCTGGGAGCACCCAGCTGTTTTCTCCTCCTCTCGCTCCTCTGCTCCTCTCGCCTCAGGGGTTTTTAACAGCATGGAGTATAAGCTGATCATGGCGGTGTCCGGTTTCCCGAGTCTCTACGACAGCAACTCGCTGACCTACCGGGACCTGAACATGAGGAGCGATGCGTGGAGGCAGGTCGCGGAGATCGTCGGTGTCCCCGGTGAGTGTTCCAGGCTTCAGCTCGTGGTTTGTGTCGTCAGGCCTGCCGTTTTAACACTGTGAAGGTGCAGATTTGTCACTGATAACGAGGATTTCTGTCTGTTCTGCTCTTCCTGTCTGTCTCTGTTGAGCCTCATAATGAATATTTTGATGATATTATTGTAAAATCAGCTGATCACAAATGGCATTTCTGAACTTGATCTGTTTGATAGAGGATGATGTCAGCTCTGAGAATTTCAGGATTTTCTGTCTGAATGTTGGACATCTTTTGCCTCTTTGTTTAAAATTTCTGCACATAATTTTAATAACTTTTCATGCTTTTAATATGAAATTTCCGTCAGTGTGTGTCAGCATCCAAATAAACTGTGTGTGCTCATGCTAGTGCAGGGACATGTCAGCAGTGAGGCTCACAGGTGTGTTTTTCATACTTTTTGGACAATGATTCAGTAGAATCAGTTCATTGTTGGTTTGCGTCCACACAGATTTGTTGACTGTTGCCAGACAGAAATGTTGAAAATGCCTTTTTCCCCTTGTCTTAATTAGAGTCTGAATGCAGAAGGAAGTGGAAGATGCTGAGGGATCAGCACCGGAGGGAGAGGCAGCGGGAGAAGGAGCGACGCGAGAGCGGCGTGGGGCTCTTCAACTACAGGCCGTGGAGATATTCAGCTATTTTGTCCTTTCTGAACCCGTTCATTGATGCCAGAGCCGCAGGCACCAACGGCTGGGCTCTGGACCAGCAGCCCCCTCGGCTCCAGGCGGCCGACATGGTGGGCTGCAGCACGACCACCGAGACGCGGAGCGACGACGACGAGAACTACGGTTTGTAGAGGAAGATGTGTGGAACTTCCCCTAATGTTGGACAGAGGCCGCAGGGACAGTGTGGTCTTTAAATAAATCCATTTCAAGTACAGTTTTGCCAAAGCAGGTTTTTCAAAAGGAGAGAAACATGTACGCACATTTCTACATCGAGTGTTAGGATGAGAAATAAAGCAAAACCAGATTGAGATTATTTAGTCTGACTTGCAGTCATGAAGTCAGGAGGTTTGCAAGTAAATTAAGTAGTGTTTGACACAAAGATGTAAAAACTTGACTGGTTCCAGCTTTGCGGGTGTGAAACAAACAGCAGACACAATTAGAGATTAGCTGATGATAAACACGGAGCGTTTAGCATCGAATATGGTCTTAGCATTCAGCGGGATGTTTCTCTGCATCCGCTGGACGTATAAGTGGACACTGTCCTCGTAGACTTCATACACATCAGCATCTCAGTTTGTTTTTGTCAGTTTGTGGAGTGCTTCTGCCCCCTGGTGGCAGCTTTAGGAAGCTGGAACCTGCAAATGATAGTTGTTGTGATAAGGCTTCAACTGATGATTGTTGTCATTCTGCATCATTATTATTATAGTATTGCCTTACAGAGAGAGGTGTTTCTGTTGTGTAGCTGAATCTCATTCATATGAAAGGGGTGGGCACAATAATAGAAACACCTGTCAGTGTAATGCGGTGCAGTTGAGGAGCACCAGAAGCTGCAGCCTGCAGAACGTTCACACCTTCAAGCAGGGAGGATTCACTGCAGGGCTGAAAACCAAAATGAAAGGTGATCGTTTTATCTTTCTTTGTAGGAATCGCTGTAGCAGACGCTACAACGACATCATCGTCATCCTCCACAGAGTTTGTCCAGAGGAAGCGGCCGTCCTCTGCCAGCGCCGACGCCATCAGACTGAAAGAGGCAAAGACTGAAGTGACTTCAGAAACTGCTGCTACAGACGACGGCGTGCAGTCACAAGTCCAGCATGTCAACCTGAAGGAACTGTTCGAAATGATGATGCAGTCAGTCACGTCTCTCGCTACGAACTTAGCGTCCTCACACTCTTCCCTGCAGCTCTCGGATCAGCTGCCGCCTCCTGCGCAGTCGTCGTCCGTGGTCCTGCAGCCGTCCTGCGCCACGTCCAGGCTGAACCACCTGAAAACAGAGGAGCAGGAGATTGTGGCCGTGGAGCTGTTAGACCACACTGACGGAGAGGAGGAGTGTCGATCTGTGTCTCCCCGGCCGACCCGGGCCAGGAAGAGCGCCGACAGTCTCCTGGAGGAGTACCTGAGGAGGATGGAGGCCAGGGAGGCTCAGAGAGACCGGGACGTGGATCAGAGAGACGACGTTACACTGTTCTTACTCAGCTTAGCTCCTGCTATGAGAAGACTTCCTGCTGAGAAACAGTCATGGATCAGAACCAAAATACAGCAGTTTCTACACGAGGCAGAGTTTGGTGCTACCAACTTCCAGTGATCCTGAAATACTTTACATTTTTATAAATATTCTATGACTCACACACTAATTCACCCACAGAGGAGTTTGTTTTCTTTCCATTTTTATAAAACTGTCGCTGAACCTCTCCCTTCTCATGTTTTGTGCTATTTTTAATAAAATCCTCTTCTAACAGTAATTTTTGTTTTAATGTATGAAGTATTTATCAAAGTGAGCAAGATAAGCACAGCTTGAAAAACAATATAATATATAATTCTCAGTTCTTGGTTCACCAGCAATGCAGATAACATAAGAAGACCATTCAGTTGCAAATATTCCATCGATACACTGTCCACATCCACATATTCCATCTGCTTCCCTCACAATGCCCAGAACAAAAAAGAAAATAATATTAGTTAGAGGAAAACATCTTACAGTTAGTAATATGAAACATGCATCACAGAACAGCACATAATGCAAAGCAGAGAAATGGGAATATTAATGTTAGCAGAAATCTGTACTAAAAAAGGCAATATTGTGCCGTATTATTTAGCTTATATGTGCAGTTTGGTCATTAATTAAACTGAAAATGTGACGTTCAGTACAAACAGCACTGATTAAGGAAGAATCTGGTTGTTCAAATGTGTTCTTAGTTTCCCAAACATGCGGTATATAAAGGAAATAATCACATAATGTAAGATCAGAGGCGTCAGAACCGGTGCTTTTGAGAAACATCGCCACCTGCCGAAACCTCGCGAGACTTACAAATGAACCGACATCCGGGTTATTAGGTCAGCTGATCAAAACACGGATGCAGCTGCGGTTGTGAAGTTTGTAGCGGGCTGGAGGAGGAGGAGAGGAGCTGGACTCGTGGAAATCTCGGCTTTTAAGGTTTTATGAGACGCTTTCTCGTTGTTTTAACGTTTCGACGTGACGGTAGAGGCTGAAAAGTACTTTTTTATCATCTGTGAGTACTGCGACAAGTAACGGTCACTGACTGTATGAGGTAGGAGCTGCTAACCCAACACTGCTCAGCACGCTGTCAGCCAGAGGAAGAGGAAAACTGCACTTCACCAGTTCAGGTCAGTGGTGGTGGAAGTATTCAAATCCCCCTTAAGTAAAAGTACTGATTCACACTCGGAGCCGTGAGATGTTTTTTGCATGAAAACTGACTTAAACCATCATCAGAAGAGTTGCTTATTCAGTTTCAGTCCTTGGTATTTCCAGCTGACGATGGCGAAGGCGTTTCGCTGTCCGGGCCGTCATGGCTACGCCGTGGAAATGTCTCCGTTCATCCCCAACAGAGTGGCCTGCGCTGCCTCCCAGTATTATGGCATAGCAGGTTAGTACAGCACGGCTCATACACTGCAGAACAGACGCATTGGGATAAGAGAGACGTGCCAACATGGTGACAAAATAAAGGAAAAGACATCTGAGTAATGAGTGTATTAACCCAGATAAATGCTTTTTGTGTAGGTTGTGGTACCCTGCTGGTCCTGGATGACACAGAGACAGGAGTTACCCTCGTGAGGAGGTAAAGCGTCTCTTATCTTTCAGTTTCTTTGCGTATTTGAGTATTAATGTTATTTGTATTTGACAGGAGAGAAAATTCCTTTAAGAAGTTTAGCTTTAAAGTTTTTTTTTATTCTTGGTCTGAGCTGTACATTTTATGAATTATTTTCCTTTTGCTTCCTTCACCTTAGTTAGTTTAGGGTTAGTGTGTTAGTGTGTGATCCTCCACTCAGTTTGAAATTTAGTCTCCATGTTTGTTAGTCTGTATGATAATACAGGTGTGTGTGTGTGTGTGTGTGTGTGTGTGTGTGTGTGTGTGTCAGCTGGGAGTGGAGTGACGGTCTGTTTGACGTAGCGTGGAGTGAAGCCAACGAACATGTCATGGTCGCAGCGGGCGGGGACGGCAGCCTGCAGCTGTGGGACACAGCCAATCACAACGCTCCGCTGAGGGTGGCCACAGAACACACACAGGAGGTAAAACACACGTTCACTGATGCAGGGATAAGACTGGCCTGTCATGAAAATGCTGGATTTTAACTCTGTGTGTGTGTGTGTGTGTGAAGGTGTACTCTGTGGACTGGAGTCAAACCAGAGTGGAGAACCTCATCGTCTCTGGATCGTGGGATCAAACCGCTAAAGTGGTGAGTTTTCTTTCTTTTACTCCTTTTCTTCTTTTACTTTCAGCGTCTTTTCTCTCCTCTGACAGCAGTCTTACTCGTTTTTGTGTCTTTTTGCCCCCCCCCCAGTGGGACCCTACTCTCAGCCAATCGCTGACCACGCTCAGGGGTCACGAAGGGGTCATCTACAGCACCATTTGGTCGCCTCACATCCCAGGATGCTTTGCTTCAGCCTCAGGTGAGCCCACACACAGCGCAGGCTGCAGATGTCTGTTTTTAGTTTACATTTGTTGTTGTTTTTTGTCTTAAAGTGTCTTTAAATTACTTTAAATTTAATCCCAGCACTGATTTTCTCAGGTCGGTTTAATAAATCTCGTCACAAGGTGGCGTTGTAGCTGTGTCAATGTAGCGGACACAAAGGAAGCAGCATCCTGATCCATCCAGGTGGCAGAAAACACATGCAGGAAGTGTTAAAAGATTGATCTGTCTTTGATATTTCAGCTGACCACACCTGACTTCAGGTCATCCTGTAAAGAAAAAATAGAAAATAAAGAAATAAATAAAAGGAGTTGTCTGCAGGAGCCTTGGTGGCGGTTATGAAGCAGCTCCTCCTCCTCCTCCTCTCGCTCTATCGAGGAAGTGAGCTTTGGAAATTAGCTTCATTCAGAAGGCAATTAAGCCAGTGAGTGTGCGCCCAGAGGGAGAGCTGGGATTATCTTATCAGTGTGTGCGGGGCGCTAACTTTATCAGAGGGGTGGAGCTGCGCTGGTGATGGATGTGTGTTTCGTCAACTCCGCTCAGATCGGAGCCCATCTGGAGTCAAATCAGCAGCAGCTGTCCTCGGTTCAGGATCGGTTTGTGAAGCACTTGAACACGTTGGCTCGTGAGTTTGGGTTAATTAGTTTGCGAGAGCGAGCGGAAATCTCTGATGAGATTTTATACCCAGGAAGACGTTAAGCTCCGGCCGCTCGGGGGTTATTCTCAGCTCAGCGATGCTACCTTTAAGGTTTAATTTCATCTTCGCTCAAACCAGGAAAAAAATGAGAATAAACAACTTAGTGTTATTTTATTTAGTATTTCAGATTAAAAGTTGTCACTGGCTTTTATTGTGAAGGAGTCTGCTGCTCTCGGACAGAACT
This sequence comes from Chaetodon trifasciatus, assembly GCA_037975065.1. Lineage (NCBI taxonomy): Eukaryota > Metazoa > Chordata > Actinopteri > Chaetodontiformes > Chaetodontidae > Chaetodon > Chaetodon trifasciatus. Next base: position 14,820,884 of record JBBMOE010000007.1, on the reverse strand, counting down.
CTGTGTACAAACGTCATTTTCTGTGCTCTTTGTGCTTCGTTTCCAGCTCTTGAAACGACCGTCTTTGTGCGTTCCCGCCTGCATGTTTCAGCAGACCAGTTTAAAACATCACAGAGCAGAACGGCACGATAACAAAAAGATGAACGAACGGCTGCAGGCGGCTCGTTTCCAGCAGACTCTGTGTACTTTGCGAGCCACTCATTCAGTGCGTGGATCACAAAATTACAGCCGCTCACGTGGCAAAAAAAAAAAAGAAGAGATTTTCTTTTGGGAGAAGGTGCTTCCCTTTCATATTGTGCCTTATTTTCCGTTTGACAAAACATCACAATAATCAGTGATTGGATAAAAATTCAGTTGGTAATTTTCAATTAAGGCTGCAAATAACAATCTATCTTTAATGTATAAACATTTCATTGATTATTTAAAGGAGTGTGTTGTGTTCTAAAAGCTGCAGCAGAGATGAGAGTTTTGTAGTTGTGGAAAAAGTTAAATTAAAATATACTGAATAATGGATGTATGGAGTATCAGTGTCAAGGCAAACAAACTTTACCACAATAAAATCTGCTTGCGTGACCACATTTCTTGAAAAAGCCGGTCCATCAGGACGCTTGAGATGTAAATAAAGATGCATTTCGAATCGAAGCGTAATTCAGTTGCAGAAGTCAGAGTTGAAGTGTTTTTTTGAGTTTCAGACCAGCGACACAGAGCTCATTAGATCTGTGAGCACACCGAGTCCAGATCAGATAAGTCCTCCAGTGGAGCTCTGGAGCTCTGCTAACCTCTGCAGCTAAATGGTTTACTGAGCGCCGACCTCCATAATGAAACCATTACCGTGGACGCACTGTCTGTGTTCCAGCCGCTCACCTCCGTGTTCACGTCTGATCTGACGCATCGACCTGCCAGCAGCTCACGCAGACGGCCCTGTTCCAGTCAGCTCGCTGCTTTTTACCAAAGCTTACATTTCAGACCGTCTGTCTCACTGTTGGTTTATTTCAGATTATTTAACACCATGTGTTGGTTTAAACTGTCTTTCCTGCGTATATACAGTGCAATTAGTGATGTTCCGATCAAGTTGTTTTCTCCCAGATCTCATTTTCTGTCCAGTCTGATACATATAATCACTGAACAGTTTAACACTGAAGCTGAAACCAGAAAATGAGATGAGATGGAACAGCTGAAGATCTGCAGTGTTAATTACACATATATACACTGAATGTCTGCATTCAGAAGCTCCAGCCTTCCATTTTCCGCCTCCTCCTGCTCCTTCTGGGGATCCCGAGGTGTTCCCAGGCCAGATAAGACCTATAATCTCTCCAGTGTGTTCCGGCTCTGCCCTGGGGTCTCTTACCAGTTGGATGTGCCCAGCAAACCTCCAGAAGAGGCGCCCAGGAGGATCCTGATCAGATACCCGAAGCACCTCCAGCGGCTCCTTTCCACACGAAGGAGCAGCAGATCGACTCCGAGCTCCCTCTGGAGCTTCTCCGCTCAGCTCTCAGGCTGAGTCCTGGCAGCCTGCAGAAGAAACTCATTTCAGTTGCTTGTACTCATGATCCCAGTCTTTCAGTCTTGGTCCAAAGCTCATGAACGACCGTAGGTGAGGGTTGAGACGTGGCTTCGTCTTCAGACTCCACCACCCCAAAGAAGCCGGGGTCCAGACTGAATCATGTGGGACAGAGTCTGAAAATAACCTGAAAGTGAGAGGAGAGCTGTTTTATTAAGCTGCCTGGTTGATAGGTTGTTTACTGCGGCGGCCCGAGGTGAAGGTCACGAGCTCCACGCCGCTTTCCGACCCGCAGGAGGTCGTACGCGGCAGAACAAACCACCCTCTGAGTCCACGTCGCTCTCTGACGCTCTGCAGTTTGCTTCCGTTTGTTGAAATGAAGTTGAGTCGTTTATCTCGCTTTTGCTCTGCTTTCTGTCTGTTTCTTTCCTCTCTTTCCTGCTGCCTTTTCTTTCCCTCTCATGTAAAGGCTCCGTCGGACTTTCACAGATTTGTCCTGCAGTCAGGAAAAAGCCACATTAAAACAGCTTTTCCAACACAGCACGGCACCAGCATGCAGGAAGTCCTGATGCTTTTACGGTGAAACAGGTCCAAGTGTAGCATGTGGGACGGCATGGAGGACACCGCATCACGTTGTCTCCGTCGGAAGGGCCCGGCGTCGGTGACTTTATCATGTTTTATCTGCCGTAGGGGCGGAGCGTGACGTGCCAGACGACGTTAACGTTTTAAGTGTCAGAGCAGTGAAAGGAGTTAAACTGTCAGTCAGAGCGAGAGCAGTGAAAGGAGCTGAAGTGTCACCAGACGAGAGGTGAAAGTAAAGAGCAGCGCCAGCAGCTGTGTGTGTGTGTGTGTGTGTGTGTGTGTGTGTGTGTGTGTGTGTGTNTGTGTGTGTGTGTGTGTGTGTGTGTGTGTGTGTGTGTGTGTGTGTGTGTGTGTGTGTGTGTGTGTCTGTGCGTGTTCAGTATCTGTGTGACTGTGTTTTGCCAGAGACTAAAGCGCTCGTCAGCCAAATGATGTTTTGCAGAACACTGAAACGCACACACACACACACACGCACACACACACAGTCCTTCTGTTAATTGTATGTGTGTTTGTTTGTGTTTGTTCAGTGATACCAGGTAGAGTCTGGTTAAATAATTGATAGCAGGCATCCATCAGAGCGCTTGCACGCATGCAAAGTAACACACACACACACACACACACACACACANTGTGTGTGTGTGTGTGTGTGTGTGTGTGTGTGTGTGTGTGTGTGTGTGTGTGTGTGTGTTACGCCCCGTCCTCTGGGAAACTTCATCACAACATGAACTGTAGCTCTCCTCTTTCTGTGCGTCCATGAATGACGAACAAACGACGCGTACACGCAAAAAACATGAGTACGCCATTCCACACACAAACACCGGTGATGATGTCACCTCACAAAGACGACACGCCAGCGTGCACGGAGGCTTCAGAGACATCTGCAGGTGAACTGATGAGGTGGAGACTGATGATGCAGTGAAACATGTAAAGTTAACACACTCACATGCCGACCCTCACAGCCCATGTTAGGAGCTCTCAGCTGTGATGGCACACACACACACACACACACACACACACACACACACACACACATATGAACAGGAAGCACTCCGTCCGTGGGGGCTGCTGTTGATAGAGGGGTCGTGTCTCACATCAGGTTGGTGCTGCTGCGGCCTGGTGTATGGAGAATATCCTTGATGTTTTCTGAATCAATAAGCTCTGATAAGCTGCTGACACACACGTTGAGTGCATTTACTCTCATCGTTGTTTCACTTTCATGGTTCTTTCTGCTTCCACTCCGTGTCCGTTGGCGGATGAAGGCTAAAATCCTCACAAATTCTCCCAGAAGTCTCTCTGACAGCTGAATTATAGGGTGTAATGGAGTAGTTCCCGGTCTCGTGGCTGGAAGCTAAAGTGTCTCCCTGTGGCGTTGCTCGGTGACCGCTGACTAGGTGACCCTGAAAGGAAACTGACCTTTCACGAGTCCGTCCTGAAGCCGCTCGTGGAGCTGCCCTGTGAACCCACAGAAGGCTTCGGTTTCACTGGAATGATAGAAGTGAAGCCGGGCGTAGCTGAGGCTTCCTCAGATAAAGGTTAAAATAGACTAAGTGTTCCCTGATGCCTGTAACACAGAAGCTTGCTGTGGTGGGACGTTTTCGTCTCTTTGACCCGTGGTTGCTGAGCTTTGGAGTCCTTCAGGGCTCAAGTTTTTCTTCAACCTTCACAATGAAGATTAACTACGGAGATTTAGCAGGAAAAACTTTACAAATATCAACAAAATTTGGTGGAAAGTTCGGCCACTCTGCCGGGGAACATGTGATCAGTTCATGTAGATTTAATTCAGCAGCTTTCACTGGAACGAATGTTAGAAAGCAGCATCCAGCTCCCATAATACATTTGTGCACTTTCCAAATGCTGAAATGATTAGTTAATTAAACTTAGATGAACATTTGGAGAGTTGATTAATTATTTAAATCATTCATCATGAGTCAAACATGCCAACCATTCTCTGGTTTTAGCTCCTTAACGTGAGGATTTCGCTCTCATTTCAACATATTTGGGTTGGGTTGATAGAACAAAACAGGCAATTTAACACGTTGTACTCAGAAAATTTGGTCCCTTTTTAATATTCATTGACTTAACTATTGTAAAAACAATTGTTCTTTGCAGCTCGGCCCTTTAAGTTTTGGCTGAAACGGCTCAGAATTGTAAGTTGGTCTTGTATTTAGATCGGCCCTTTGCCACCATCACCTCCAGCTGTGAGAGCCTGGGAGAGATTACATCGCACAAAAGTCGTGTTTAAAACATTAATACCTCTAAACACGACAAAATGTGTGCTCGGGATGAGCTGCGGCGGCGGTGTGTTATTCTGGCGGACCTTTTGGACGGATGGATGGCGATACTGTGTTGTCAAACAGCGCTAGCTAGCATTAGCGCACGGTGGAGAATTGCTGCCTTATCTCCCCGTGGAGGCTTTCCCTCCGGTGGCATTCTGCAGTTAACATGAGAGGCCGCTGCCGCTGCTGGCTTTGAAGAGGAAGTGAGGGAGAGAAGACGGCGATAGGGGGAGAGCAGGGCCAGATGGCGTCTCATTACGATAAGCTTATCGGGGTCTTCCACGCTGCCTCTCCTCCTGACATCTTCTCATGTTTCTCCTCCTCTTCTTCTCTCTCCTCTCATCTTTTCTCCAACCCCCCGGTTTGCTTCAGCGCCACACAAGACCACCACCTCCATCACCCGCAGTGTGTACGTGTGTGTGTGTGTGTGTGTCTTAAATCCGCCCTCCAGATCTCCTCTAGTGTCATTGGCGCTGTTAGCTGGAGACGCTCGCAGCTCTGCAACAAATCAGAGCTTCAGGAAACAACCAAACTTTCTGCTTTCTTTCTGCAGCAATGCAACATTATCGGACGCTTAAACCTCATAATAACACGTCAAGGGATTCATGAAAAGTTTCTCATGTCAGTGGTGTTGCTAACTTGTTGCTGGACCACTTTACCGGCTGCGGCATCCTGATGAAGCTGCCGTTCAAGCCAGCGGGTGCAGCTACGGTGGTTTAGTCTAAGCAGACACAATGCAGATATAAAGCCAGGATGAGCTGCAGAGTCTGAGCTCTGTGCTCGGGTGAGAGTCGGGTTTAAGTCAGGGCTGGAGAAGGGTGCAACTTGTCTGAGAGCTCAGTAGATTTCTGATTTATTTTACATTTCTGTGACACCCACTGCAAGGCCTGGTGATCGGACATTTTACAGTGCGTCGATAACTGTGGTGATGGAGTTACATCGGGTTCCTCCTCTGCCAGCTAGAAGCTTAATGTTACACCTCAGCTCCCGCAAATTAGCTGCACATCAACAGATCCAGTGTTAGCTTACAAGTCACAGCCACAGGAGCTTGAAAGACAATGAGGCCGTGTCTGTGGCTCGGTTTGACCAGCAGAGAGGCGCTCCGCTGACAGCGGGAGTGCTGGGCTGTCTTCACCGTGCCGTCACATGGTTCCCTGCCGACTGCGTCAAACCTTTGTCTTCTTCTTCTTCTCTTCTCGTGTTTGCTGTCACCGTTCACAGAATTTAACCGCCGACAAGCGATGAAACATAATCTCAGAATGAAAGGCGCAGAGTCTTTATCCTGCGTGTAATTCCTCTGCTTGTTTGTGTTTCACGACACGTCTGCTGTGCCAGCTCGCCTCAGAGGAAGACGCCATCCAGCTGTGTGTGTGTGTTTGTTTTCAGCCCTGTGCTGCAGTACCAGTGCTGTAACAGATAAGCTCCGGAGGTGGCTGATCTAAGCTTCATCAGCCAATAAAAACAATCCCGTAAACCTGTGTGGATGCAGCTCTCTGGCTTTTTATTTGAACCCTTTTTGCTACAGTCACCCACACACGCGCTGAGATTACGCTCAGCCTCGGCTCTGAAAATTGATTGAAAACAGAAAAATATATTTCTTAGATGCAAAGACTTGTGCATGAAGGATGAGGGAGATACGAGCAGGGAGGGATCAGACTGACGCTGACACAGGAGTGACCACCAGGGTCGTGTTTGGACGCATCGAGTTGATCTCAACCTTTTTTCAGGACGCTGCACATCTTCCAGATGTTGTTTTATATTGTGACTGTAGTGTTATAGTCATGTAGATGGTGACTGTAGCACTTGATTGGTCAGAACGGATTAAAATGAGCCAATCAGGGAAGTGTTTCCCTCTCAGTCACGTCTAGCGTTGACAGGTTGATGGAGATGCAGCTGGGATGGAGGTGTTGTTGAGAAACTGAACCTCTTGGGGTTGGTCTTTTCTGGTTTTTACCGGAACTAAGAAAAAGCGAATTAGGTGCGTTTCCATCTCGCATCGAGCTGGTTTGGAGCAAATAAACTAGGCTGCACAAAGTGTCGTTTCCTCAGAGGTTGGTGGTGCAGGCTACGTCATGCATGCCTGTAATAAAGAGAGTAGAAGAAGAAGAAGAATGTCGGAAACCATCTCAAGCGAGTGTAAAATGTGTTTTTTTTTCCAATTTTGCTGTTTCCATCAAGTTTTTTGAATGCAATATGGAAACAATAAAGTCATGAATAATGACACCGTCGGCTCTTAGGGGTGAACAAAAAGACAAATTTTGATTTAAGAAATAATTCATAAACAATTGCAAACTGTAATTTTAAAATCTGATTTATGTTCCTGTTTTTTTTTTTTTTCCAAAATAAACTGAGACTTTTCCATTTTGTTCTTTTTAAACTAGATAAACTGCAATGTTTTCCTTTTCACATTTGTCAGGTTTAGTTCGCTGGCATCTAGTGTGCATGTGTGCGTGCGTGTGTGTGTTAGCTGAACTTGCTGATGCAGCACAGACACCAGGTGTAATAAAACGAGAGCCCTTTAACACAAGTCAGCCTCTTCAGACACACACACACACACACACACGCACACACACACACACACACGTACGTGTCCTCATACATTTACAACCATAGACTCTCTTTGCTGCTGCTGCTGCAGAAGAAACACAATGTTAAACTTTTTGGATGTCGTCAGTCGTGATGCACACACTCGCGCTCACTCACACACACACAAACACACACGCACACACACACACACACACAGTCTAGTTGGCATGTTTTCCACTCGGCGATGCCAGAGCAGCTTCCACGCCTCGCTGAGGAGTCGAGTGTGTGAGTGAGGAAAAGGAATAGAGGAAGAATAAAAGAGAGAAGGTTTGGAGGGTCCAGGCGGCTCTGAAACAATCGATAACGAGCGGGAGGATGAGGTCTGCTGGACGCCAGTGCTGCGAGGGTGCGCTGGGTTTTCATCCAGTGCTGGGATTAAGGAGGAGAAGCATGTTGGAGAGGATTAATCTGCTGGTCAGTAAACATGAGGTGAAGCCGGGAAGAAGCTCCCTTGCTGGACTCTTTAATCTGTCCCTGCAACAAACAGTCAGGATTCTGTTCATTCAGCCTCACTGAGCTCAGACCCCCAAACGCTCCGGCCTGTTCGGCCCCTCGCGGTGGCTTTGGAGGGACTTTGGGTGGCATTGTTTCAGAAGAGTCCCTGTTACTTAATCCTATTAAGCAAATTTATGTTGCTGGCAGCAAACTTTCATCCTTTCTAAATGGTCTTTGGACCACACGAGCATCGTTTATAAACCTTAAAGCCCTCAGTCCTGCCAACACAAGACGCTACGACTGTGACTCCTGTTCCGTGAAGGAGAGCAATGAGAGGCAGTTAATGTGAGGCACACCTGGGCAGTGGCCCTGAGGTACATCCTGTCTTAATGAGGATAGACGTTAATGTAGATAAATGCTATAGATGATCTGTCACAGGTGGACTTTGGGTGTTCTGGTCTGACCTCTGAGCTCGCTGCTTTGCGTTGAGGTTATATTTCATACAAAAAATCCTTATTGCAGAAACTGCACAGAGCCGTGCTTCGATAAAAAGTCCATCTGGGCGTTTTTGAACACTTCTGAAACTTTTTTTGCAACGGTTTTCAGGTGTTTGCGCTCAAACAGGTGGATGAAAACGCTGTTTGACAGCAGGTTCTGAGCTGGTTTGAAGCGTGCTGCGCTCTGACTTTGGCATGAAGGCGGAAAAGCCTGCAGAGTTTGAATAAACCTCTCAGAAGCTGCTGGCTGTGAAGTGAATGAGGAGGAGGAGGAGGAGGAGGAGGAGGAGGAGGAGCCAGAGGGACGAAGAAGAGAGAAGGGAGGAGAACGTAGTGTAAAGGTTCTGCTTTATGATTGTCGCAGTGTGTTGGCAGACCCTCTGCCACACACACACACACACACACACACACACACACACACACGCTCTCTGTTGGGCTGATGCCATGATGAAGTGGTCCCTGAAATGAGGAGCATGGTTCACAAGAGAATAAGTTACACACACACACACACACACACACACACACACACACACACACACACACACACACACACAGTAAAATCAAACCTGATGTCTGAAGGAGCTGAAAACACTGGCAGTCGTCTTCCCCTCTATTAACCTCTTCTTTCTTTCTGTCTCTCTTCATCTGCCTCTCTCTCTCTCTCTCTCTCTCTCTCTCCCCCTCTGGTCCCACTTTCACTTCGTGCAGTGCTTTGATTTATGACCAAACTCCTGCAAAACTAACGCTGTTCCCATCAGCCCCCGCTGTAATTTGTGTTTGCATTAGCGAGTTAGCATTGTCATTGTGAGCATGTAGGCAGGATGACGCCCCTGGTGTGGCTGTGGACTCCTCGTCCCTGCTGTCTGGTGTGTTAGGACAGGGTTTCAGTGTTTAACAGAAAGTCATGTGAAGTGTGAACGTGCAGGACAGAACGCCTGCTCGCAGGTCACCAGTGTGGGCTTCGGTTGCGCTGGGCATGCTGGGTAAATCTCTGCTGTATCTCTACCTCCAGGTGACGGCACGCTCAGAGTTTGGGACGTGAAGGGCGCTGCGTGTCGATTGGCTGTCCCAGCACACAAGGCTGAGATCCTTAGCTGTGATTGGTGCAAATATGACCAGGTAAGCGGTTGGTTTGCTGTGTTTTTATCCTTGACAAATGGAGTTTATGTTAAGTATTAATACATCTGACTCAGGTACAAAACCAGCTTCATTTCAGACTAAAATACATTTCAACAGGTTTATTCAATTTAAAGTGTTTAAACCTGCATTATTTTTATTTTAAGATCAAGTTTTGTCCACCTTCACTGCATTTAACAGCATTTTCTACTGTGAAATACAGTTGAGTGAATGCAGAAAAGCTGCAGAGTATTGAGCTTTATTCTGTGCTTTATGCTTTGGAGGATGTGTTTCTTTGTTAAAACGCATTCTAGCATCTATATTCTACCTTACAGAGCTTTAGTTATCTTTAAATTAAAGGATATTTAACTACATGTTTAGAAATATATAAGGTATTTTTTATATATATACAGTGAATTTTATTGTCTGTGTGCAGAATATCGTGGCCACAGGCTCAGTCGACTGCAGTGTGTGTGTGTGGGACCTGAGGAACGTCCGACAGCCTGTCAATCAACTGCGAGGCCACACCTACGCCATCCGCAGAGTCAAGGTATACACACACACACACACACACACACACACACACACACACACACACGGCCTGGTTTACGCTGTCAAATGCCTTGTAACAACACTCTGTTCTCGGAATTCAGAGCTGTGTGTGTGTGTGTGTGTGTGTGTGTGTGTGTGTGTGTGTGTGTATTGTCGCGAAGATGCAGTGCAGGGCCTGACAGCATCAAAACGCCCACTTAAATGGACCTAATAAGACCAAACACACACACACACACACATTATATATGGAGACACGTGTGTGTGTGTGTGTGTTTGTGTGTGTGTGTGTGTGTGTGTGTGTGTGTGTGTGTGTGTGTGTGTGTGTGAGTGAGTGAGAAAAGACAGCTGTAGAGGAGTCCTTAAACACATCCCACTTACTCGGATTAAACGTGTGTTACACACAAACACAGACGTCATGAATACGCACATACAGACGCACACACCCACACCCACACACACACACACACGTGCGCGTGCGCACACACACACACACACGTGCAAACATAAGCTACTGGACACACTCACCTGATTTCACCCAATCAAGGACCTGCGTTGCTCAAGATGTGTTTTTCAGGACAGGTGTCACTAATTGATCAATAGACCTCACTGTCCAAGTAAGAGTGTGTGTGTGTGTGTCTGTGCGTGCGTGCGTGTGTGTGTGTGTGTGTTTTGTCGGTGTTTGCAAATCTGTCTGCTTGTATCGATTTCCTGGATGCTGAACAGATTCGTGATCAGCAGAAGAAGAGAAAAGAGCTGAAAATAAACCGAAAGACACTTCGACGTTTCTTCTTTTCGATTTTTCGACGTTTCACTTGAAATTCTCTCGACAACAGACGGAAACACGGCCCCTGTCCTCCTCCTGTCTCGGCTGCAGTGTGTTAACACACACACCCGTCAGAACAGTTTCAACACAAACTGAACGTGACAAGCTTCACAAAGGCAGGACTGTTGTATTAGTTTCTGCTAGGTGTACCTAATAAACTGGCATTTGAGCGTATCCGTCTCAACAGTGTCATCCTTCAATCTGATATCAGCATCAAAAATCCAGCATCACTCAGACTGAAAATCATCAAAAACGATCTGAATTGATTGTTTCTGTTCAGTTTTCCATCAAAATCCAACAAATACCGCAATAAAAGGCTCAGACAGACGCAGAGAAAGATGAAGGAGCAGAGAAATGAAGCCGGATGATTCTGTGCTCCATCACCTCCGCCGCTCACAGTCTTCTGTCTGCTTTCGCTTTGGTAACAAATGGCTTTTGCTGATGATGCCAATAAAGCAGCAGACAACATAATAAAGAGACAAAGAGAGATGGCAGCGAGGGATGGAGGGAGGTGGTAAACGAGGCAGAGACGCAGCAAAATCTGCCCGATAAGAAAGGTGAACCTGTGGGAAGCAGAGAGGGGGAACGAATGGACGAATAAATTAATTTAGGAGCGCTTAGCCGACAGTCGGGGAAATGACTCTCTGTGGACCCTCCTCGCTCTCGGCGTCGGCACAATCCTGGAACTGCTGAGCAGAAAAAAGGCTGAAAACTCTGCTCGGCCCGCCCGAAGCCGTTTTTCGCTCGTCTGCTTTTTTTTTTTTTAACGCTCACACTGTTTCACAAGATGAGGGAAAACCTCTGACTGCAGCCCAGAAACAGTTGTCAGAAAGGCCGAGAACAGATGAAAGCGTGTTACTCAGGAGTCCCCGAGGAGCCAAAACGCTCAGTGTGTTCTTCACCCAAACGAGCTGTAAACAACGCAGCGGGTCGTCTGAAGTTTCAACATGAGCGAGCGGTGACACGCTTCACTGCAGAGCTCGGTCAGAAATCTTTAAAATGCATCATTCATTTATTCTTTCAAAACGTGTCACAGTGTTCATGATGCTGCGTTCATGGTCGCTGCAAAGCTAAAGCCCAGACATGAAAAGCAAATCTCCATGTGCACATTAATGTTCAAGTGTGTCGCCATTAGCTGTCGACACAGGTTAGCAGGCTAGCAGTTTAGCAGGTTAGCTTAGCTTAGCTGCCTCAAGAAAAAGCAAACATTGGTAACATTTGAGCAAACGGCCGATACTGAACAGTTTTCTAAAAGCTGAATCACAGCATAGCATACATATTGTGCAGGAAATTCAGAATTAATGTGACAGACAGAGAACATAATTTTAGCGTTTTCATATGCTAACATGATGCTAACTTGTCGCAATTCCTCTTCCTGCAGTTTTCTCCGTTCAGTAAGACGTTGCTGGCATCCTGCTCGTACGACTTCACCGTCAGGTAAGACCAGCTGTCACTGCTTTCTCCCTCTTCGCTCGTGCAGCGTCGCCTCTCATAGTTGTACATGTCGCGTCTTTTCATCCTGATCATTTTCATTGGCCTGTTTGTCGGCGCTTCAGTCAAGACTGTGAAGTATGCGTGTAAATCATTTCACATTAATGAGCCACGGAAAATGAAGGAAGTTTTGCAGGTTTAAATTTAATTGAGTTTGCACAAAGTCATTTTGAGAGAGATGCCCCCCCCGGGGAGCTTATTAGACACCTCGAGAGGAAACCAAGAGGACGAATGTGAACAAATACTCCTGATAATGAAGTTACTCTGCAGCACAATACTGTAAAATACTTGGATTACCTTCTCTTACCAGTGATTTTGCACTTTTTACAGCATTTGCTGTAAGTCGTGTCACATTACAGTTAAGCATTTTGCAACATATGCAATAACTATGCAATAAAGATACAAAGAAACTGAAATGACAGTGCCTAACCCTCTTTCTGTGTGGTATAGCAGACACGTGTCTGCTCTTTAGAGGTGGATGTGATCTCCAGCACGGTGTCACACCTCTGCTTACGTGCCTCTTCTTTCAATTACCAAGCAAAGTGGATGGATGGTGTCATCCTAGATGTAGCAGTGAGTAAGGACGCTGTGATAATGTGTGATAAAGTGAACTGGTGTGTGTGATGGAGAGAAAGATGGCCATGAGATGAGCTGCAGAGGCTGTTATTAAAATCTGTAATATCAAGCAAGGCTGCCTCTGTTTCTGACCAGGATTGTCAGTTTCTGCTGCCCTACATTTAACATGAGATCTGTCAGTGACGATGAATGCTTTTGCAGATGAGATGAGATGGAAGGATGAATGAAAGAGGAAGCGCAGGGAAAAAAGTATGAAAACAGTTGGCAGCAAATGCTCCTGGTATAATGTTAGCTATTTTGAAGCTAATGCTTGATAAAGCTAACTCCCCTGGTATAATGTTAGCTATTTAAAAGCTAATGCATGATAAAGCTAACTCCCCTGGTATATAGTTAGTTATTTTAAAGTTTATGCTTGATAAAGCTAACTCCACTGGTATAATGTTAGCTATTTTGAAACTAATTTTTGAAAAAGCTAACTCCCCTGGTATAATGTTAGCTGTTTTAAAGCTAACGCATGATGAAGCTAACTCCCCTGGTATATAGTTAGTTATTTTAAAGTTTATGCTTGATAAAGCTAACTCCCCTGGTATAATGTTAGCTATTTTGAAACTAATTCTTGAATAAGCTAACTCCACTGGTATAATGTTAGCTGTTTTAAAGCTAGCACATGATAAAGCTAACTCCCCTGAAGTAATGTTAGCTATTTTGAAGCTAACACATGATAAAGCTAACACCCCCATGGTATAATTTTAGCTATTTTAAAGCTAACACATGATAAAGCTAACTCCCCTGATGTAATGTTAGCAATTTTAAGCTAATGCTTGAAAAAGCTAACTCAACTGGTATAATATTAGCTATTTTAAAGCTAACACATAATAAAGCTAACTCCCCTGATGTAATGTTAGCTATTTTAAAGCTAATGCTTGATAAAGCTAACTCCCCTGGTATAATGTTAGCTATTTTAAAGCTAATGCACGATAAAGTTAACCCCACTGATATACCTTTTTAAAAAAATCTAATTAATTATTCACAGATGAATTATCAAAATAGTCGTTAGCTGCACCCTAAATATACAGTGTACACTAATATACAGTAACAGTATTATATCTTGGTATACTAAACGTTTTGAAGCTTGCACACACACACAGACACACACACACACATACACACATTTATTTTGCCTAAGCGCAAAGTGAAAAACCTGGAACTGTAAGTTTTACTGTAGATAACTCATATCTGCTCTCTTTCTTCTTCACAATCAGATGGATTGGGTTTCCTTTATTACCAGATGCAGTGAGGAAGTCATTTAAAAGAGAGCGGATAACAGTGTTAGGCATACTTTGAGAGGCAGTATGAACCATAATACAGTACATTTGATGGAAATTTAATTGCAAAGGCATTTACAGATAAAATACTCATTTGGGATTCTGTTTCCAGAGAAATCAAAGCGGATAAACCTGATGGCTCACACAAAACGTTTAACAAGATATGAAAGATATTTCTGCTACAGACTTTCCTCTAATGTTAGCTTTTTCTCTGTGACTTAGAGGTAAGTAAAACAAAAATAATGCTCTTTGATTGCAGGTCGCAGTCACACAGGACGCAGCGTATGACGAGGGGTCACACAGGGTTACACCCAGACGTATTAGAGGGTTAAATACCAAATTATTACATCAAACTCTTCACATGTCGACATATCTCCCAACCCTAGATATCAGAATCCAGTTTAGAGCATTTTTTCCATCATTTTCATTTGGCGAATGTGTTTAAATGACTAAATTCTGCTTCTGCCGTCAGCACAAGATGGAGGCATGATTGGTGGCGAGCTGACAGAGGCGTAATGCTGATATAAATGCCAGGTGTTAGTTGTGTGTAACGATGGAGAGAGAAAGCGAGAGGGGAGGAGGCGTGAAATGCCAAGGAGAAAGAGGGAAGGCCTAAAGATGAATGTGGGGAGAGCTGGCTCGCTGACAAACCTCATGTCGTATCGATCCATGCTTTCATTGGCTCAAATACTCTATGCTGAGTACTGCTTTCATTACAGGCTGCTCAGACACACACACACACACACACACACACACACACACACACACACACACACACACAAGATCCTGGTAGACTTTGGCCTCTGGCTGCTAATAAAACAGTGTCTGTAGTAATAATCCTTTGAAACAAATCAAAAAAGAACCAAACAACATTTATTTTTGTTTTCCCAGAAGAAGTCTGGAGGCTGCAAACAAAGAAAATGATTCCAGGAGTTGAACTCACGTGCAGACACTCACCTGTTACCTGTAGCTGAGAGCCTGGAGGACCAGACCTCAGGCCACAGATGCCCCCTTCAGATCCTGAAGCTGCTTCAGGCGTTCTTCAAGCGCTGAAAATGTGCAGCATCTTTAATTTAATCTTCTCCTTTATTAGCTCGTCCACTGTCCCTTCTCTGAGATAATCCCTAATCCATTCATTACTGCTGCGGTAACACAGTTTCAGTGGGTTTGCCTCGTCTGATCTTATCTTATTAAAACATAGTGAATGGGACGGAGCCAAGGCCCCAAATTATCCTGTTTGTGTGTGCATGTGTGTGCGTGCGTGTGCTTTTCCTCCATAGCAACCACACGTAGGTTTGCTTTGTGTTAAATAATACAAACACGTAAGGTGTCAAGCTAATTATCACCTATTCTCAACGGGAATCCAGCCCGAGAGTGCGTGCGTGAGTGTGTGCGGTCATGTATGTGTAAACCCTCGAAGCATCGATCATGGCCGACTGCAGGAGGCTCTAATCACATCATTAACAGCGGCCTCATCGCTTCAGATCGTTAGCCGTTGGTCTCGTCTCCGTCCGTTGATCATCAGCTTCTCTGCAGCTTTTAATGTTTGTTGAATGTGATCATATATTCTTTTTTGCTACATTGTTTATGTTTTAATACGTACTTATGTAGCTTTTGTACTGATTAGATATAATGTATTGTTTTTACTGTACTTTCTATAGTAAGTATAGAAGTTCAGCATTTTGGGAAATAAGCTTATTGGCTAGTTAGATGCTCAGATCGGTTCATTCTCAGCCAGCTAGCTTAGCTTAACACAGAGGCTGTAAAGGACTGAAACAGCTAGCGTGGCTGAATCCAAAGCTAACAAAAGTGAGCTGTCAAACAGCATGTTTTGTTGGCTTCGTTTGCACCTGAATGCCGCTAAAACATGTTGAAACACAGCCGTCGATCATCCAGATTATCAGACGTGAAGGTGCACTGAGTCTTAAATCTGAGCGCCCCCGCCTTCACCTGTTGGTGTATTCACCTTCCACTGTGTAAACTCCATCAGCTCACACACACATCTGCTTCCACAGGCCTTCCTGTGTGTTTAGACGCAGGTCGCAACACGTGCAAATAGTGATCCAATCCACCTGCACACCCCAGGTAGAAGACATGAACGCACACACAGCACACTCCTATGCAAACACATCTGAGCACACACTCCTCACATGCATGCACGCGTTCACAACGAGTGTTAATCCTCATTCAGACCTTTTCATCTCCACTCACAGACCCCTCATTCTCTCTGCTCTGTTTATTTAGTCGTAGTCTTGACAGGCTCTTAGTTTTGAATGGAGCGTTCTGGGGGAGCCCTGACAGACACCCTCCTTATTACCACACACACTTCAGCTCAGATTAGGAGTCTGTCCTCACCAGAAAAACTTGTTGCCTGCGTTCTCTTCTCATGTTCATCATTCTCCGCTGTGATGGCAGAGCTCCCTTTTCACACTCTCTCTTTGCTTGTACCCGACTCACTGAAAACACAGCCACAGTCGGTATTTGGGCTCGTGAGTGAGGTCATGTTTTCGTGTTTTAACGGCAGGTTAGATGACTCATGTTTGCTTTAGATAACATGTTCTCTGCTCCTCTGCTTCGCCTCGGCCTGTGTGTTTGTGTGACCCTTCACGTTAATTTCCTGTTTAGATTAAAAGCATCAGCGACGAGCGACTCGAAGGAGGGTCGAGTCAGCCTTTACATTTCTATCCCCTTCTTGTCGTCTGTCACTTCTGCTCTTATCAGAAATGTTTTATGGCTTTTATTTTTGTCCTCGTATGCTCCAATGCCCTCCCTCTGCTTTTCTCTCCGTCTGCTGTGACTTAATGAGTTTCATAGTAATAGACACACACACGCACAAAGCTGACAGGTGAACGGACGCTTCCACAGAATGAAACACAATAGAAGCTAAATAATTACCTACCATGGAAATTTGGGACAAAAGACAGCACGAGCCGCATTTGTACAAAAACCACGGTGTATTTGTCTAACTGGGTCAGTCATCTGGTCTCACACACACACACACACACACACACACAGACGTCAGCCAAACCTGTAATCAGTGTCACACATGAATCTGACTCTTGCTTTCAGAGATAAAAGGTATAATGAGACTGAAATGTTGATTTCAAAGTGTTTGAGAATTTGCTGAAAACGAATCTTTCAACTCGGGCAGCAAATAAGTTGTTTTCCTCACCAGTTAATCTGCTGACAGTCTTCTGGAGTCATGGTTTATCCTTTTGTGTTTGAAGTGTCCGTGATCGGTTCGTAACGAAGACAAAGTCATTTTTTTACCCGGTGTGTGTCCTCGTGTGTGCATGTCTGTGAGTGTGTGTTTTTATATGTTCCGGTATGTTTTTATGGGGGTGGGAGGGCTGGGTTTTCCTCTTCGTTGTTTTTAGCCTCTGTGAGGCACTTTGTGTTGCTTTTAAGTATGAAAAGTGCCATATAAATAAAGTTTGATTTGATTTGATTTGAAAGACGTCATGCTGATGATGATATCAAACAGAGGAGAGCGTCGCATTGACATCTCTGCATGAAGGATGACTGTACAAGGCTACCAATAGTTTTCTGTTGATTCACTAATCAATAGGGAGGCGCCAATCAAAGTTTTTTGGCTCAGATCCGAGTCCTTTGATATCAAGTATCTGAGTCTGAGCCGATACTGATATTTAGAGTGCAGCAGAACTACTTGATCCAAGCACCGACGGCAGAACTGTGAAGCTGATCAGATTATTCATTTAAATACAGTTAAAGCTGAACTGGGAAGAGGTGGCGTGATTGGCTGAGGAGAAGCTGCATCACTATGTTGGATTTATCGGTGTTATGGGTGGGTTACAGTGGAGTGGAGGCTCTTCCCTCACAGATGATCTTCGTGGCTCTTGATACGACTCAGTTCAACCAGCTGAAGTGCTCAAATGAGGAGCTGCTTCCTGAATGGTTTTGTTCTTTTACCAATGAGTAAAACAGAGTGAGAGAAGAGTCAGAGATTAGCGACACTGGCTCACCTGAATTCATGTTCTGTGATCTAAAGAAGAGCACTGCGGCATTAGTGGGCTGAGGTGGCTTTATTTTAGCCCATACTGGTCCATTAAAGTATGCTGGGAATCGATTAATTGACCGATCATTTCAGCCACGGTTCTGTACATCAGTGGTTCTGAACCTGGGTCCTGATAGCACCACAAGGGCTCATGAGATGATTTCCACGTTAAAAAAAAAGACTTTGTTCTTCTCCTTCATCCCTGAATTCCACTTCTGCTGCTGCGCTTTATTCACAGCGCTGAAATCTGAAAATGGGACCGATGCAGCGGACAGTAAATCATCGCTGCTGCTCGTTTTATGAAGCTAATCAAGGCTACAGTGGCTCTTAGCTGCAGGATTATTACTCCTGCCTCTTAATGCACTGAATGGGAGCGCTCTGACAGAAATGCATTCATTTCAGGGGAGATTTTTTTTATTGCCACTGCACTTCATTATGTTGCAGACATATTGCTCTGCGCTGTGGGTGATGAATGTGCTGGACTTACACTTCATGCTTATACATGTGACTGACAGCGTACAAAAGCCCCTTTCACTGTGCTTATACATCCGTATTTATTTCCTTATATCTGTATTCTATGGTGTTTTAAATGTCTGTTTTCGTGGTCACATGATTGAAAGAGTAAAAACAGGAGAAAAAACTAAATGTTCAGTTTGAGGACACTTGAAACTCAGCTTGTTGTTCTCAGCTCTGCGTTGTCAGGACAGGCCCAGCTCTCATCAGCTTAAATGAGATTTTCTTCAAAGCGCTCGTTGTCTAACGGCATCTGAAACTGTCGTTGTAAGAGTGGAATTGGAGGCGGGGTGCATCTCGCAATTTTGGCAGCTCTTTGAAACCGACACACCGGCAATCACGGCCTCTCTACGCCGTGATTGGCCGACGATGTGGAGGTGCGAAAGTGGGCCTCAGCTGAACTTCACACGTCTCAAACTTTGCACAACTACTTTGAAAAGAAGCTGTCTGAAAGTTTGTGCCGTTTCTACTCTTTGACTGTGATGAGACTACAAAAACACGGATATGACACAGAGCTCTCGGAGAGATGCCACCTGAAGGAGGCCCGTCGTCTTCAGAGCAGATAGAAACACTGACTTTATACGTATATAATACAAGATTTCTATGTTTAGCATGTTGACATGCTAACATGGCTGCATCCCAGTCATCAAAATTGTCCTTTTCTCAATATAGATCCAAAGACACTCGTCGTAGTTAGATGTCAGCGGTCATAAGTCAGTCCCAAAGTGGAGAGAGAAACTCAGTGTGAACAATGCTACACGACGGTCTGTGCTGCGGCATCGTAGAACACACACACACGGGCAGGTTTACATGTACACACACACAGAGACAGCGAGTGTGTGAGCGGTGATTTACACTCACAACTCACTCAATATATAATATCTCTCAATGCACGACTCTCCCCAGACACCCATCACTCTGTGTGTGTGTGTGTGTGTGTGTGTGTGTGTGTTTTGCAGCTTCAGTATTAATACAGGCCTAATGGAGCCCAATGGGAACTGCAGCGTTCCCTCTGAAAATGATTTAATTACATTTGCAAAGTGGATGAGTCTGTAGGGAGTGTTTGCTGCGTCAGGCCTTTGGCGTGTGCACGCACACACACACACACACACACACACACACACACACACACACACACCACTCTGTCAATACCAGGAAGAGAAACAGTCTTTCAATTAGTCTGATTGGCCGCTGCTGCCTGAAGTCTGGAGGCAGTGTTTCATTGGCTCTTTCTCTCCACCTCTTGTCTCTCTCTCTCTCTCTCTCTCTCTCTCTCTCTCACTCTCCTTCCTCTTTTACTTCTTATTCATCTTTATGTTTCAGAATCTCATCTTTAGATGATGCTGCCTATTTTACATCCCTTCTTCTTTGTATCTTTTAAACCTTTCTTTCTCTCTCTCTGCAGATCTCTCCTACTCTTCCTCTTCCTCATCATCTTCCCTTCTTTTCTTTATAAAATTCTAGTCATGCACAACTGTATGTAAGTGAGACATTACAGGTTTGAGCAGGTGTTTGCTTCTTCTATTGATACAGTGATTTACATTCAGTCAGTCAGTCAGACCTCCACACACATCAGGTTCCAGGCTTTTGCATACATTTTCTAGTATTTTTGAAGTATTTTGCTGAGTGATGGTGTCTGGAAACGAGAGCTGTCATCCTCAGGGGAGCACGAAGGCGCTCAGTGAATTGTATCCTGTCCATTAAGGCTTTTCATTTCTTGGAAAGGAAATCTTGGCCTAATCATGAAGTCAGAGCCTTCATCTCTGACTCTCCTTTGGATTCATCTGTTGGCACCATCATCGACATAATTATAATAGAAATCCCGGCCGATAGCTTTTGAGGTACTTTGTCAGGGATCAATGTTTGTGACATTGGATGAAAGGATGAGCCTCACCAAAATCAATGCTCTCCATCCACCGGGGATCAAAAGTATCAACTGCACATTTTATAGAAGCTAGTTTTCTAGGTATCATGTCATGCACCACCTTCATGCACCAGTCGTCCCTGCTGGCAAACCAGTAATAAAATCTCATGAAGATGTTTAATCTTTTTAAGAATATTAAGGACAAACACAAACTGCACAGTAAGAGGAAGAAGATATCCTGTCAGACACAAAACAGCCTTGATTTAAGACATTTCATCTGACTTGGATTTCACTTTTTGCAGTGTACGTGTGAAAACAGTCTTCACGCTGCTTTTCCACGCTGGTGATGGCCGACCTTCCTCGAGCTGCTGTCCTGGTTCACCTCTCTCCTGTCTCATGTCTTCACTGTAGCAAAGCAGTTAGCGGTCACTCTGGTGATACGCTGCCCCTCATTCGTTTGGAGGAATCACCGACAGGCGGCCAGTTCTTCCTCGTTATACCTTCATCTTTTGGGAATCTGTCACATAAGTAAATTTCTGTGTTTGTGTGTTTGCAGGTTCTGGGATTACAGTCAGAACCAGCCTCTTCTGGACACTGTGGAACATCACTCAGAGTTTGTCTGTGGACTCGACTTTAACCTGCACATCCCCAACCAGGTAACACACACACACACACACACACACACACACACACACAGACTAGGACAAATGGTTGTACTGGACTGTGGTGAAGAGGCAGCTGAGACTAACGGTGTGTAAAGCCGAGACGGTCAGTAGTTCTTATGGAGACTCCACGAGGAGCAGAATAAGAAACCTGCTTCGTTTATATGATTTCACTCCTTTTATATTAACATTTATCCTCACCCGCTTCATCTCTGTGCACCCACTGTGAAACAGAGAGCTCACAATGAAACCAGGGGCCTTGGTCCATCATTACAGATGTAGTCAATAAGTCCATAACATGCAGACAGCAGGAGCTTTGCTGCTTGTGGAGATTATGCTTCACAAAGCACGTCAGAGAAAACAAATAAGACTTGGTACATAAAAAAATGCGGGAGGTTGCCCTTTAGACTGCTGCCACTCAGTCCTGGATAAGCTGTGGACAATGAAAGATGTTTCAGCTGCAGGCAGCATTAATGAGTGACAATGAAACAGCGTCTGCTTTTGCTATCATTCATATTACTGCGAAGCTCCAGAGAATTAACCTTAAAACTTGTGTTCATTGCCATCATATTCAGAATAATTCACATCCAAAATAGAAAATGCAGAAGGAAATATTTGGGTCAGGAAGTATTCGTATTTTTCCAATGTGTTTTTCAGATTTAGGAACATCTCCTCCTTCCTTTACTCACCTCTTTGTCTTGCCTGTGCGTGGGCACCCATCAAATTACTGTGTCCACGTCTGGTTTTCTATCTGCGTGAGTGTTCGCTGTAGTTCTTAAAATGGGGCCATCCATCAATCTGTCGGCAGACGACGCGGCCGAGGTTAACCCACACACAGTAACACACAGTGACACGCAGTAACACGCAGTAACGCAGGGCTGTCGGGGAGCTGTGTGCTCGAATGTGAAAAAAGCAGCGAGTTGAAAAGGCCACTCTCGTCTAATTCAGTTTTTGGGCTAATTTGGACAGGCCGTGTCTCTCACAGCGCGTGGCCGCTCTCCCCGGAGAACAAAGTCCAAAGCGATATGGTGAAATGACAGCCAGCAGAGCACAGCTCGATGCCACGGGAGAAATGCGTGGGAAATGGTGACAAAAGCCGTGCTGGGACTGACGCTGCGATGGGAAATGAGTGCTGAAGTCAGCTGCAGCTGTTTGCGGACTTACTTTGGTGAGGAAGGAAACGGAAAAAGTGAACTGAGGCCGTCAGTCGTACATTTTGAAACTCTTGTGCTGCGCTTGGAAGTGGAGGAAAGTTTAGCTTTGTTAGCACAACAGCCCTGAAAACGCCTCCAGCCTTTTCAGTGTTCTGTGTTTTTGTCTGGCCGTGCAGCCTAATCGAGCCAGAGCGGCTTTGTATGTTTTAGCCCATTAACTGTAAATGGTGCATGCATCACCGCAGACCGTTTTCCAAAGCGTACCATTAGTTTTGAGAGTGGTATCGTACCCTCAGGGTGGCCATCAGATTCAGTTCATTTCAGTAACACTTTGAAAATGAGTTTGCACGGCCGTGTTCAAAAACTCTTCCACGAGACACCGACAGCCAAGACGCAGAGATAAAATAAGGTGACGAAACATCTGCTGTGATGCGGCGTCTCAAGCGACATTTTCATGGCGTCCTGAGAAGGACGGACATCTAAAATGAGGCCGTTGAACTGCTCAGCGCTCAGAGACACGGACTCTATGAAGAGATGACACCACTGTGCTTGAAATTAACAAACGGGAATCACTTTCATATCTGATGGGTTCAAACTCGTAAAATCGCTTGATTCATCAGGTTTCATGCAGCACATAAATACCATATCCTGGATACTGTAATTTGTCCTTGAGACATGTACAAACTGAGGAAATACGGGACTGTCCATGGTGCTGCAGCTGCTCGTCTAACAGAGGACAAGTCTGGTTTTATGATCAACAAATCCCATGAAAGACCCAAACCAACAACGATCGTGTCCCCCGAACAAGTACTGTGTGCGTATCAGAGCCTGATCTGTCCTCTTCCTCTGAGCTGTAGAGCTCCATCGTTGTCCCAAAACTATTAAAAACACATCATTGAGCTGCACTGTTGCACACACTGCAGTGTCAGCAGTAGGAACCAATGGGCTTGGAGCTGAGAGCCGCAGACAGGAAGTCAGAAAGTATTGAGAGATGGGCTAACGTGTGGCTGGTTTTGGGCTTTTCGTGTGATTTCTGGACAGTAAGGAAAACGTGGATGAAAAGCAGACTTGCTTCTGCTGCGGGATTTCCTTCACGTTATCCTTTTTCTGCATCTACGCGACACAATTCTGCTTTCTCAACGCGCACCTTTAACCGGAGTTTGCACTTGGAACCAAAAATAGCTCACTGGAAAACCAGAGCGAGCACTTTTCCAGGACACCGATAATGACGAGGTGGACGCGCGTACGTGATAAGGCCTCGCGAGTCGGAGCGTGAACCCGCGGCGTCACGGCAAACGGCCAGTTTCCCACGGCAGCCAATCACAGGGGCCGAGCTGTCCCGACTCCGAGTTGATGTGTTTGTGTCTGTAACAGAGGTGCAGTAATGAGCTGTATTGTGCCTGCTGGGAACATGTGTGTGACTGTGTGGGAGGAGGCGACGGCCGTAATGAGCTGTATTGTTCGTGTATGTTGTTATCAGACGTCGTTACAGAGGAGCAGGCTGCTGAACGACAGACTCTCACACAGCTGCGGCAGCGTTCAGGACACTAAGACTGACATCACAGAGCAGATCTCCCTTCTATTTTCAGTCATTCTGTCCTACTTTCTGTCTCTGCCCGCCCTCTCCATCTTTCTTTTTCTGTAATTCTTATCTCGACACGAGGCGGCTGTGGCTCAGGAGGGAGAGCGATCATTGGCCTCTAATCAGAAGGTTGATGGTTCAATCGACCGGCGGTTCGGTGGTCGGTAGACTAGAAAAGTGCTGCATAAGTGGAGTCCATTCACAATCTGCATGTCACCGTCTCAGCCAATCACATCAGGCAGTAGTTAAAAGTCCCTGTGTAAGGTTTAGAAGTGTAAAAAGATGTCATAACAAATAAGACCGTTCACATTGGCTTTTAATCGCTCGCACGCAGCCATTTTTCTACTGGAACACCTGTTTTTCTTAGAGGAGCTGAAGCTCAACTACTTCGATAAATAAGACCTATCACGTCTAGACCTTGTGTGTGCATGCATGCATGCATGCGTGTGTGTGTGTGGGTGAGAGAGAGACATTGACAGCTGTGATCTACTGTTCCTCTCTCATCACTGTGACTGGCTGAGTCAGCTCTTTGTCCTCCATTGAGACCTCTGACCGGAGCTGCCATGTCTCTGTGCACGCTTACGTGTGCATGTGTGTCGATGTGTGTGCGCACCTTTCCATCCTCCAGAAGGCAAACCTTCTGCACACCTTTTGTTTCCAACCAGCAGTTGATGCAGATGATGCAAACCACCTTAACTGGAGGTCAAACTGAAAGTTAGACCACCTTAAATGGTACTAATGACTGAGCGCACACCGAGAGGAGGTGGAGGTGCTTCCATAGTTTCAGGTGCAGGTGTGTGAGTGACGCGTCATTGACGCTGCGTTACCGTCCCTCAGTCAGATATCAAACTCATCCTCTTCTTCTTGCACGACTTGTTTTGTCACATCTTTTTTTTTTGTCTGCACTCTCAACACCTCTCTGTCTTTACTTTCTTAAGGTTCATCTGGTCTTGTTCTTCCCTTTAGACTCTTTTCTTCTTCTGTGTTTTAATTTCGTCCGCTCGCTCTTATTCCTCCTCTTCTTCTAGTTATTTCTTGCTTTGATCGCTGACTATTCTCTCTCTCTCTCTCACACACACACACACACACACACACACACACACACACACACACACACTCCTTCACTGGTGTGGCCTCTGGTCTTATCTAGTCGCGGCCACGTGTGTGTGTGATGGATCACCCTCCTTAGGGCACTGCAGGCCAAACCACACACACAAACACTTACAAACAAATCGGGCAGAGAGGACTTCTGCTGTGTGTGTGTGTGTGTGTGTGTGTGTGTGTGTGTGTGTGTGTGTGTGCGTGTGTGCGTGTGCATGCACATGCCCGTGAGAGAGAGATAGGACAGTCATAGATCATAAAAGAACGCAGGATGACAACCAATCACAGGTGACCACAGCCTCGTACTGTGATACAGGATACTGTCTGTGCTGTAGTACTACTGCAGTGTCAGTGTAGTATGTTGTGGTATTTGTGCTACTGATGTAGTAACCTAAATGCTCATTTACATGTACATATACATATACAACACCAACAATGTGTTAGTGTGTCTCAGTACTTTCTGACTTCCTTTCTCTATAATTTCAGAAGGAATAATTAGATTGAATTTTCACACAATAATACCAGAAATATTCCTCAAATGTGATGAATTTCTCCTTCTCGGTTTTATTTCGTTGTAAAATGAATATCTGGGTTTACAGAATGAGACGTTACCTCGCGCTCTGGCAGTTTGCTGGCAAAACGGTCAGTCAGTTAATCGAGGAAATAATTGGCGATCATCATTTTCAGGCCTGTTTATGACGATGATTTTCAAAGCAAAAGCGTGATAAAAATACATCGTTTTAGATTATTTCCGCCGCCGACCTCAGCGGCTGTCGACCCTTTTTCACATTGCGGCTGAGGAAGTGTCACTCAAAGCGCCGTTACCTTGACAATTTAACCGTGATAACGAGCGTATTGTGACCGCTGCTTGCTTCTCCCCTTCACAATGCATATCTGCCACAAGCTTATTGGCGCTTTAATTATTGTTTCTTCATTCATCTTTTTCTAATTATTTGAAATAAAAAAAGACATTTAAGAACGTGAGTCAGACTTTGAACCGTGTCTTGCTTTTATATTCCCCTTTTTAAGTCTTGTGTTCCTCCTCCTTTCCGCCGCTCCTCCCCTCCTCGTTACACACCGAGTCGTTTCCTCTCTCACTTTCTTTGTGCTTTGCTGCAGTCTTGGCCCGTGCGTGCGCCGTTCCATTACGGCCGGCTGTTAAAGTTAATTAAAGAAGGGCATTCCTCTTCTCGATGGCTGACTCACTGCACAACTGCTTTGCTTACTCATGCTCCGAGAGGCTGCTCAGCTGGTCGACTCTGATTCAAAGATCCAATCAGGAGCCCAGAATGAGCCTGAGGAAGGGTGATACCGTCATGGCAAAGGGAGTGCTGCATTCGTGTGCAGACCAAACATTATGCAAAACAGGGGCGTCCACCCATATGCTACAGAGACCAGTGAAACCTAATAAACATGTTACTGATTCAGATCAGAAGTTGCTTAAAGGTGTTGTTCTGGAGGACTTGTTATTACATCAATTGTGAGAAATTGCTTCAGTCTGAATCTCCTCTCGCCTAAAAGCCACAATCTGAGGCCCTGACAGAGCAGTTGTTCATTTCATTTCATTTTGGCGGTCTGCAGCCCGGTGGGACGGCGGCAGCACAGGAGGGGGATGTGATTGCCACCCACATGAACAAGCACAGATTTGTCTGTTGTCCAACGCTGCTGCTGCAGTTTGACCTCTTCAGACTTGTGCTCGCTGCTGTGTGACTGTGGAAACTGTGCCGGATCAGCAGCAGCAGCTGCTGCTGATGATTATCACTCGTAGATGTTCACATTTTTCTGGCCGTGCTGACCTAAGGATGGCAGTGAGACATTTGGTTGGTTGAACTGACTCTTCATCTAGCATCATCATCAGGATGAAAATGTCAGTTAAATTCCTGAAAAAATAATGACATACCTCCGGGCCAATCCCATTATACTTCCTGTTTATTGCTAATTAGCGAATGTTAGCATGCTAACATGCTAAACTAAGATGGTGAAAATGGCAAACAGTATACCTTTCTAAACGTCAACATGTTATTTTTGACATTGTGAGCATGTTAGCATGCTAACATTAGCATTTAAGAGAAGGAAAAGTGTACTTGTTTCCTATTAAGACGGTTTATTGGTGCATTCACAACATTTGTTCATTATTAATAACTTCATCAACAGTTTTCAGCATAGAAACTTCTTTCAAACATTAAGCGTTCAGCTCAGTTAGAGACTTGCTGTTATTTTTCTCATTCATACCTTTAATATTTTCCAAAATATTCATGTTTTCCAGGGAATTTTCCTCATTCAAATGAGTGCTTTTTATAATTTACACATAGAAAATGTGACAGTAAACAGGTTTCTATGATACCAGGAAGCAAACATGGCAGGTACAAATAGACTGTGACAGATTTAAAACAACCCCTGTCTGTCATGGTGATGGATTATAATTAATTATAGCACAACCCTGCTGACATGTTAATACATTTCTGAGCTGACTGCTCATTCCTGATTGGCTGTGCTGCTTGCAAATTTTTAGGGACCTTCACACCCAAAATGCAACCAGCTAAAATAGACCTACAGCGGAATGACGATGAGGATCCAGATTTCTCAATATGGATTCAGACTCCTCCATCATGTATTTATAATCCCACTTCTTCAACCAGCAGGCTGCAGCTTCCCCTTCTGTTTCAGTGTTTAACCACACCCAGAGCCAGTCCTAACACCTGTGACGGCGTGGACAGAAAAGTGGCTTTATAGTCCTCGAGGTGAAAGTCAATTGGAACTGGTGGTTTACTTTGAAAGCTGTGAGCAGAGGCCAGACTCATCAACTGCTGTGTGTTCTACAGCCAGAAGAGACGAGACAGAGGTAGTGTCATTCAGCTGATGGCCACGTCCCTGCAGAGGCATGTCATTCAGCTGATAGCCACGTCCCGCTTGATTATAGAGTAAAGAGAAGGAGATGGAGACGCGGCTTTATTTCTCCTACGCTGCGTCAAACAGATTGCTGAGAACCTTCAGAAGTTTTACCTGCTGAGGAAATCTGTTAAAACCAACCTTTGTCTCACTTTGTCTTTCTATCTGTCTCTGCAACTAACAGTTGTCTTCACTACCGGTTAATCTGCAGATTGTGTTCTTGATCAGTTGATGATTGTTTGATGGATAAAATGGCAGAAAATGGTGAAAAATGTCCTGAAGCCAAAGGTGACGTCTTCATGTAGCTTGTTTTGTCCAAACAACCATCCAGACAACTATTACATAAGACAAAGAAAGAAAGAAAGACAGACCAGAAACTGGGACTACACAATATTTGTCATTTTGAATGATTAAAACATTAAAACATTTGCTGATTAATTTTCTGTCAATACTCGTACATACTTATGGGAAGCACTTTGTAACTTGTAATTTTTTTTCTCTTTCACATGATTTTTAATTATGACCATATCTCTGTTGACCATGCCCCACTGCAGCCGTCATGTACTCTCCCCATCACCCACTCATGCAGCCTGTTTCATTTCAAGTTTCAGTCTCTGTTTAGTTAATTGTTTGCGCTCATCTGCTCTCTTGTCAGTCACACTCTCTTTCTTTCATTTTCTATCTCATATCAGGCTTATTTATGTGTTGGGAAGGTAAATGGAGACAGAGATTGCCACCTAAACTAAAACTTTGTGAATCGTTTGCAGGTAGCAAACCTCCATCTCCTTGTATGTGTACTGAGCGGCTCGCAGGGAACCATTATGCTCAGCAATTAGAGGTGAAAACGGCACAATTGAGTGAAAAGCTTTCGGACCATATGGACTCCGTGTTCTCTGCTGGTAATTGCCATCATGAAAACAGACCACCGTGCTAAGAAAGTTTGAACCCTGCATTGGATAAAGTAGAAAATCCAAGAAAGTTAAAAGAGAGAATGTCAAAGAGCTAAATCTGAAGTCATTGGACTCCATGAGTGAGTTGTTATCTTCATCTAATTCCCTTGAAAAAAGTTATAGACTTTTCAATCTAGTTGCCTCTAAAAAGCAGAACTCTGATTTCTCTTCATTACCACCAACAGTCTTGTAAATCCAACCTCAGCTGCTGTTTGTGCTTGTAAACTTGGCTTATTTCCTTCATTTTGAGTCTGGCCTGTATCCAGTCTCTTCTTAAGAATCCTGGTTTATATCCAGCACGCCTCCATAACCACCATTCTATATCCAAATTACCTTTGGTTTCAAAAATTGTTGAAATGGTGGTTGGCAAGCAGTTTTTAGGAAAGATGGAAAGAAAATAAAAAAAAATTTCAATCCAGCTTCAGAACAAACCACAGTGTGGAAACAGCCCAGTCCAACTATTCTCACTTAGCTGGACTTGAGGGCAACCTTCGATGTGGTTGCTAATACAGGTCTATTCAACGGACTCAGCAACTGGTTTGACCTTGGTGGAACTGGTTCTCATCTTACTTTCATCATACCCAAAGTCACTGTTGCCAACATTAGTTCTTCAACACCTCTCGTGTCATGTGGCGTCCCACAGGGCTCAATCCTCGGCCCTATTTTGTTCAATTTGTTGCCCCTTTGGCCATGTTACTTACCATTTCACCCCTATGTCGTACCGTTGTTCACTCTTTAAAGGACTATGTGACTTCCAGCGTCCTGCAACTGAACACAGACAAGACTGAAGTCCTTGTTATTGGTTATTGGTCCTGGCCGGATTACACTGGCCCACCGTTGATTACTTTTACATTTCCACATGGTCTGGCTCTGTTTTGCATTTCAGAACTCTTACCTTCTGCTTCAGGGACTCTCAGATCAGAGAATATAAGGTTGTTAAAAGTTCCACAGTCTAGGCTTAAAGCAAGGGGGATCATGCTTTTACTGTTCCAGCTCCAACACTGGAATAAACTCTACCTCAATATCAGATTAGCTGAGACAGTGTCTCAGTTAAAAAGGCTTTTAAAAACACCAGCCGACTGACATTTGTATAATTTTTTTTTGCAATCTTTGCACCTCTATTGTTTGGTCTTTTGCTTTTGTGGCAACTCCTGGAAAGGGAGAAATGAAGAAAACAAAGGAGGAAAGAGAAGCAAAGAAGACAAATGCCTTTGTCCCAGACCAGATAATGGAGAGTAATTTAGGTGGAACACTTCGATGTAAGTGTGTGCCAGAGGAGACGCAGAGCTGAACGTCTCGTCCCTCTCGCCTGTCCTCCCTGAGTGTCCGCTCTTCACCTGCAGCATAGAGAGAGCACAGAGGAGTTCAGGTTATTTCAGATGGAAACTCGAGTGTCATGGCACTGACGAAACAAGACCACCCTCTGCTCTGCAGAGAAACACTGTGTGTGTGTGTGCGCGCATACATAAGTATGTGTGTTTCCATCCACCACTCTCCTGTCGGTACACACACTATAATGTTCTCTTACAGGAGAGAACATTCAGTCCATGTGGCCATGAAGCAGCTTTCACGTGATTCTGGTCTGTTTTTACCGTCTGCATGCTGGTAGACAGGAGCCCCTGTGGTTCTCTGTTTATCCTCAACACACAAATTAGCCTTGATACCAAGTCAAAAAAAATGGACAGAGAGGACAAGCATCAGAATGATAAACATAAACATACCTCCATTCAGTCTGTTTTTCATTGTGGTTAAACTTGCTCAATGCGAGCCATGCAGATGGTTCTGAGACTGTACTTAGCCACAAACGTGCTTTGAGCTAAATGCTAACACCAACATGCTAACATCCTCATAATGACAAAGGTGCAGATGTTTTAGTGTAATGTTTCCCATATTCACCATCGTAGTTTTGCATGCTAACATTTGCTAATTAGCACTAAACATAGTACAAAAATTAAGGAAGTCCTGAGGATAGATTCTCTTGGGAACATGAATGTTTGTACAACATCTCATGGTAATCCAGTCATCTGTGTTTTGAAAGGAATGTTCAAATCCCAGATTGGTTCTGCTGTCCACTGACTGAGCTGCTGCTGTCGGTGACCTACTCTTGAGCAAGGCACCTAAACACCTCCAGCCCCACCGTGTCTCTAACAGTGTGTGCTTTGTTGTGTTGGCTGCAGGTGGTGGACTGTTCCTGGGATGAGACGGTGAAGATCTACACACCTGCCTGTCTGTCTGCTGGAACACACAGTACAGCACAGTAGAACACACACGGACAAGTGCGGCTATACTTCTGAGGACATTATATTGAGTTTCATTCAGTGTGGCCTCGGAAACCTCTGCAGTCGGGGCCCCTGTTTCATTGGAGTCTCTTGGTCTATAAACAGTTTCTTTCATTTTCTTTTAAAGCTTGCTTTTTAATTAGAATTTTAACTTAATTTGAGGTACTGACTACATTTGTGTACATTTGTATATGAATACCAATGAATACATTTTCTTTCAGTCAGTGGGGAAAGCAATATTTGTGAGCATCCATTATGTTTCAGGCTTGATAAACAAGTTGACTTTATTGTAAATGAACAGTGTGAATCAGGATGCTTTACAGGGATTATGATCCATAATGAACTTGAAAAAAAATGTCATCTGTGACTAATTTCACTACTTAAATGTCATGTGTGTAGATAAGGATGTTGTTGATGACCTATATGTGCAGTGCCTTCAATAAAGATGGAAATATCACATGAACACTCCTTGATAAAATTTATAAGTAGGCTGCATAGT
Source organism: Chaetodon trifasciatus (assembly GCA_037975065.1). Lineage (NCBI taxonomy): Eukaryota > Metazoa > Chordata > Actinopteri > Chaetodontiformes > Chaetodontidae > Chaetodon > Chaetodon trifasciatus. The sequence continues at coordinate 14,789,616 of JBBMOE010000007.1, read as the reverse complement.
TACATGTTTTTTTGCCTGTTTTAATTGTGTTTATTGTTGATATGTGAGCGGTACTATGCACAGGGCGTTTTATTTTGAAATTCTGCCCGATTCTTAAGGCTATTCCTGTTTCTATTATTTTGTCCACGCCCCTCCAAGAGCCCAGTTGTAGAGTGTGGTTCCAGTGGAATGTGGAAGGCTGTAAATATCACAAATGATGATGATGATGATGATGATGAATGTGTGTCTCCCCAACTCGTCCTAGTGGCAGCCAATCACAGCTCTCCTGGTGATGATGCGTGAAGGGTTCCTCTCTGCCCTGCAGCCAGTCTCTCTTCAGGGAAAACCCAGCCTCACTTTCACTGGGAACAAAACACCATGAAGACAGATACTCTTTACTGCTCCTCCTCCTCCTCCTCCTCCTCCTCCACTTGTTTCCTTCTTTTTTTCCTCATTTTATCCCCCGATGCTCTTCTTTCCGTCACGCTCTTCAGTTCAGTCCACCTTATGTTCTCTCATCCTTCTTCACCTTCACTCCTCTCTTAGCTTTTACTTTTTTCTTTCCCTTGTCTTCCATCCTCCCCTTCACATTGACATTTTTTGCCCTATTTTCTTCACCTCCTTTCCTTCAGTCCTCCTCCTTGCCTTTCTTTTTCACTTCCTTTTCTTTTCTGTCCACACCTTGCATTTCCTTTCCTTTCCCATCTTTTTCCTTTCCTTCTCTGTCCTTCAGTTACCCTCTCTGTTCCTTCCTTTCCTTCCTTCACCTTTCTTTCCTTCCTTTAATTCCCTCTCTTTTCCTTTCCTTCCCCTTCCTATTTTATTTCCATTTCCTTTCTCTCCTTTCTTTTCCATTCTTTCCTTCATCATCTCTCTCTCCTTTTCCTTCCTTCTTCATCCTCCTCTCTTATTCATCCCTGGCTGTTCCAATCCTGTTCCATCACTTCCCTTTCCTTTCTTTTGTTCTCTCCTATCCTCTTTTACTCTTTATATCATCCTCTTTTACCCCTCCTTGTTTTTTCTCCTCCTCTTCCTCATTTCCTCCTTCACTATCATAAAGAAAATGACTCTGCACCAAAACAAACAAAACCTTTAGTTTGTTAGTTAATCTAATTAGAAAGTTTAAGGAAGGGAAGCAGTTTGTTGGAGGGTGTGTTATGGTCTTGAGACAATGTTTATTTCAGATTAAGGAAGTGTTTCACATTCTTTTTTATCGCTTTTATATCTTAACTTTAAGGGCTGTCCGAGTGGTTTGCCAATCAGCGTTTCCACTGGTGCGTCACAGTCCTGTGATTATGACTTGGCGTCTCAGGATTACGCGGTTTATTTCATCTGGAAATTTGACTGCAGGATAGTTTTCCCATAAGTACACAATCACAATGACCAAATATGGTCATGATTACCAGATGCAGCCATAATTAAAATTCATGGTGAGTGCATTGTGGCCCCTGTGCTTGAAACACACTGCTCACTTTTTTGGAAGAAACACCGAAAATCGCCAATATTGATGTTGATACTTTAAGCAGCTGCTTCACCCTGCAGTGAGAAGCCATGTTTTGAATCCATCATTGATAGGCGACTACATTAAAACACATGACAGTTTTTGCATCAGTCTTATTGGTAACTACCTTTTTTTATATATATATAAGATTTTTAATTTAGTTATTTTCAAATATTGTCAAATAAACTGGAGACAAACATGTAACCAGACAAATCCATCTGCACAGACAGTTGGTGAACCAATAGAAAATCACTCCGGTCTCAGTGTTGCTGACTGGCTGCACTGTAGGTGTTTCCTCAGTCATTCACCATGATTGTATGCTACATATTAATTTGGAAATCCGTATTAAAATGGATTCAGGCAAGTTAAATTACTCAGCCTAATCTATAGTTTGTGGAATAATGGATGCATACATATTTTTTTCACCTCCCAACAGAGAACAGTCCTGGTCTAAATCCCCGTCCTGGTCTTAATCTCCTCACGTTTGAAAGCGTCTCCGTCGTCTTGTGTCTCCGTGTGTTAATTGGAGGCTAATGGTCTGTGCTCGATAAGGGCGGATCATCCTCCCTTGTGGCCTGGAAACTGATTTTCTGATGAAGTATTTCAATTAAAATATTGTCCAAGCCATTTCCACGCCTGTTATGAGTGATGGTGATGTCTCTGTCTCTGATGAGGAGGAGAAGGAAGAGACTCTGTCCTCTGCCATGATGGCAAACATCCAAACATTTTACTTCCAGAGAGAAAAGCTGCAGGTGTTTTTATTGATTGGTTTATTGTTTTACATTTTCAGGCTTTGTTCCAGTGAAGGTAAATCTTAATGCTGCAGCACAGTGACTCAGTGAGGCCTTTCATGGGTCCGTAAAGAAATGGATTTCCCAGTTGGGTGTGAATGATCTTCATCCCAAACACCTTTGGGATGAACTGAAAGCAGACTGAGAGTTTGCATCATATCATCATAATATGGCTGCAGGTGTCCACATACTTTTGGCCATAAACTGCCTTCAGTAGCTGTTCTGGAGCCTTCAGCCTTGAGTTTTATGTGTGCATGAGAGTCCCATTGTGTATTATTTGTTCTTTTTATGTGAAGTGAGGTGTTTGAAGCACAAAGCAGCCTTCAGTCTGTCTGCAACAGATGAAATTAGTTATGAAAACTGTTCAAAAACTGATCACAGCCAACTGGCAGAAAATTAATTAATCAACAATTTCATGAATCATGGAAGTCATTCATCAAACTTTCTCCGGTTCAGCTTCTCCAACATGATTATTCACAGTTTTTCTCAGTTTTATTGGAAACTGAAAATCTGCTCTGTTGGTCAACTAAAGGAAAGACATATGACAACGTTACCTCAGGCCCCAAAAACATTTTAGACACTGTTTGAGAGGAAAATAATCCAGTTATTTCTCCAAACAAACTCTATTTCTCCTCATGTTCTGTGTCGGTGAGCGCGAATTAGCACTGAACGTTCTCGGCTGTTTCTACGTCCTGATGTGCTTTTGCAGAATCGGTCGATTATTTAATCTTGTATCTGTTAATTTTCTGATTCATTTCATCCCTGCAAAGGCTTTGGGAAGATACAAATCCTTTATCTGTCACGCCAATAAAGCAGATTTGAGCTGAACTGAAATGAACTGTGAGAAGAGAGCGAGTGCAGCGACGGCAAAGAGACAAAGAGCTCTGTTTTCCTGCAGTACTGCAGATAAACAGTAGTTGTAATGCCTTTTTTGCCGTACTTTGTTTGCATGTGTCTGTTCAGTGGTTTCCTTCATTTGCACCAAAGTGGGAGGAATGATGCAGATCAGGCAGCGCAGTCTGAACTTGGTTCATTTCATGATGAATCTGCATTTGTTTGGTCCAGAAATATCTCAACAGCTTTTCGATGGATCGCCCTGAAAGTTCGTGCAGACATTCGTGATCCACAGAGGATGAATCCTGCTGACTCTGCTGATCCACTTCCTGTTGTGCTTCCTGTAAAATCCCTCCACAGACACTCAGTCTTTGGGAACTTTGGTGATCCCTTAACTTTTCAACAGCGCCACCATCAGGTCAAGCTTTCAGTGTGTCAGTTTCCCTCTACAAAGAGCTTTTGGACGATGCACTCTTCGCCTTGTTTTATCCACTGCAGCTTGATGGTACACATCAAAATGCAACTTTTAATGGGAGTCAGGCAGCATCTGTAGCAGGCAGATTAAGGTCTGATGCCCTCCACTGAGTCGACTCTGGGAATCGAGGGTTTTACCAAAACCTCAACGCTGATGTTCTGTTTGACGAGGATGACTTGTAGGACGTCAGAAGTCAATATAGTTAATGTTTGACCTCCTCAGCGGATTTTGATGCTGCAACACGTTTCAAACACGTCGGGACAGGAGCAGCTAAAGACTGGGAAAGATGTGGAACGCTCCAAAAACACCTGTTTGGAACATTCCACAGGTGAACAGGTTCATAGGTACCAGGTGAGAGGATCATGATTGGGTATGAAAGGGGCATCCTGGAAAGGCTCAGTCGTTCACAAGCGAGGATGGAGCGAGGCTCACCACTTTGTGAACACATGATTGTACAAAGGAGATTACTGCATGAGCTCAGGAACATTTATGTTTTACACAGAGTCCTGACTTTTTTGGAATCAGAGTTGTAAATAAAGGTTAAAGGAATGAATGACCGCTTAAATAAAGGCACTAAATCATCTGTTTGTCTGTGTTTTGTTGTTCTGCTCAGTTCTGCTCTCTCTCTCTCTCTCTCTCTCTCTCTCTCTCTCTCTCTCTCTCTCTCT
>JBBMOE010000007.1:14523159-14784986 GCA_037975065.1 Chaetodon trifasciatus | reverse complement strand
CTCTCTCTCTCTCTCTCTCTCTCTCTCTCTCTCTCTCTCTGGTCCACAGCCAAGAGGCGCTGCGGCAAACCGTCATGTTTCACCGGCAGCGCTCTCAGAGGACGACCTCCCCTCTACTGTACACCTCCTGTACATCTGCTGCACTTCTACTGTATCTGTATCTACCGCAGCTCGTGCTCCCAGGGAATCACTTCCTCTCCTCTTTTTTCTCCTCCTCTGCGTCTCTCTGACAGTTATCGGAGGTTTATTTAGTTTTTTTCTTTTTGGAACAGAAGCGCAAAGAAAAAGTCATAGATGAAGGCTTCTGCTTGATGATGATGAGTGGAGGCGAAGAGAAACACTGAGTTTTTGAATATTTTTGCTAAACGTAGCTGAAAAGAGCGCTGAACTGAACTGCAGTTCAAACTCAGGAGAGAAGACCGAAGAGACGAGTCAGCAGAACCGAGCAGAGGATCTCCTCCGGCTCCTCCTCACCCCTGTTTTCTCCTTCACTGTTGGGTGCTTTCACTAAAAGCTCCTGAATGCAGATTCTTTCCCCTTCACAGACGGTACAAACGGGGGCTTCTTCCAGCCTCGCGTCCTTCCCTTCCTCCCGTCTCTCCGTCCAGCAGCAGTGCGTCGCGGCTGTGCGCAAAAACCAAACCCGACCGCTCAGCTCCGCGACCAAACCTCTCCAAACCGGGCTGTAAAGGGGACCGGCAGTACTTTCTTTCTCCTCTTTGACTTTTTTAAATTCACCAGCACACCGCCATGGATGTGTTTAAGAGACGGCTGCTGGGGATCTCCGTGGCCGTGGCGCACGGCGTTTTCTCCGGCTCTCTGAACATCTTGCTGAAGTTCCTCATCAGTAATTATCACTTCAACTTCCTGACGCTCATCCAGCTGCTGACCAGCAGCACCGCGGCTCTCACTCTGGAGACCCTCCGGCGGCTGGGGAAGATCGACATCCCCCCCTTCGGCCTGCAGCTGTGCAAGGTAACTGACCAGGATAGACTCCCGAACAGAGATCCAAACTGTTCCGGTCTGGCGTCCTGGAACTCAAGTAGGTCCATATTCAGAAGTGTAGCAGACTTTTATCGGAGTTATGCAATCATGACAAGTAATCATTCTCTTCATGACAAAATAAAAGCAATAAAATTTTAAACTTTATTTACCTGAATAACAGATCAAACAACTTACGGAGTGTAAAATCCAAAGATTTAGTTTTCATTTCATTCAGAAATACTAACAGTTAAAGTAGTTGAAGCCTGCTGGATTACAGTTACTTTTTTACTTCACAATCCTCTCATTCCCGTCTTTAACCTGCAGCTGTTAACCGGGTGAATATTGTGGTTTGGGAGACGTTTTCAGTTTTTATTCAACACGGACCAAAGAGGGGAAAGTGATAAAAAGGTTGTCTCATCATCGTCATTACATTTCAGTGTTAATGGTGCTTGTTTAATGTGCAAAATGAAATAATAATGGATTATGAGTTTAATGCTTTATTGGCACCGTGATGGTTTTAACACTGTAAACCAGTGTAGACGCCCCCTCCCCTCCCAGTATTGGTAAACTTCCCTGCCGGTATTTTCCAGTTGATGATTGGCTGATTGACTGAATGATTGACTGACTGGATGATTGACTGACTAACAGATTGGCTGAGTGGCTGATTGACTGAAACCATTCATTAGCATTATTGGCAGGACTTGTCAAAATCACTGCTGCCAAAAAGCTCTGCAGGACCAATGAGTGTGCAGAGAAACACACCCAGGGTGAACTAAAACTAAAATTCATTTAAGAAACAAGTACAAATATCATTGATGTTACAATATAATCAAATTTGTAGTTGCTAAAAAGAAGAAATTGAATTTTGGATGTATGTTTCTGCTGTGACAGCGCCCCCTAGAGGATTGTTTTCCAGTCAGTGTCACTCCATGATCTGAGTGATGACATGGGGTAAAGTTTGGGACCACTTGTTGTTGTGAGTTTTCACAGTCTGGTCATTTATCGTCACCACAGCTGGACCAATGAAAGGGAGGCAGCTAACGCTAGCTGCAGGTTCCTTTGTATAAGCAGAAGAAGAAGAATCGGAGGGACAATCCCCTTTATTTGTCACACATACATGCTCTCACACGCCATGCAAATTGGTGAAATTTGTCCTCCGCCTTTCACCCATCCTGGTCACCTTCCTTCGGCGACCGCTCCTTCAGACCAGGAGCGGTGGGCTGCCATCCGACTGGCGCCCGGGGACCCAGTTTCTTTATGGTCACCATTGGTCAGGTGGTGATCTTCTTGCATGTTTTTAGTGGGTTTTTTTAAGGAGGATACCCCAGGTGAACACGGGGAGAACATGCAAACTCCACACAGAAAGGCCCCTTTCCTCAAGCAGCAGGCACTGAAGGCATGGCGGAGGACACGCCACCAGCGGGAATCGAACCCGTGACGTTCTAGCTGTGAGGCGACAGTGTTACCACTGTCACCGGTGCAGTGCCAGTTCGGAATGGGCCGATGTTGTTTGCAGCTTCCTTGAGAAGCGCTGCATTTTGGAACCCAGTTTTTAGATATTTGGGATAAGGCTATTTCCAGGAACAAAAGCGTTCATTCCAAAAGTTACGTCGCTGATGCTTGAAGTGTTTGATTTTAGCAAAATAGCAAAGTCTTTGCTACAATGTAAAGTCTCCCGTCTCTCTTCCTTCATCTGTTCTTGACTGTCTTGTCATGAGCGAGCTGTTCCCAGCATGCCGTTCGGCGGTGTAACAGTTAATAAGCATACCCTCTCAGTGCACCACACAGTGTGTACTTCTGGTGGTAGTCTGCACTACGAACAAATATGTCCTGCAGGTCTCGACAGCTCACACTCAATACTGCACTTCCTTTAGTCCTCAGGCCACACTCGCCGAGTGTGAAGTCGATCGGATGAATGGTCATTGAGAAAATCAAAGGACAGAAGACAGACAGACAGACAGACAGACAGACAGACAGACAGGTGGATTTTTCAAAAAAGATTATTATTATTATTACTTTTAGCACTCAAAATACGCAAATGAATTGTTCTTGCTTATCATATTACAGTAAATAAGCTAATCACACACCTGAGTGATTATTTTCAGCTTGATGGCTCCGAGTCCTGATCCAGGACTGAAGTACCTGCATACAGATCTCAAGGAACCTTCCAATTCATCTGCAGCTTTGCAGAAAAAACCAAGGCTGGAAATGTATGTATGTGATGTAAACTTCATCTATGGGGACTCCAATAAGATTTTTTTTTTTTGACACAACCAGCATGCTAGGCTAGCATTAAGAGATACAGTATCCTCCCATGAACTGAAGTGATGTACAAGAGGACATTTTAATCAAATTCACTGGAATTTATCTTCAGGGGACCATGAATGAACAACATTTAATGGAAATCGTGGAATTCTTGGTTGAGATATTTCACTCTGGGAAAAAGAGTTGAGCTACAACCAAAAATCAAATGCTAACCATCAAGATGAAAGAAGACTAGCTTACTAAAGTCCAGGTGAAAGAGGCAGATAGACCTGACATGGAGCTTCTTTGGGAAAACCGACCAATGAAGCTTCTTTCAGCACTTACTGTGAAATGCTGCTGCGTTTGGATTTCATAGAAAATTCCAGCGTTCTGTTGAGCAGAAGCAGCTGTTTAAAAGTAATGTTCATTCAGATTTAATGTCCCCACACATGGAGGGCTGTTGTTGCTTCCAGACTAAATCCCACAAGCAGTTTGAGGTCCTCTTCAGGCAAAAACAGCTCAGAAAAAATATTCAGTATTCATGAGAATGTACTGACACACCTGTGGTCCTTGTAGTGGCCAAAAACTGGTCCGGACAAGGTGAATCATTGAATCTTAACTGGTTTTGGTTACGATTAGGGTTGGATTAGTGTTCTGATGTAAGTTGGCGTGTCGTAACGAAGGTCAGGATAAGCTTCCAGGCAGTGAATGTAAGTCAAATCAATGGTGTGTGTGTGTGTGTGTGTGTGTGTCTCCATGCAGGACTTTGGCTCGGTGTGTATCCTCTCCACGCTGCAGTCCACCCTCACTCTGTGGTCTCTGCGTGGCCTCAGCCTGCCCATGTACGTCGTGTTCAAGCGCTGCCTGCCGCTCTTCACGCTCATCATCGGCGTGTGTGTGCTGAGGAATGGTGTGCCGTCCGTCGGCGTGGTGACCGCTGTGATCATCACCACCGCTGGAGCCGCACTGGCTGGTAAACACACGTCATCCATGTACAGTGCACACACTCTCATATCACTGTGTTTCCAGAGGGTTTATGTGATTATTCTGCAGCACAAAGTGGCTGAATTTGCAGTAGTTTTCCCAAAATTGTGGCCATTTTTGTTTGACTCATGATGGTAGTTTTTTTTTTTAATTTTCAAATCAATCAATTCTTCCTTGCCAATCCTGGTGCCAACATTGCCCACAATGCAACCTGGCAGCAGACAGTTGGGGTCAGAGATTTCAGTGTGATGCTCGTAGTGGCTAAGGTTAGCTCTGGTCTGGTTAGCTCACTTCTTTCTAACTCCACCGCCCCAGATTTTTCTTCATTTTCAGGCTCGTATTCCTCCACCGACGCTGACTCAAGTGAACGCCTGGAGACACTCTTTGATGTGTAAAGTCTGTGGAGTTCCTCTTTCAATTGTAACACTATTTAAAAACTGAAAATCAGCTGTTGGTAGAATGAGTCTCCATCGACAGTGACATGAGTTCAGGAATCTCTGAAGACTTCGTGGGCATTCCTGTTGCTAGCTGCTTTCTGTGAAATTCTAGCAGCAATAACAACGTTGTGGCCACTTGGGGGCAGCAGAAACAAGCTGTGAACACCGACATTATATCACCTTATAGTGAACTCTTTAGGAAACACCTGCCTGTTGACACACTCAGCAGATATGAAGCAACATTAGCATTAATTTGTGTTTGTGTCCACCTGATGAATGCAACACCAGTATTCACTTTTCTTTGAGCTGTGCTTCTTTAGCTAGCTGCTCGCTAACTGTGTTGCTGCCTGTGTGCTGTTTGATGTTGGGCATGTGTGCAGTGCGTTTTTAAAGCCATAAACCGTAAAAAATCCCTGTTATACAGCGTCTCCTCATCAGTGAAGCTCTTTAACCAGTACATTAATTTCTGGTGCTGTAAATCAGCTTTCTCAGCAGTAAATTCTTCTCTTCCATTACTGTTAATAACAACAAAGGAAGAAACTACAGATAATTAATTTCCTTAATCAATTTCCGCAGCTGCTGCTCTCAGGCAGGAGGGAGGTCAAACATTAAGTGTGAGATGTACAGAATGTGAATCTAATGGACTGATTCATCATTGTGGGTTTGATTTAGGTGATAATCACCTTTGAACCTGTGAAAAATCGAACATTTGCAGCTCATCGTCATTACTGAACAAGTGAGATCTCGTCATTTTGTCAACATTTAATGTATGTGTTGCTTTAACGGTGGATCATTGTGAATATTGCTTCCAGGCAGGGGAAAAAAAACAAACTGTGGTTTTAAAATAATTTCTCATTTTAGACAAATCGTACGTTGCTGCAGAAGATATATCGGACTGTTTCAGCCTGTTTGCTTACCTGCAATGAGCTGCACTCTGTTTTATCTCACAGTAGTTGTTTCTCACACAGGAATCATTTCAATCATATCATTTCTTTTTGGGAATTATCATGGCTGTAAATACTGACATACACAGCACTTTTATTGGAAACTATTGTTTGACTGATCTGGTCATCACCGCTCATGTGTGGAAAGTCATTAAGATTATTGATTCTGGTTGACTGTCTGCAGCCTTTTGATCAGATTCCATATAAAATGTGACATCTTTTATTTTTACTACCTTTGATTTCAGTGAAGAGTTGTGGTGGCTCAAAAGTCATAATGAACAGTAGATTCAGAGGAATTTCTGCCCAGATTCCTAAACGTTAGATTGATCCAGATTTCCACTTGAGATATACCTTTAAACTCTGTGTGTGTGTGTGTGTGTGTGTGTGTGTGTGTGTGTGTGTGTGTGTGTGTGTGAGCAGCTGGTTTTCGTGGCTCTCTCAGTTTGAATGTAAGTTTCCAGCCTACATACGGACTCAGCACAGGATTAATTTTCCATCTTGTCCTCCTCCTGCTCCATTTTCTGACTTCATTCATCCTCTTCCCCACCTTAATTCTCCCACACTCTTCCTTCCTCTTTCCTCTTATTTTGGTGTCTATTTTTATCAGTCCTTTTTTTGAGAAGTCTGATATGTTGCCGTGGTGAAAAACAACAAATCAAATGTGGAAAAATAATAATGAAGCCAACTCTTTATCGGGTCAAATGTTTCATTCTGATGAAATCAAACAGAGCGCACCTGTGCTGTTCATGCTGACCCTCTGAGCAGGAGCCAGGTGGAGTCGGCTCGTTAGGGACATTCAGCTCACCTGGTCTGCCTGCAAGACCACATGAGTCTTTCCTCTCCTGCCTTCCCACCTGTTTGATTTTGTTTGTCTCTATGTTAATTTCCCTTTTAACTCTAGAAAATAAACTTATCTTTTGTTACCCAAGTGGCTGGTATCAGTGTGAGGGTAAACAGTACACAGTCACCCTGATAAGCCTGAACCATGGGAGTGCCTTAGTGAACAATCACCTGCAGTTCTTCAGGTCCAAATAACAAAAGACTCCACAGATACAACAAACACAAAACTGAGTCAAAAATGTGGTCGACTGTGCAACAGTATTATCCATATCCCTTTTTATTGTCTGTTTGTTCTTTTTCTATCTCCTTTTTATTCTTGCTTTTACTGCTGTCTGGAACATCTTATTTTCCCTGATGTGGGATCAGTAAAGATCTCTCTTATCTTAAATAACTGAAGTGAAGAATCAGGAAATCAAAATACATATGCAAACACTGGGAAAACTGGTCAAACCTTCTTGTTTTTTGCGTCGTCACGGTTTGAACCTTCACTTGATTTTCTCCTCAGGTGCTGGCGATCTCACTGGCGATCCCTTCGGTTACGTCACCGGCGTGCTGGCGGTCATCATTCATGCGTCCTACCTGGTCCTGATCCAGAAAACCAGTGTGGACAGCGAGTACGGGCCGCTCACAGCGCAGTATGCCATCGCCGTCATGGCCTCACCGGTAATGAGCAAGGCATCAGCACTGCGAAGGAATCATCTCTCCATCAGATCAATGTCTTTCTGTTGTCTTTTCATTGTTTTCTCTTTCCCTGCCACTCGTTTCTTTTATGTCTCTTGACCTTTTTTGTCTTTTCTTACTTTCCTTTTGCTGTTTTATGACCTCCTATTGTTACGATCGTCTCTCTCTTCACCTCCATCTTCTAATGAGCTTTCCTCACCACCTCTCTCCTTTCCTTTTCTGTTTTCTCTCCACTTACCTTACCTTCTTTCTAGCTCTTCTTATTCTTTGTTGTCTCCTCCTTTGTTTCCTCCACCTCTGTCTTTTTGCTTTGTCTCTCCTGATTTTTTTTCCTCTTTGTGACACTCTATGTCTTTGCGTCGCTCTCCCCAGGTGCTCCTGGTGTGCTCCATCATCTCCATGGACACCATCAACATGTGGACGTACGAGGGCTGGAAGGACCCCCACATCACAGTCATCTTCGTCTTCTGTGTCTTCATCGGCTGTGCCATGAACTTCACCACGTTGCACTGCACCTACATCAACTCTGCCGTCACCACCAGCTTTGTTGGCGTGGTCAAGAGTATCGCCACCATCACCGTTGGCATGCTGGCGTTCAGTGATGTTGCGCCGACTGGGTTGTTCATCGGCGGCGTGGTGGTCAACACCGTTGGCTCCATAACCTACTGTGTGGTCAAATACTTTGAGACAAAGAAGAAGAGTCTGTACGAGGACCTGGAGGAGGCTGGGAAGGACGGTGCGCTACCCGGTGAACCGTACAAAGAAAAACCACCGCTGAACGGTGATGGACCTGCTGCTGACTCTGATCCAGGAAATCCGGAGATCGAGGGAGTGTTGAGCAGTGATGGGAAGGAGGAGACAGCGCCAACTGGATTGCCTAATGGAGAGGTGTGGACAGGAGATGGCAGACAAGGAGAGGAAGGCGTGAATTCTCGTATTATGACGGAAAAGGAGGTGTTGGAGATGCAGAGGGAGCACCTCCAAAGGGAGAACACCGCCTCCAGTCAGCCAGTTAGTGACAGCTATGTTGGGGTGTGGAGATCCATCAGACATCTGCAGTTTATGAAGAAAGACCCTTTGATTGATAACATGGAGCAGCAAAGTCCGTAGGCGCAGGACCGAGACCTGGACAGACTAAAAAAGAAAACTGGGAATGAATTAGAGGTTAAAAAAGTCTTGAACATGCTGAAGAGACCAGAGGAGAAGAAAAGGAGATGGGTAGAATCAAAATGACAGTCTATAGATCTGTGTCCACCGGGAGCCTCTTTTATTAGCATTAGCAGTGCCGAAGAAGTGCTTACAGGAAACACTGGTGATGTTCAGTGCAGTTGTTGTGATACCTCAATGAAAGCCAAGGCTTTGAATGCAAAGAACGGGCCCTCAGTTTTGTTAAAAACAGGATAAAAAGAGGTTCCTGGTGGAGAAAAGTGGATGAAGACTTACAGAAGAAGCTGCCTGTCAGTGATAAATTCTGCCTCTTGTCTCCTTCAGCTCTGTGGCGTCCGGCGGGGACCAGGACAGCCGCGGTGTAGCATGATTTGGTTTGGTTTGCGTCCCCACCAATTAGCCAAACAAAAGCAGGTCTTACAGAAAAAAAGAGTGAATCTTGTGCAGACTCAAATATCACATCCAATCAGGGAGCAGCAAACAGTTTCTGTTTTGTTACACGAGAACCTGGGTGAATTTTTGTTTCTGATTGGCTGCAGAGTGAGAATTAAAACCTTTAACATTTGGATCAGATCACATTTATTCACTTGTAAAAGCATGCTCTGGCCACAAAACGCTAACTAATCTACGGCTATGTTCACACTGGGTTTGTTTGTTTGAGTTTTAACTCCACTGTCATGCTTGTTCACTGTTGGTTTACCATTTATGTGTCTAGTTAGCATCTGAGATCCAAAACTGTGTCAGCACCCGTTTTAAATGTATGAAGGAGAAACTGAATGAAAAAATAATAATGTGCCATCATGTTGAGCTTCTCATAGATCAGTGAGGTATTCTATCTTTCTTGTTTCCTTCAGTTGTGCCACTAATAAAGCTACTGTGACACACAGTGGCACAGTTAAATTCACCTGTATGACCTCAATAAATAGGTGGTGCTAGAAGTTGAACGAGTATAGCTGGTGAGATAACTGCTAACTAGCATGGTTGAAGGATGCTAGTCAGTCATATTAGCGTTCCATCCCAGTTAGCTTACTGTCAATTGGTAGCCTGGCTAATGCAAGCTTGTTAGCTTGGTTGCTAACATGGTCAGTCAATTCATTTAAGTGACAGACTGTATTTGTACCACTGGCCGTCTGCAAACCATGTCTCTTTTGTGGAGGCATCAAGTCAAGTAAAAATGGATGGCATTCAGCTAACAAGCTACAATAGCGTCCCCTGTTTTGGACTCTCTTGAAAGTCAGCAGTCAAGATGGTCTGCTGTTGGTCAACAGTACAAACTCACTTGTCCAAGTTTCTTATAGGTCATAAGGAGAATAATTGACTTCAGTTTTCATACCATTTACGGCCATTGAAACTTGAAAATTGAATTACTTTTTGACAGTAACAATGTCTTGGTTACTCTTACTATTCCATTAATTTAAATCTATGAACATTTAGTTTTTATTTACCACCAGTGCAAAATAGTTGCCAGTAATTCCTGCCCACAGTGAAGTCTATGTGGAGGCGTCCAACAAAAAGCAGAGTGGTTGTCTCTTTGTTGTGCATCTACATCCTTGAATGCACACCTTGGTGTGGATTATCCCTTTCTTATTCCTGTCCTAATTCGGTGCAGGCAGCTTGATAAATGGCATAGAGAGGTGAGAGGTGGTGGAAGGAAAGATGGCTGGGATCAACTGTTGTTTAGTCAGGTTACAGCTTCGGTTAGCTATTAAAGCTACTTATGCTCCAAAGAATTGTGTCTAATGATCTCTAATTTTAAAGGTGGAATCAGCAGTTCGTGATCAATAAATCTTTCAAAAGACATTATCAGTTAATTAATTCCTCTTAATCTGAAGGTGATTAAATTGTAATGCAGCTGAAACAGGAAGCTGGCTTCATTCATGACTGCAGAGCTGGAGTCAGGGGGGTTAGCCTAGCTTAGCAATGGCAAGACTAGCTTAGCGTAAAGACTAGAAAGGAGGGAATCAGCTAGTCGCAGTTAAGTTAAAAAATACACCTAGAGACACGCTTTAAGCTCAATAATAAATTGTATCTTCAGTATTAGAGGCGTTTACCATTTCCTGACAAACAGCGCCTGGGCACAGCTACTTACTGGAAGCTTTTAATCATAGTGCGGTTGCTGTGCAGCCTTTGACAAGAAATATTTTGAGCACCAAACTGCTTATGAAACCACAACATCTTTTACTTTGTGTACCATTTTGAAAAAAGATTAGAGCTGCAACTAACAATTACTTTCATTGCTGATTAACTTAAATCTTTCTAATGTAGTGTAAACCCATGAGTAGGACACTGAAACTGAGACTGCTGAGGGAAAGGAGAGGCTACATTTCAGTGCCAGACCTTCTTCAGGCATGCGACAAAAAAAGACAATAAGCATCATCTTTATGCTACAGGCTCCAGTGGAGCGTCACATCATTTCAGGTGTGTGTGTTGATAGCTGTAGTGCAAATACACAGACAAAAGCAGAAGTCAGGTGGCGTGGAAGTCCCAGTCCAGGAGGAGAATTTGATAAAATTGCTGCTTTTCTATAGAGCTCAATGTTGGGATAAAGGAAAATGGTTTATGTCAAGACCTCGTGGTGTGAGGGCTTATGTTGAAAGCAACTTGAGTGTGAACCATGTAGTGTCTGAGCTGTGTCTCCAGCCTCCTCGTGTCTGTCTTTAAATCCATACTGGAAACATTAATCTCCTTTCCTTCAAATATTGTCTCCCTCCACACAGAAGAAGCTACAGGCGTCTTGAATTGTGTGGGGAGAAAAAGCTGTCAACCAGTGATATTGATTGATATTGATTTTTCTCCTCACAGTCCCCAAACTTCATTTAACGGTACAAAAGATCTGATGTCCCCTCAAGCTGCATCAAACAGGGTGTGGGCTGTTTGTAGCAGCCTGGTTTAGATGTTATTCTGACCATTAACATTTTACTGAAAAGATGAATATAGTTGTTAAAGCATGATATGTGAGTTGTTTGGTATTTCGGGTATGTTATTGGGTGATAATGAGTCAGTGAGCATCACCATGATAAACTGATGTGTAATGTTTCACAGTAATTTTGGATATTGTGACCAAGATGAAGCTTCACTGAGGGGAAAACATGGACCATTATAAAACTGAATTACTTTCATTTCCTTTTAGACTTTTTGTACATGTGACTCAAGATGCCAAAAGTGCATGAATGTATTTGAAATGTTTATTTTTTCCATCTTGCATCCAGATCTAGAGGATGAGAATCACTGCAAAACCAACTGAAACAGCCTGGATGTTAAGTTGAAACAGGCAAAAAAACAAAATCAAGTACAAAATCAGAGCAAGTTTCTTATGAGGCAGCTGACATTAAATCATTCCTCACTTTCTCCCTTTGATGCGTCGTCCCACATTCATTCTGCATATTGTAGACACTCCTTACTTGAATAATGTAAATAACATTAGAGCCAGATTTGTTTGTTGTAGGTCACATCAACCAGCATTTGTTTAAATTACCAAAACATGCCTAAAACAGTGAAAACTGGGATTTATTTTACAACTTCCTCATAATTTCATGTCATGTTTCCTGGAAAGAACCGTGTAATTTGGTACCAGCTATAGAGAAAATGGAGAAAACTGAGTGTTCAGCTAATACACGTCCAGTTAATTAATTCCAATGAATTGCTTCCATAGCGTCTTTGTAATCAGTGAACAGCATGTCAACTGAGCTTGCGTCAGGGTCAGCAAGTAAAAATGTTGAATTTGTCTAACGGCAAACTAACAGTTGAACATATGTGTAAAGTTTTCAATAATCAGTGAATAACGGATTTAAATGGAGCTTGCAGCACATGTTTTCCCTATAATTATAACACAGTTCCTTCCAGGAATATTCTGTTGAGATTCTGTGTGCAGAAGACGTTCATTGCCGTAAAATGCAGAATTAAATCTCTCTGTTTGCCTTTCTGTCAGTGTGTTTTTAAGTGTGTACCTCTGTTTCGCTGTCTGTAAAACTAATTTGAGCTCCAGTGAATGTACTGTACACAAACTGTCACTGTGTTCCCAACTGAAAGGACTTGAAGTGACAAAGACATTGTTTGGACGGCAGTTATGAATTCAGACTCAGCAGCATCGTGATGAGTAAATAAACAAGCCTGGTGTCATGAAACTTTGTGAAATGAGCACATGTCTTAAAGAAAGAAACAGAAGATGTCTGTGCATGAAAAACTTGATCTCTTTTCTCTTTCTACAAGACATTTTTGTGTTTTTTGTTGACCAAAATCAAGCTAATTTGAAGACAAAACATACATATATCAAAGGTACATTTTCAAATGTAGATGCATCTATAAAGCCTATTTTTTAATGTCACAGTATTGCACATGCTCATTTCGCAGTATTTTACCAGAATATGTAGAAAAAAAGTCACTTCTGTTGGAATCTTCCTTTAAAGCGTCAGTAATATATCTCTGAACATGTTCAGACAAGCTTCAGTATGTTTTTGTTTTAACTGCACCCCAAAAGGGACTTGGATACAGCAAATGTGTTCTGTGAGTGGCCCAAGCCTTCACCCTGGCTGTTGGATCCTGTCACTGTTTTCCTGTGCTCAGGGCTAATGCTAAAGTTGGTCTCTGGTAACACTGACTGTACGCTTCTGCATGCAAGGAGATTTGGCCTTTCTAGAGTTAAATCCTGTGGCAATTTGGCAAAATGAAGAGAAGAGAAAACTACGCCAAATAAGATGTTTTACAAGAAGTTTCCACTCCCCAATTCCCACTCATGACGTGTGCATGTTTCTATCATTGTAATCAGTGAGGGTGTTTTATGCCTAAAGGCTGATGCATGCATGAAGTGCAGTTAGCTTTAGCATTAGCAATTAATTCCCTGAAACTGTGTTATTGTAGAATGGCTAATGGCTGTTTTTGGATATTTAACTGTGGCAGTTGCTTGTTGCAAAGACCAAGAAAGAAGGTGAAGCTTTGGGCTACAACAGAGCTGCTCAAATAATAAATAAATGTATGAATTTACTGTTGCTGTCAAAACCGACATGTCTAAAGTTCCTTTGGAGCGACAGTGAAACCTGCAGGGATGCCAATGTGCTGATTTGTAAAAGACAAAGGTTAATGTTTTCTATTGATCTGTCAGTCATATTGACAGCTTGTAATTGACACGAGGTCAGTGAGAGCGCATTCATGCTAACGAGGCCCACACACACAAATCTGTCCTGTACTTGTGAGGACCATCATTGACACAAGACACCCCCCTAGTATTATCTATCAAAGCTACATGTCAAACCCCAATACTTATTTTATCGCTAACCCTAAAACCTGCAAATCCCTTAAAACCACACTTACATTTACAAGAACCTCCCACCAAAAAAGAAAGTGGAATAAATTCACCAAAATGAACCTCCTTCCCAATCCTTCATTAAATAAAGATTGATTCTTGCTCAGTCGCAACAGCCAAATATCCTGTTTTGTGCAGACGTAACTGTTTTATGAGGACCAGAGAAGATGTCCTCACTTCGGTCTAAAATCTGGTCCTCACAAGTACACGAGGATACTCACACAGATCCAGGGTAAAGTGGATATAAATTTGCTCCCCGGAGTGTTTTAAGAAACTTGGAATACAAGTAAAGAAACAATAATTCCCAGGTTGGTGTTTATTTGTACGATGTTTCCTTCTTTTAATTTGCACGTGACGTTGTTGTTCTGAGTTTGTATTGTTCCTGAGAAGAAGAAAAAAAGTCTGTCCGGTGAAGTGAAAGGACCCTCTGCTCTTCAATTTGCATGTTCAATGCAAAGTAAATTGAAAATCTTTTTTTTTTTTTTTTTTTCACATAAAGAAATCTCTCAGCGGGATGTTTATTGTTGTTTTGTGTGGGGGTGGGGCCTGTTTACAGATGCGTTTCCACGGCGATGATGTTATTTCCATCATCAGACAGCCGTGACGGATGAGGTTTACTGCACAAAATACAGACATAAAGACTCTGGGAGCATGCAGACATGATGAGATTATTATATTCATGGTATCGTCATGTGTGTATGAGCACACGTGTGTTCTTCGGGGATTGTGTGTGTGTGTGTGTGTGTGTGTGTGTGTGTGTGTGTGTGTGTGTGTGTGTGTTAGCAGAGGTGGGAGGACCAGGCTCTCTGAAGCTGAATGTTTCATCATCATGGCAGAGATCGTTATCCTCCTTCAGGGAGAACAGAACACCTTTTAGTCTGCTTCACTGCTGTTTGCTCTGAGAGAGACACACCTCGTCTTCCTGACTTAAAACTAAGATCAGACTTGAAACTGTTACTTATTTGCAGTATTTACGTCCTTAAGTCAAAGTACTAACATCACATTGTGAAATATTTTGTTACAAGTGAAAGTCTTGAATTGAAGAATGCAATTAAAGTATTTAAATATAATCAGGAAAATATACATGAAGTATTCAAAGCAGTGTGACTGTTCTACTGTTATATACGATCTCATTAGATTATTGTGACTCGTGCATTCATGTCAAAGCAGGATTTTACTGTTGTAGTTGGTTGAGGTGGAGCTCATTTTAAAGTATTTTGTGTAAGACTGGAGCTAATGATTATTCTCATTCTGGATGAATCTGTGCACTCAATGAATATGAGTACCACATTTCCCTCTGAGATGTAGTTGGATGGAGTTGAAGTAGAAACTGGCATGAAGGAAAAGACACAAATAAAGTACCTCAAATTTATACTTCAGTACAGTGCTTGAGTTTAAAGTTATAAAGTAAGTTAAAATAAGTTTAAAATAAAGTTATATTCCACCACTTGGTGTTTGTCCATTAAGAGTCTTGAGTTTCTACACTCAAACCTGCAAACATCTGCAGGTTCAGAAGGTTTTCTCTGCCACCCAAAACTTAATTTAGCTGTAACTGATTTCAGTTTTGATCTAAAACCAACAAACATCAAAAAGCATTTTAGTCCCAGGCCAGTGGAGCTCCAGGATGTCACCCAGCCAAGAAATAGATCCCTCAAGTAACGCCAAAACCAAAACCACAACTTGTTGTTTGCACAGTTGTGTTTGTATACGGATGGAACAGACGAGGTACAACATGTTAATCATTGAGCTTCAGAGGTTTTGTTAGATATATTTTTGAACTATGGACAAAGCCAGTTTAGCTGTTTACACAAAGCTACGCTAACCACGCTAGCTAGGGCCAAAACCCGAACTTAACACAAAGACATGAGATTGATGTGGAAATCGTCTGAAATCCCTGCGAGTTTGCGCTGCAGCTTAAAGTTTTCTGTGCATATAATACAACCTGCAGCAGCTCTGTTGGGTCAGTGGGGGTTTAATGCCTTGCTCAGAGGCACAGGTGTGTCTCTACACTCTGAGGCAGGAGTTTAGAGTAGAAGTGGTGCTGCAGGAGAAGGAAGAGGGATGAAAGACAAGTGAGGAATAAGGAGAAAATGGCCCTTCTAATAGGCGCACTCAGCACTATGCTGCTGGAAAATCCATCCGAAAACTGTCCTTCAAACGCTTCGGTAGGACTGCAGCACACGCGCACACACACACACCTGCACATAATGGTACAATTTGCAGGTTGTCTGCCTGCTGATAACGAGCCATTTGCAGGGAAAGAAGTGACTGAAACTCATTTGTTGGGTTGAAGAGGAGGAAGAGCTTGAAAGAGTGAATGACAAGAAAAAAATAGGAGGAAGTGAGAGAAACCAGGTGTGGTGAAGTAAAATAGAGAGATGGGGGACACGTTTGACACCACGCTTTTATCTTTTCAGTGAAATTGAATAGAATTTGGCTCAGATTCAGACAGAAACAGCCTCCATTTTGGACATCAGCAGAACAGGCAGTGATTTCATCTCTGAAGAGGCTTTTAGACTCATTTTGGGATTAGTTTTTTGGCTCTGAGCTTACTGTCCCGTAAGTTTACAAGAAGTGATTTGTCTCTGTGGATTTCACTCAAATGTCGTTTGAAACCACAGAAAACATGTTTGAAGCACACATTTACTTGCGGGACATGACAGGAAATACGCACAGAAATCCTGTTTTGCGTAAGATCCTAAAAATATTGTGTGTTTTATTTGGGCTTTTCATGTACCTTTCAAAGGAAATGATGAGCTGCCGAGAAGTTGCGTGTTCATAGTTGATGTTTTTTAGAGAATAAAGTGCTGGAAGCTAAAAAGTTCTCAGCAGGAAGCAAAGAAATATCTCACCTCAGACGTAATTTCAGCCGTCACACTGCAGCTGGAAAAGGACCTTGAGCACCGTTCGTTTTGGCTGCATGGAGAAGAAGAATAATGGTGAAATTAATGCAAAGCGGCTTGTAGGGTTTCAAGTTTATCTGCACGTCCACTGTAGAGGAAAAATTCTTAAAAAATAAAGGAAAAAATAAACACAAAGTGTGAAACGGCACAAACATGTCAACAGTGTAATCAGGTCAGGGTGTAAAGTAACTGATGAAATAAAGCTTTGTAGTTTGTGCTCATTTGATGTTTTGAGGAAGCGTCTTGTAACTCTGGTTTATCTGAAGGTGCTGGTGGATGCATCATTCTGTTGTGGCTCAAATACGAAGAAGGAGCAAACATGTGGACATTTAATTTAGTTTTTCAAAGTTAAAGCGTACATATGGTAATGTTACTGGGAGGATAAGCAGGTGCACTGATGTTTACATGTGCACGATCTGCTCCTCTCAAACCTCCAGCAGGTGCAGTGAAGTATCGCCTTGGTGGAGAGCAGTCAGAGTCAAAGTCAAGGCGCCTCAGTCAACTGTTTCCCAGCCAGCGAGCTGCAGCAGCAGTATTCACGCTGAGCGATTTCACACAGTTAGCAGCGAGGAGTCATTTAGCTGAGTCAACTGGACAGGTGAGACATTCAGGAAGCACTGAAGATAGTTTTTATCCAATATTCATTTCGTTAAACTTTTTATTTCACAGTTTCATAACAAATAACACAACTGTTGATACAGATCTGGGATTTTCTCTCTTGAATCTTGCTTTTAATGCGATGTGTGGAGGTGGGACAGCACGGGTGGGTGTCTCAAAATGAGCACAGAAACTCAAAAGCTTTTGCTTGTATATGATTTTACTTTAAAACCGCAGGTAGAGGTGTCAGGAAACTAAAGCTAACAATGCATTCACACTTCTCTTTATCGTCACCCTTCTTCACAACCTTCAGCGTTTCTTTCTGAGCAAAATTACCACCTCCTGCTTATTAATGAGTCCTGAGGTTGAGCTGCCAGTGATCGGACCGTGACTGAGCAGGACTCCTCGGGGCCCAAAGCTCTGTCACAGTTAATGAGCTGCTTCTTTCACTATATAAAGGCTAAAATTTAGCCTCATCAGCTCATAATGACATGCTCAGTAAATGTGGACTTTGAAAGAGCTGTGTTCTATTTCAGGAGCCGCCTCCTTCAGAAGTGTCTGACACTAAAGTGGAGAAATGGTACAGTTGGCGAGATTGTGAGTGAGCATCATGTCAGACTGTGCTGTACCGAAGGTCTGACAGGCAGAAATTACAACCGCAGTCGGCCGTCCGATCAGATCAGGATCGCTTCAAAGACTAAAATCTGATAGAAGAAAAAAACAACCATAATCACAGTCTGCTTCCAGGCTACATGACCCTCCAACTGCTCATATGTTCGCTTGTGTGCGTAGTAAAGCTCCAGACATATACCGTCTCTGCGTGTGTGTGTGTGTGTGTGTGTTCATTACAGGCAGCAGCATCCAGCAGATAGTGTCTCCATCAGTTCTGACGCACATCATTGGCTGCGCACTGAACTGCAATGAGCTCAATAGAGGCAACACCATTACACACTGCATCAATAATGACAGGGACCACAAAGAGGTTTATTCATGTTCAGGTCCATGTTCTATTCCTGTGTGTGTGTGTGTGTGTGAATCGGCATGGCGATGCGGGGACCGGGGCCCAAACAGACTTTAGGGGGACCACAGCTGGAAACACCTCCTTACAACGTGCAAGCACATTTGTCGTTGGAGGAACCTACTTATGTTTCTTTTAAAAATAAGTAGAATATGAATGTGATTTGCAGACATGTCCTCACTTTCAGTTTAAAGCTCACTCTGGTCCTCACAAAGATAGAAGCACATGAAATCACTGAATCACGCACGGCTCCCGCGGTGCGATCTGGATTTGCTCTGAAGTGCGGCAGCTGTCAGGCTGAAGCCAGAATCTGACAGAGGTGAGCGCGTGTGTTACAGGAGCTAATCTTTCCGTTCAACACGCTGCTCTGCTCTCATCCACGGGCCGCGCTGCTGCACAGGAACATGCAGGATGTTAGAAAGATTAATGAATGTAAAGCACGTGAAACTGCTTCATGGCAAAAGAACGATGAAATGCATGAATTCAATAACATTTTGCTGTTATTTGATGCTTTTCTTTTGCTTGCTGCGTGTGGGACCTCGATTCGTGAAGTGAGGATATTTTGGGACGTGTGCACTTCTTCAAAAGGTTGTTTGCAAGCCTGGAGTTGATTTTATCAGGCAGCAGCACACACAGAGAAACACACCCTCAGCTCTGTTTGTGTCTGATCTGTGGTTAAGCTTTGAGCTCTGAGCACAGAGGACGAGACTGAGAGTTACCCACGAGCCCACGACTCACTAGTGTAACATAATTCACCGCTTCCCTCTAAAATCCTGACCTCTGCACTCACGCTTCAAGAGTAAATTATCACAGAGTTTTACTGTTCTCTTGTCTAAATGTTGATTTAGCTCATTTCTTTGCTTAAAGTAACAGTCAGACCTGATCACCCAACATCATTCTTTGACCTCACTAATGCTCTTGTATATGCTTACATAAAGCTGGTTACTTGCAGACACAGAGCATGATTTGTTGATGAAGGCCTCCTGCAGCAGAAAAGAGAAACTGTGTAGAAAAGACTTTGATGCCTGTATGGATTAAAGAGAGGTTAGCAAGTCGAAAATTAACGTCTCCCTCTTCTCTTTCTGGACGTCAGTGTAATTTCCCACATCCGCATGCTTCGGGCTCACGACAGTCAGAATGCAGCTTAACTTAGTTTAATCAGCAGCACGCAAGAAACTCGCCTCCCGCGTGTTTCCTGCAGACTGACAGGAGCGTGCATCAGGCCTGCTTTGCATTTCCCACCTGCCGTTTCTCATTGAATGCTCACATTGTCAGGATTTGCTGCAAAAGTTGACTTTTGCAGGAGTTTGACTGAATGTGGTGAAGAATTGTGTGAGGGGAACAACAGTGTGTTCGGGAAGGGAAGGCAGAGGACAGAGAGGAGGACTGTGGCTCTCAGCTCCAAGCCCACTGGTTCCTACTGAATATGTAAATCTGACTGAGCTCTGAGCTCTACAGCACAGAGGAAGATGATCTATCAGGTTTTTATACACACACAATGCTCGTTTAGTAGATACACTGAGCACTTGTTTGGGTGTACACATGAGAGGTACTCACGTGAGGTATGATAGATGTTCATTACTGGCAGCAGCATCCAGCAGATATTGTCTCCATCAGTCCGGACGCACATCATTGGCTGTGCACTGGGCTGTAAGGAGCTCAGCAGAGGCAACACCATTACACACTGTATGTCCCTGTACATCCAAAAATACTTTTCTGGACGTTTTGAGGAGCAAATTTGGTTGAAAATAATGTGACAAATTAAAAATGATGGAAAATCTCTTTAGGCTGAGATGACTCCGGCCTTTACTAATTGATTCATGTTGCACAAAAGTACTTTATAAGTGGCCCCTTGGTGGCAGGATTCATGCCAAAAACAAATCACTTGTGAATTAAAACTGATTTGATTGGTTAAACTTTAACGTGTTGAACTTTGGTTGGTAAATGGTTGGTAAATGACTTTACTAACCTCTAACATGGTAATCAGAGTGCTCAGATCCTTCATACACAGACTCATTAAGTCAACTCTTATCTTCTGTCACAAGGTCGAAACACTTAAAAAAACCTCTTCATTTCTGCCTTGAATCAAATCCCCCTCTCCCATATCTCTGTGCCCCTCTCCCACTCTCTCTACGAGGCTCTTATCTTACATTTTAAAAACCCTTTGTACTTCTCCTCTCAACTGTTTCCTCTTTTCTCTTTTCCTGAACAATGTAACGCTCCACTTTATTTTTTTCTTGCTCAAGATGTCTTACTGAAAAACACCAAATTTTTCCTCTGTGGGTGAGAGAGAAACTGGCGCATGAACCCTTCATTATTTGATATAGTCATTTACAGGTTATGTGTGACTTGTTATTCAGTGTTTTGCCCATAAGTTAACTACAATCACTGTGGAAAGGAGCCTTCATTAACACTAAAACTCTCCACTAAATGTCAGAATAAAACAAATGAGAGTTATTCAATCAGACTCATGTGACTGCTGAAGGTCCATTTAGTCGCTGTTCTGGTGCTTTTTATCATATCACATGGTCATCTGCAGCAGACCCAGCGGTCATGAAAGCCCTCGATGACGAGGACTACAAGTTAAGGTTTGGAGAACTTACACAAGTTATTTACCAACACTATCAGGTGTGTTTGGGAGTAACATGCACTCATATACTGTATTCAGTGGACACAGTGAATCAGAGAGAGTGAAAGTCATGACAGTGACCCAAACACTGCTACCGTTAGTGTTTCAGCTTCTGTTGCTCAGTGATAAAGAGAAAAAGTGGGTCAGGAGCTCAGTAAAGTGTGACAGCATTAAACGTGTCCAAAACCTTGAAATTACCCAGAAATGCCTTGAAAATCAGTGTGAAACCGTCATCGTGTGATACAGGTGTGATTTGAGGAATACTGTCTCCATCTAGTGGCTGTGCGGTTGTACTGCATCCTGATTATAATAACAGACGTGTGTAAAACCCTTCACCTGTGGAGGAAAACGGCTCCATCTAGCGGAGATCTTGTTGTACTACATCATCTTCGAGGCCAAGGAACAATGTCAGTGAGGGTCCTTGAAAGTATGGCAGTAAAAACATGTACTTACAAGAATTGTT
Organism: Chaetodon trifasciatus; assembly: GCA_037975065.1. Taxonomy (NCBI): domain Eukaryota; kingdom Metazoa; phylum Chordata; class Actinopteri; order Chaetodontiformes; family Chaetodontidae; genus Chaetodon; species Chaetodon trifasciatus. Next base: position 14,763,796 of record JBBMOE010000007.1, on the reverse strand, counting down.
GATGGTCAACCCCCAGAATCTTTGATGATACTGTGATGTAAAATTTCTAGTTTGACAAAATAAAAAAACACACAAAAATGTTAAGTTTACAGAAAAATCACTTTATTGGCGTTGTGGCAATGCATTGTGATTTGTTTACTGGCCTAGATGCAACCAATGGTTTTGTTTCGTCAGTGATTTCCATAAGGAGGAAAGTTTACTCTTTAGGGCACTTTTGTGAACACTTTTGTGAATCCTTCTGACAGAAAAATCATGTAGAAATACTTCAGGATGTCTTTTAATTTCCTCAACCAGGCCAAACAAAATGTTTATTTAGACATTCAAACTGTGAAATACAGTCGACTTATTTGTCCGTCCTCATCTGGTAAATTTGAATCTTCAGTTGCACCAGTTGGGACAAAGTAAAGATTTTAACATTTACATAAGGCACAAAAGCACCGTATGATTTCAGACTTGCACACACCTACTATTCCCCCATACACACACACACACACACACACACACGCACACACACACACACACACACACACACACACTCTGCACATCTTAAACTTTAGCTCACACTCTTGCCGTTCTTCTTCTTCTTTTTCTTTGGCGTTTGCTTCTTGGAGGAGTCAGAGTTGGAGGTGGCAGTCATTTCAGGTGAGTTTTCAGAGGGTGGAGCTGACACTGATGTGGTTGCTGCTCCTTGTGGTACTTCCACTGGTTCTGCCTGAGCCTTTTCCACTGGGATCACTGGTTTGACCTCAACTGGCTTGACCAAGATCTCAGCCTCTGCTGCTTCTGGCTTCAGGTCTGCTGGTGGATCCATCTTGACTTGCTCAGGCTTTGGTGTCGGCTCTGGTTCAGCAGGTTGCTGCTGGATCTCCTCATCTGGTTTAACTGGTTGCACCTCTTTGTCCTCCTCCTGGGGTTTGTCCACCTCCTGGGGTTGAACTGGTTGCACCTCTTTGTCCTCCACCTGTGGTTGAACTGTCGCTGCTTCAGGTTTTGCGTCTGCTGGTATCTTTTCAGAAGTCTTCTCCACAGGTGTTGGAGCTTCTGGGAGAGCTGATTCTGCTGCCTCTGATTTTACTTCTACCACCTCCAGGACTGAAACTGCCTCCTCTTTGACCTGAGGTTTGGTTTTGAACTGGTCAAACGCCGACACCACCATGTCTCCTTTAAGGTCTAAATCATGATTTTCCTCTTCTTCATCATCACTGGGTGTAGCCAAAAGGCAGGCAGCGAACTCCTGCAGCTTGGCCTGCTCCTCCCTCAGACGGGTCATGTCTTCCGTTAAGACCGGGTCCTCCTTCTGGATCTCCTGGAGATCCGTAGGGGTCAGCAGGGGAGATTTGTCAGCACCTTCAGTGTCAAGGATGTCGCTGGGGATAGAGCTGCCAAAGACCTTTGATGGGACGTTGGCGTTAGCCTGGCGGACTTCCTTGATCTTGTCATAGAGGACCACCCTCTCTTCCTGCAGGGCACGGCACAGCTTCTCCAGCTTCTGAATCTTCATGACGAAGAGGTCGTACTCTTTGCTTTTCTCGGTTCTCTGAAACAGAGAAAATGAGAAGTAAAGAAAGTGAAAATAAACCTCGAAAAGTAAGGAGAGGTGTTTTCAAACACAGTTAATCTAATCCTCTCCAAAACCAACAAACAGAACAACGCACCTCTTCAATCATGTCAGTCAAAGCCTTGTTGCAGTTCTCAAACCTCGTCTTCCAAAGATTTGACTCTTTTTCCATTTTTTTCATCTTCTGTGACATCTGAAAGGGAGGATAGTTTAAAATGACACTGCCGCACTGACGCCTGAAAACCCTTTTTGACTTACAAAGTAAGACGAACGAGTCCTGAAGGAGGACAATCAGACAATCAGACAATACGTCATACTGTGTCACCACCTACATTATCCATCTCCTTCTTGAAGCGGACGTAGATTTCGTTGCTTTTGGCCAGTGTCGCCTGAAACTCGTCAAACTTCTGAGCGTAGAGGGTCAGCTGTGGACAGAAAGACAGAATGAACCACAGACAGACAGGATTTCAGAAAACATCCTGAATATTCACTGATTCGCTTTCTCAAACTGAGACAAACTGTTCGATTAACTCACAGCTTTAAGACATGACAACGTCTTACAGTGAATCCTGACTTAGACTGAGACGTTAACAAGGCCACAAAACCAGCATAATCAGCACAGTGATCAATCGAGAGCACTTAAGTTCCAATTTATGATAACTTATACTTCAACTCCTCTGCAATTCAGAGGCAAATACTGAACTTTTTTACTTTTTCTCCACTGTATTGATTTGAAACTTTTAGTTATCTTGTACTTGTACATTCGGATGGATCCGAAGTGTAACTTTCTGATGCTATCCTTTTGTACTTCGACTGTCTCGGGGCCTAAATCGACTCAGTTTAGGGTTTCTTTCTTCAAAGATGCAACACTCTCTTTTATTTACTTGCAGTGAAAATTGAATGTGGTCACTGAGAAACTGCAAACGTCATTGTTCAAGGAGAGTCTCGACCCTAAAAGACAGCCCAGCGCAGATAGATTTTTCAGTGCTTAAAGAGCCAGAACCTGATTTTTGCTCTAACTCTTAGGAAACATAAGGCACTGGATAATGACAGGGTCGCTAAATGATTAATTACAAATTGCACCAGTCATTAATTATGAGCTATGCACACTGCTGGGGGCCATTAATCATTCACACTTGCATGGTTTTGCATTCAGCATTATAAATGAAGAAGTCCTACACTTCAAACTCAGCAGATCTCGCAGAAATGAACTTATTTACAGGAAGAAATGGAGGAAAATGGCAGTTTGATCGTTTGTAAATCAATATTCAGTCCTCAAATGACACTGAATTCATCCTTCTTAAACTGGGCTCTAGCTCAAACGTCTTTTGACTGATTTAGGACACTTTTGACCTGCTAACTTTCTTTAGCCGGCTGGGAAAATACTTAACATAAGTTGCTGTGTGAGTGCTAATATCACGTTATTTCAACCCTTTACCAGGTGAAAACTGTTTTTTTCTTTCAAACGTCTTTGGATCATCAAGTCTCACATCAGTCAAGTCCAAGTCAGACCTCAATTCCTTGTTTTTGTGACTTGAGGTACTTGTACTTACCCATTTTACGCAACTCCAGGCAAACATTATATTTTGTACTCCACTACATTTGTCTGACAGCTTTAGTAACTAGTTTCTTCTTGTCCAGTGGAAGTGTCTCCTTCATGGGTTGAGGCTTATTAATATCATGCATTATTAGATTGAGCACTCAGGGTTTATACAGAAAATAGAGTTTCCAGGTAAATTTAATACTCAAAATGTGTCAAAAAATCGCCCCAAATGGAAATCTTTCCAACCATTTTTACTATCAGGGTGTGTGCGCCTTCACTGTGGCTCCTTTCCTTCTGCCCTGCCTTTCTGCAGCCATCATCTCATCCCTGCTGCTGCAGCTCGCTGTGTGCTGCCTGTCCTCGTTGTCAGCATGTTAGTTTCGTCAGTGAATATTCACCTGTGCCTGCATGACAGTCGCCTGCTCTCTGAGTGTCTGAGCCTGCAGTTTCCACTCAGCAGCCTGAACCAGTAACTGGTTAGAAGAGAGCAAACAGAGACACATTACAGACGTTTCTTTACCTTCTTCTTCATGGTCAGCTCCTGCTCCTTCATAGCGAAGCATTTCTTTGTTTTGTCAATAGCCTCCCTAAGCAACTACGGCAACAGAGACAATACACAGTCAATGCGGTTGGCCTTCACACATTGAGGATGACTAATGTGTTAATAAAAACACCAGACTACTGCTACTACTGAGCATTGTATTTAACAAGGATAAAGATGTGTTACTGCAACTGTGGCTCTAAGGTAATTAAGCAATGCAAACAAATGACGGTGACAAATACTGAATGAGATTAATTAGCAGTGGCAGCAGAAACAGAAAACTCCCATAAAGTCTATGAAGGCAAATCTCAAAGAGAATAATGTAAAATACATGGTTGCACAATTAATGATGAATGATAACAATCCATGTGTGATACTACATTTAACTGCATTGAGGCAGTAACGCTGTATTTCTGAGCAACAAGAGGTCAGTTTATGTGAATCTGATCTTTGAACCATCCCTGCTGAAAGCCTCAGTGTGCTGAAACTCACGTATTCTTTCTCCCTCTTGTGCTTCTCCTCGGCCTCCGTCAGCAGAGCGTTGGCCTCCTCCAGTTTGGCTTCCGTCAGTTTGTGCTGCAGCTCGCGGTGATTGTTGATCTTCTCCAAATTCTGCAGAGACGAGAGGACTCTGAGCGTGAAACGGCTCCTTTCTTTATGCAACAAACTGTAGATAAGCGTCTTCTTAAAGTCTGACTTTGCAGCTTCTAATTGCTTCTGTTGTCTAGTCCAAAACCCAAAGATATTAGTAAATGTAGATTAAGTGCTGTATATAAACCAATATTCAATATAAATATAGTATTAACTGTATTCATTATGCACCACGTCCCAATAAGGTAAACTTGTGTGTATGTTATCTTCACCTTCATGGCTCACTGAAGTGTTACAATGGAGGAATCTTCCTCCCCACTTACCGCCTCCCTCAGCTCGCACTGGTTCATGAGGCCCTCCAGCTTGTCTGTCAGGTAGCTGTTTTCGTGGCACAGCTTGTCGTTTCGGGTGCTGTGCTGCTCGATCTGAGCCTGGATCTCCGTCAGCATCATCTGGAAGTGGTTGGCCATCTCCGTCCTCTTCTCCTCATCCTCCCTGCAGCGCTGGATTGTCTTCTCCTGGAGGGGGGCAGAGTGGGATCAGTGGGTGGAGAAAAGGGATTCAGCTGTGGCTTTGGCTGAATCTCTCACGTTGTTTTCTGGTGTCAGATTGGCCTGCAGGATGTTTTCTAAAAAAAAAGTTCTCAGAGGGACTCCGCGTTGGTCCCAAAGATGTGAAATTATTCGACACATTGCAGCACATCCAGCAGCCTCCCGGCCCCTCCCAGCTGTACCCACATACCGTCATCACGGTGTAGTGTCCCTGCAGCTCTCGGCACAGAGTCTCCAGTTTGCTGCGAGCTGCGATGCTGCTGCGACTCTCAGCCTGCAGCTGCTGCCGCTCGTCCAGCAGGACGGACATCCTCTGCTGCAGGACGCTCAGCTGCTTCTCATCAGAGCGCCGCAGGGCTGCCTGCACACACACACACACACACACACACACACACAGGTAGAGGATGAGAAGCTTGTTTTTGCTGCTTTATGGCTGCAATTATCAAACACGACAACATTTCTGTTTGAATGAAATACATCATTTTCGTCATTTGAGGCAGAAAATTCTGCAAAATGTCTGAAAGAAATCTCACCAGTTCAGCGTATTTCCTGACCAGATCTTCCAGTTTCTGCTCTGGAGAAGAGAGTTGGTTCAGACTCTGCATGATGATGGAGATTTCTGTGGAGAGACGAAGACAAACAGAAGAGGAAGATTTTTTATAGACTTTTTTACTTCAGTAAAAGTAATAATGCCAATTACAGAATAATAATTTGTATTAAAAAGACTTTAAAAAGACAATATATGACTGGATTATACATTCATTGATAGATTAATGGTCATCACTTTAACATAGCAGCTGGTAAAAGTTCATTTCAGTTATCTTAATCTCTAATAATATATCATGTTTTATTTATTCAAGCATTTAATTAATAATCTGAATCTGTAACTCATATCTAAATCCATGAATCAATCACAGTGGAGTTAAAAAGCACAATATTTACCTCTGAAATGTAGTGGAGAAGTAACACAGTATGCAAATACTCAAGTGAAGTACAAGTACCTCTGTGACGCCATGCATGGAGTCTTGTTAACTGCATTTCCTGTTTTATTTTGTAGTAGCCTCCTTATGCATTTCTGTTTCTTTACTTCCTGTGTTTGTTCTGTTTCCCGCCAGTTTTACTTCCCACCTGCTCTCAATGATCCAATCAGCCCTCCAGTATTTATAGTCCCGGTTCTGTTTGTTCTGTTTGTCTTCCAGCAGCTTCTGTTGTTGCTTGTTAGCGTTTTTTTTTGGCTCTGTGTGATGTTTTTTTGTTTTTGTTTGCTTCCTTCCTTGTCTTTTTGTTATGCTTCTACCTCAAGTTGATTACATTTTTTAGCTTTTGGACTACTTTGTGTGATCCTTGCACTTTACTCTCTTGACAGTTTGAGTCAATAACAACCTGAAGTACTCGTCAGTGTACTCAGATACTTCCCATCACTGCAAACTGCCCAAAAGAGAAATCAAAAATCAGCGCGGACAAAATGTCAAACATGTCTCAGTTTAACACAACGCCATGAATGAAAGACTGCATCCCATTGCATTATGGGAAATGTAGGATCCATTGTGTAAACACAGGGACACCTTCACCTCTTGCTGCATTGATTTTGACCCTCCTCTTCCTCTTTGTGCGGTAAATCAAAGTAATGACACTGACAAACAATACCTGCTGTTAGCTTCACCTTCATAGCATCCTGCTGTCTCACCTGCCTCCATCGAAACTGCGACATCATCTTTTGCCTCCACCTCCATCACACTCAGCTACGGTCAAAACAGTACAAAACTTTATTGACATGATCAACTTGAGTCAGGAAGGTTGTTTTCACGCGTGAATTGCCGTCATGTGACCTACCTGTCTGTCCAGGACGCTGGACGCAGGGCCGTAGGTGCTGATGATGTCCTCCAGCCGTCTGCTGAACTCCTCCATGGGTTCCATGAGGTCGGAGGAGGTGCAGGCCGCAGGAGGAGCCGCCGCCTCACCCTCAGTGCTGTCAGCGTCCGGGGAGGAGGACGCCACATCCGGCTGGGGGGGCACCAACACTTCAGCTGCTTTCACAGACGTCTCCATCCTCAGCGGTCTGTGAATAACGGAGGGAGAGAATGTTTGTAGAGAAATTTGCACGATTTGCAAGATAAATAAAGTTTTCTTTAAAGTTTCAGCGAATCAAAAGACAAAAGACTGATTTGACACTTCTCGTTGTGGACGTCTCCCCTGCAGTCATTTTAACCCATTCAATGACACATAGCATGTGGTCAGCGTCTGTTTTTAACCACCAAACTCATCCCGCGTAAAAATATCCGTCAGCTAAATCCACATTTGATCTTAATCTTTTAATTCAGCCTAAAAAAAAAAACGGGCTTAGATGTGACAGATCAGTCTGTCAGCATGTCTGTCAAGTTATTAATGGATTTAAATGGAGGAGGATGATAAGCCTCTAAACTCCTGCGGCGCCTCTCGCCTCCCAGCAGCCCCTCTGGTTGATGTGCACGACTCCTGGAAGTCTGATTGGCTGGTAAATTTAGTAAAGTTATATCTTATCTTATCTTATCTTATTTTATCTTGTTATGCAGAGGACAACCACGTTTACCTTTGTCTGCCACCACATGACTACAGGCCCGATGATGCTCTCTGCACGGGACAATAAATGATTGGCTATGGGTGAATTTTCTGAAATCTTGGTGAAATCTTGTCAAACCACATCAAATAAATGTGTGTGTGTGTGTGTGTGTGTGTGTGTGTGTGTGTGTGTTTGTGTGTGTGTGTGTGTGTGTGTGATATCCAGTGTGTCCAGCGGCTGTTTATCCCCTCAGCTCTGTCGCAATGTGACGGCTGCCACCGTTATTGTATCTGGTCAGTTAAAATTAGGCATCTGAGGCGGCCAGACCCCACTGTGACACACACACACACACACACACACACACACGAACAGACACCTGTTCTAGTCGCATCTATTCTGGGAGTGTCCAAATATGGTCAAACTGCCATACACACACATACGGTGTATACAGACACACCACATGAAACATGGGGATTTGTGTGTGTGTTCATGCAACTCAGCTGCTTTGTCTGTTTACCTGTTTCGTGTGATACACTCTAACCCAAAAGTCCTGCGGTAAAAAGCCAAATCAGGCCCCGCCCACTAACTTACGCAACCAATCACAGCCCCTCCTCCTGAAGTTCAAGCTGTCCACCACTTCAAAATAAACAGCCTGTCATGGTATCTTTACCTGATGATGAACACACTCAAAAATGTGTTTTCAAATCTAAAATCACAGCAAACAGGAGGTGGACAAAATAATAGAAACTCTACATTAAAGGTACCTTATTAATTAAATACCAAAGACAGATAACAAAGTGAATCATGTCAAGTTAAAAGCTGAGTTAATGTGATGATGAGGGACTGATGCATAAAAACTCTTCCTGTCTGTACAAAACAGGAAATTAATGTGAGTTATTAATGTGAGCTAACGGCACAAGAGCCCAAAAAGTCCCAAAGTCTGAAGCTCAAACAGCAATAACATCACACCGTATAAAATAGCCTTTAAATGAAGTATTCTCAGTCCTCTAATATGAGATTATAGTGCGACTAAAAGCCTTGAAGCTGTGAAGTGAGGACAGATTATTTCACACTGACTTCACTGACAGTGACAGCGCAACTTGTTGTGTCACGGCAGCCATTATGGACACCTTCCATGTGTTTTTTCCACGTTAAAATGTTACAGTAAACCACATTAGTGTCCCTAAACCAGCCAGCAGGCCATTTTAATGCCTATAAAGAAATAAAAATGTATTTTTCCAAACCAATTAACTCAATTAAGAAGCACAAAAGTAGCAAAAATGACGCTTCAGTTGTCCACTTTTGGCAACAACACAGCACGAATGTAAACATGAAGAAACTACTGAAACAAGAGATTTGTAAAGGGGAAAAGAAGGAAAAGAGTCTTACCAGGATCACTGGAGTGAAGGAGAGACAGAGAGGAGGCAGAGGACGGAGAGAGGAGGAGGAGGAGGAGGAGGAGGAGGAGGATCCTGCTGACGGGCCGAACGACAGCTGACCCCCAAAATAACCTGAGAGGCTCAGCTCACACTCTGAGGCTCCAGGCTACATGAGTGTGTGTGTGTGTGTGTGTGTGTGTGTGTGTGTGTGTGTGTGTGTGTGTGCGTGCGTGCGTGCGTGCTCATATACTGTGTGTGTGTGTGTTCTGACAGTGGACAAAAGGGGGGAGGGCTCGGCTGGAGGAGACTCACAAAGCAAACAGCAGCACAATGATGACGAGTATGTTTTACATCCATTTATGTATTGATTCAGTTTTTAATTGTTTCATCGCCTCTAATCTATATTTTTGTCCCCTGTGACTGATTATTATTACTGATACATTCATGTAAAAGCAGGATTTTACTGTTTAATTTACAACAAAGCATCATCTTTCATAAGCTCCTCTTGTTCTGTGTGCACAAATCTTAATTTCCAAAGTAACTATGAAGCTGTGAGATAAGTAAAGAGTAAAAAGTACAATATTTCCCTCTGAGATGTGATGGAGTAGAAGCAGGAAGTGGCATGAAAAGACTCAAAGGAATTTGAGGTACTTGTACTTTACTTAAGTACAGTAAATATTTACAATACAACACTGGCGACATCATAGTATTACTGTATCAAACCAATACAGTAAGAACAAAAAATAAGATGGTGCTCACTTCTCTAAAAAGCTGTTTTTAATCATTACTGGAGTCGGAAAAGTTGAGGAGTTCCCAGCAGGGTATCAAGCTGAAGAAGCATCTGAAGAGGAGTATTACACGGTCTCATCCACATCAGACCAAAGGCCTCGCTGTGCCACTTAGTTCTGTTCAATACGAAATAAAAATGTCCGACGGTCAAATGAAAGGAAATCAATGACCCACAGGCTGCGTTCGTCTTCCAGCTCAGCTCACTCTGCTTTGCTGTTTACACACAAAATCAGCCACCAACTCGAACTCGTTGTGTCCGAGCCACAGCTCCGGCAGCTCCGTCACACGGTCCAGACCGAACTCCACCACCAGGCTCATCAGAGCCTCCTCGTCCACCAGATCAGAGTCTATTCCGGGGACGTGTTCCAAGAGACCCGCCGGAGTCCATCCGGGCGCGCTGAGGTGCGTCACGTCCCTGTGGTCTCCAAACCGCTCCGTGTAGTTCACAGACTGTGGCTCGTGCATGTGACTCCGGTGACGGGATGCAGGTTGCCCGTGGTTACGATACTGTGTGTTCAGTTTCTGCAGGTGCCTGCTGGCCGACAGCTGTCCCGGTGATGCTGCCGCGCAGCTGGGGCCCGGGAAGTGGGAAAAGATGCGCACCCCGTGACGCGCAACATTACTGTCAACATTCCCAATGTTCACATGCGCGCTCCCGACTGAATGCGCCACATCGGTCACTGCAAGGTGCCCCATCGTGAGTCCGTCGTATTCGAGCTGCAGCGGCTGCTGGAGTTGAAGCGAGGTCGAGAAGTGTCTCCCATTCTGCTTTCTGCGTGACTGGTCGCGATAGGCGGCGTGGGGCAGCGCGGCGAGCTCACCTGCGCGGCTCATCATGGACAACACAGGCTGCATCAGCTGATGGAGGATCTGTGAGAACAGGAATACACAACTGAACACACACATCTGGCCTGAAGTGACGTTAATGACAAATGGCAGAAGGGGAAGAGACTTTGTGTCACTCTCACACACAACATGTATCATCAACAGCCCTCATCCTCTTTGAAGGGGGATAGACGGCGCGATTAACGTTAAACCCGCACCAGAATGCATTCATACAATCCATGTTAGATGATATGGGAATCAGATGTAAATGACTGCTGTCATGTACTTATACACACATGATACAGATTTGGTCTGTGCGCATACAAAGCAGGGGACGACAGTTCATCACATTTCAAAAATAGTTATCTATCCTGTAAGAAACAGACACTCACCGTCCAAAAAACAAAGTTGCCTATATGTCCTCCAACGATTGTCGCCACTGGAAGAGCTTCATGCTGTAACCATCTTTTCCTTTTTTGCGCTCTTACGCACCAAACTCGCTCCTTCGCTCGTTGCGCACCGATCAGTTGTCACTCCAGTCCTCTGTCAGCCCGCTGTTCAGGCATCTGGTTGACATCACGCATGCGTTTTGACGGCGTTTTTTTTCCAATCGCAAAAAGCTCAGGCTCCTTCGGGCGGTGTGTGTGTGTGTGTGTGTGTGTGTGGGGGGGGGGGACAGTGCAGCTTCCCCAATCATGACAAGACGGGGAGGGAGGGTGAGGTCCGCATTGGACAGAAGTGCGACACATGATGTGTTTTATGTGACCATCAGTCTAAAACCAGCAGTGCAGACTGGTGCTTGTTTTACAAAACAATTGTGTGGCGTCCCAGCGAAAGAGAAAGTCACGTGTTTCGTTACAGTTAGACCATCCTGCACATCTGGACTGTGGACCCTCTTCTCTCCAATCCTCACTTTTCCCTCCAAATCAGTGCTTGATATTTTTGCTAAAACGATCAATTGTTTCATTTTCCGTTGATCATTAATCGATTAACTGACTAATCCTTGCAGCTGTAATTGTTATCTTGCTTCAGTCTGTGATGTAGCTTAATGCTAAAACTTGAACACTCGAAACCTGAACTGTGTGTTTTGTTTTACCCGAACTTCTTCTCATTAGAGAGCCAATCAGATCTGAATAAAACTTAGTGATCCTCGTGGAGCAGCAGCGTCTTCTCATTCGGTACCTTCATCAGTATAATTTCAGTGTTATGCAGCATAAACTGTGAAAACTGAAAAACCTCTTCTTCCTCCCTCCTCCGTTACCCTCCTTCCCTCGTCTCCCCCTTGTCGCCACGGTAACAGTGATGAAGACGAATGACAAATGTTTGCTGCTGTAACAGAAACTTGCTGCATGATTCATTTGGTCCACCGTCATTATCATCGCCCAGCTGGTCAGCTGGAGCGTGTGTGTGTGTGTGTGTGTGTGTGTGTGTGTGTGTGTGTACACCCTGGCCAGCTGCCCTTCTCTCGCTCTGTACAGCACTAAAATTTCCTGGTGGTATCTTTACCGTTTTTCATGAATTTTAAATGATTTATGAGAACCTACGCTCCACACACACGCACGCGCGCACGCACGCACTTGTCCATGGTGTTTTTTAGTAACAATATCTTTGCAGATATGTTTTCTGCAGGGTCAGTTGTTCTCCAAATACTTGCAGTACAACATTACAGTCAGTTTTCTTTGTCATAAATCAGCTCAGAGGGCGTTTTTAACTCTCTAACACTCTTATTTTCTAGCACACGCACACACTGACTCTCCAGAAAAGCCATAATTTTATCACAAAAATCCGCAGCACATGTGGCACCTGTTTTGCTCAACATCTTCTCGGGTCCAGCTTGTCCAGTCTCCAATCCATCCAGTACCTGTGGTGATATCTCTGGACAGATGTGTTGGACCGACAGTCTGGCTGTTATTGCTGCTCAGTTTGTGATTTAGAGCTAAAGTCCAGGTGGAGTTTCTCTTGTATAGACCAGACAGGAGGATTGGTTGAGGACAGGTTTTGACAGGAAGTTGAATCTGGACAATAAATCTAAATAGGCGAATAAAAGCTGGAACAGCGTGGTTTATACTGTGGGCTGAAAAGTGAAATGCTCTCTTACACAGACCTGCCCACACACTGATCAAACTGTAGTGTGTAATTTTGACTCCAGGCTCAATTCTTGTAAAGCAGCTGTGAAGTTTGATGACCAAGCAGGTGGTTGCGACGCAGGCTCTGCTAGCCCACTAATTTATGCAACCATTAAGTATCAAGAATGTGTGTGCGGTGAAGGCCACCCGAGGTTACGTCTGCATCAAGAAGCATTAGTAATTCCTCCCTCCAGTAATTAGTCCTGTCAGCTGAAATCAGAAGCTCTAATAAGGCCAGAAAACAGCACGAAAATCAGGTCTGACTCACAAGCTGAGATCTGAGCACGAAGCTGTGGGACAAACGCAGACATCAAGCTCCCACCGGACTGCAGCTAATCTGTATACAGCTTCATATTATGGAAATATTATGGAAATGCAGATGTGTTCACTTGCGGTTGTAATCAACCCCTGAAGCCTGAAATATCTCAACAACTTTTTGATGGATTGCCATGAATTTGTACAGATATCTGTGGTCCCAGCAGGACGAATCGTAGTGACTTTGGTGATCACTCTGCCTCCAGTGCCACCACGAGGTTGACATTTTTGGTTCAGCATGAGCCTCAGCAACTAGAAAAGAAACATCTGAAACTGTGGAAATACTGAAAATGTTGAAGTGGCAGTTGAATACATGACAGAGAGAAGGTGAAACAACAAGTGGAAGCAGTTGAAATGTCAGTTGATGTGCAACAAGTCAAAGCAGTTGAGTGTAGACGCTCCTCCAGTTATCCATCGTTAGCAGTGAATAATGTGAATATCATCTCACTACTTAAGCAATACGCCTCAGAGGGCCATGTTTTACAGGGAGAAGTCCTGAGTTCTTTGTTTTCATGCCACGTGTGATAAATTCAACACATAACTGATGCATTTTCATGCCTTTCTTGCGTGCACTTCTTTAAATATGTATTGTGTTATTTCCAACACATCATATTTCTATGGATGAAGAAAAACATGACTGTTTACAGGCTGGCAACAACAGACTGAGATAATGAATGGCATTTTAAAGGGATTTTATGACTTCTTTAAAAGGTAGAGAAATGTCAGGGTTAAGTGGTTTTCACTGGACAATGATAATATACCAACTGTGTGATTATAGGCGATATTATAAGGGTGTTATTCAACAGTTAATTTGTATAAAACTGGTGGATCCAGTTTAATAAGAGAACATGTGAGGAGTTAAAAGCAGCATATTCAAATCACCAGGATAGATGATGCAACAGCGCCCTCTTATGTTCATACAAGTCACAGCACTGATGACAGGACACTCATGCACAATAATAACTGATACAGAACCACATAACTATTCACACCATGATACACATGAAAGGGATCTAAGATAATTTAACAAACAGGAAGCAAGTGCAAAGATCTGAGAACTGGACTGATGTGGTCTTTCCTGGTCTCAGTGAGGACCCTATCAGCAGTGGTGTGTGTGTGTGCGGGGGGGGGGGGCAGGTGTGAAGTGTGTTCTCTTAGTGACCAGTTGATGGCAGCAGCGAGCCATCAGACGGCTTCACTGTCTGATTCAGATTCCAGTGTGGACCCAGAAACTCCTGATGAAACAGGAGAGTGTGTGTGTGTGTGTGTGTGTGTGTGTGTGTGTGTGTGTGTGTGTGTGCAACAAACAGATCGCTCTCAGTCACTCAGCTTTTCTATTTGCTGCTCACACACTTACACAGACACTCTCTCTCTGTCTCTACCCTCACCTCGGTTGTGCACACAGCCAAACACAGTGTATTTCAACATGTCTTACATCTGAACACTACAAACACACACTTAGACCCTTTATACAACACACACACACACACACACACACACACACACACACACACACAGTCATGCTGCCTCTATTCAAACCTCATACATCTAAGCTGCATTGAAGATTTAGTAAGCTTAATAAGAAGAAACGCTCTCTAATTGAAGCCCTTCTGCTCTCCCTGGAACCTCCTGTGACTTGAGCCGAATGTTAAAACTCCATTACCAAAAGGCTTAAAGGTCCCTCACCAAAAAACAAACAAAAACACCCATCAAAGGTTCATAAAAGAACCCCAGTTTATGGGCTTTTAAAAGCACAGAGACGTTCATGAAGACGATCCATGGGGGACCTACCTTCCCCTACAGGCAACACCTGAAAGCCCCTTTTCTTGCACCAAATTGTTTTAGCCAAAATAAATGAGAGCTTTTAGATTGTTTTCCACGCTAGCAGCTCAAATCAGCTCAAAATTTTAATTTGTCTGACACTTTATGACCAAACGATGAAATGCTGGCGACATCAGCCTCGGCTGCCCTTTCTGTTCGGCCCTCATTAACATGCCGACGACGGTGATACACCTGCTCAGCATCCACATGTTAGCATCTTTATTGTGAGCGCTTTAGCATGCTGGAGTTAGCATGTAGCTCAAAGAACCGCTGCGTGCAGGACAGCCTCATGGAGCAGCTAGTGTTGCTGAAACAAGACATGGAGGAAGTTTTCTTACTAAAATATGATCAAACAGACCAGAAGAGAAGAGAGACCTTTATGTTTAACATGTTTTATACGTTTTTTTCTGAAATAAAAGCCTGGATCTCTGTGTAAAGAATCTGATCATTTCCAGTAATATTGAAAAAGGTATTCCCTGGCGAGTCACATTTGGAGAGACTGGCTTTTCAGGTTCAGTGAAGTAACACAAAAACTCAGCACAGAACCCCAGATGATCCAGTTCAGTCTACTGCGCTATGAGCTGCTGCTGAACGGGCGGGATGTAGTCAAATGAAGCGTGTCATTGGATGTTCTGCAGCTTGTGTGCATGGGACTTGAGCATTACACGTGTATTGGCGCTAAACGTTGCTAGCAACAAAAGTTTCATATGACTTTAATTTATAGGACGCAGACAAAAAGGCACAGGAACAGACGGGGAAAGAAACCCCGTCTGAGCTGACGTGAGGGATTCTCCACCGCTCAGACCAAAGCAATCAAACGTTTCAAACATTCACTGTGAAGAAATCTGCTGTTTGTGCTTCCTGCTGTTGACTGAGCTGCTGCGCTCTGTTAGCGGATATGTTTCGAAAGCTGGGATTAAGCCATCGGCACCGCTGTGTCGAGCTTCCTCGCTCTGATGTTGTGTGAGTGGAGAAGTCCCTCTGTGGTTCCCGATCTGAAGGCCTGTCTCATGCTCTTTTTAAAGTCCCCTGGCTGCTCACTGTCAGCAGATTTCTTCTGAATTCAATAATCGGGCCTGCTGCATTTTATTTTGATCACTTTCTGTCTTTCCCGCTCTGTCACACTGCTGCCTTCGTCTTTTCAGTTTCATCCACTCATCGTTTGTCTCGTACTTATTTCTAAGTGACGTTTGATCGTTCTTTTTAACTCGATTTGCAGGCTGAAGCAGGTTAACAGACCTGAGCAGCATTAACTTTAGTCTTTGTCTCAGTCCTGTGTCAAATGTCCTTGTTAGTTTCTCTCAGATTTATTTATCTTTTCATGATCTGATGGAAAACATGCAGCTTTGCAGAAAGTTAGTCAGTAGCTGCTCAGGTGGATGCTGGGCTGGTGTTTCTGACTGCAAGGCGTTAGCTAGCTAGCTAGCTAGCTCGCTAGTTTTAGACTGGAGCCCCTCCTGCTAATATTCTGTCTTTTCTTTTTTGTCAGTGAAAACAAACAGAGATTTTGGTAAAGATTTTATTTTTCACATTACTTTAAAACTGCTCTTTTGTTTGCTCTTTCATCCTTATTTTCTTTCTCTCCTCCTGTTTCTATTCTGTCTCTCACTGCCGTCTTCATACGTCTGTCTTTTCCAGCATCTCACAAACTGTCACTCCTTCCTCTCTCTGCCTTCGTCGCCTGACAGAGACCTCCTCCTCTTCATCCTCCTCCTCCATTATCTTCTGCGTTTCATCCATAGGAGGAATAATGGGATGTAATGTACACTCTGCAGCCGAGTCTCTTTGATGGCACACGCTGGATTTGACTGAATTTCCTTTTCTGCAGTCGCTGTGTGACGCAGTGGTGACAAAGTCATTTCACCTTTCGCTTTAAGCCTCCGGACGTGCAGAGTTGTTATTTTCCAGACCTGGAATTTTACTGATGATCCTTGTAGCTATGAGGCTCATTTTCTTTGTGCGCCTTCTTCGCTCTTTGTCTGTCTTTTTGTCTTCTTCCTCAGTGTCCATCACTGTGTGAATGTTCACGTCTTTTATGTCGTACATGCTTCTCTGTAGAGAACCATACAGCCGCCCGCTCACCTTACGAGCCTTTCTTCCACAATAAGCTCTCTCTAAGAGGCTTCCTTTCATCCACCTTTCTGAAAGCTGAAACATGTTTCTGGGGTTTTCTCTTCATAGGATGAAAAGAAAAGCACACCCTGGCTCCAGACCTCCAAATCACAGCTCACATCTCCATTCAAACAGGCCTTGTGTTCAGGGTTGCTTTGCTGCTCGGAGAAACGTGCGAGCCAATCAAAACTAAATAGGATTGAGACGTCTTCCTCTGGCAGAGTCCCAAGAAATAGTGCTGCAAAAACTATGTCAGCTGTGCAGGGCGGCTTGCAGATATAACAACTCTTAAAACAGCATATTTTGTCAATGAACACATCACCTGCTCCTCCCTGCACTTTCCATGTCCTTGCTCTAGGGCCGGCTGTGGTTCAGAAGGTCTTTGGTTCACGTACATGTTGAAGCCCGCATGTCCAAGTGTCCTCGGGCCAGATGCCGAACCCCAAATTGCTCCTGATGGCTGTCCCACTGGTGTGTGAATGTGAGTGTGACTGTGTTGTAAAGCGCTTTGAGCGGTTGGTAGACTAGAAGAGCACATGAATGCAGTCCATCTCCCGTTCCCTTTGTGACTGATTTCACACAGAAAGGCCCTAACAAAGCCACCACGTGGCAGGTAAGGACACTAATAAGACGGTCTATTGTCTGTTTGCAGCATAGTCAAGTCTGCGGGAAATGAATGTAAGTCTGTGTAACGAACGACATGAAATACCATCAGAGCTGCCTTGTACTAAAGATTCGATCCAGAGAGACAGACTGAGGGAGGGAAAAAGTGAAGAAAGAAAGACAAGAGATGAGAGAAAATGACATGAAACCCTGGAAAACACACAAGAACATGAGGAATCAATAAAATCTCCACATGTAAAGAAACTAAATTATATTAATCGATATTTTATCCGCTCTACTTTCCAATGCTGCAGCGTGTCCAGGGACCATACAAATCCCCTGTGTGGTAAACAAAGTGCTGTTTTGGTTTTGACCTCCACTGCTCAACGGCTTCATCTGAATTAGCTGAATTCTTCTCCTCACACATCCTCAGCGGCTGCTCGTCTGCAGCTGGTCTAAAGCAAAGCTTGAAAGAATTTCCATCTTTATATCTGTCCGATTGCCTTTGCACCGCACTCATGACATCTCATTATTAAACACACTTTACTGTTGTTGAATTTCATGAGATGGCGCCAAATGATCTGAAGTAAATGAGCAAACACTCAGAAGTAAAATAACCAACTTGCATAAAGTGTCAAAGAAACGCAACATCATTTAAAGCTTTTAGCCTATATTTGCTAACACCTGCCTGTCCGCCTACGCACCTGCTTACACTCTGCACATGACCGGAGTCTTCCTCAGATATATTGCTAAAGCTATAGTGAGCTAGCCACACAAGCATGGCAGAGACAGCAGCCAAAAATTCCCAATGCTAACACGTTAGCTTGAGAGCTGTGAGGACCAACAATAGCCATGTGTGCTGTTCATTCGTTTTGTGTTTTCTTACATGTGAATGAGACATGAGGTAGTTTTCAGTGGTTTTCTCCAACTTTACCAACTCCAGCGTCAATCATACCAAACATCGATTGGGAAATAGTTGATGGAGAAGCAAATGAGAGGAAGCAAAATGAAATGTGAACTTGTTTTAGATGAAAGAAGAACATGAGAGAGAAAGACAGGGACAGAAAAACTGAGAGTCAGTGAATGATGAGGGAGGTCGAGGATACGTCATCTTCAGCGGGCCGAGCCAGGGCCATCTAATCAGCAGTAATACCACTTGACCCATTCAGTGGTTTGATTAAGAAGCCGTTTGCAGAAGCAATCAAAGAAAAGCGACAGCGTGGATGTTCCTCCATCGCTCTCATGACTTCACTTCAATGATGGATGATTTAAACATTGCACATTTGGTCTACACTTTTATCGAGAGCCATTTCCAGAAACACGAGTGCAGATGCAATCAGAGCAGAGGTGGGAAGTCAGCCCGAACCCAGTTTTTTTTTTTTTCACCGACCTGGTTTCTAGCAGCAGCCAGCAGCTGTTTTGACAAACCCACTCAAACTGGAGCTAAAAGGGCAGTGAATATTCAACATAGCCTGTTTGGAACATCTGTGAGAACGTTTCTGCTTGTTGTGAATCACAGTTTGTTTGCTGGCAATCTGAGGTTAAGTTCTAAAAGCACACCGACATGAAGTGGATTCCCTTTGGAAACTCAGCTTGGATGTCAAACCTGTCAGCTGACTGGAAGAGAAAGCTGGTGAGTGACGGTGACACCGTCAGAACACGAGCTTCTGCTATATTACATTTTTAAAAGCAGGCTATGCTAATGATTAACTTTCAGTTGAAAAAGGTAGAAGTTCATAAGACGTGTTTTTGGGGCTCATGCTGACAAAGAGACGCAGAGCTTTCCTCTGTTCCCTGCTGCATCAGTTCCCTTCGTTCCCTCTTTATTTCCTCACACCTTTTAATGCAGATTGATGATGCAGCGGGAGGGATGGATTCTCTGATTCTTCTTCACGGCTCTTTGTCCCTTTCCATCACCATGACTAAGCTGAAGTACTAAATGAATTAGTCATCTCTGACAGATATTAGCCAGGCTGTGGACTGACGGAACCAGCTTGTGCTATCTCAAAATCCCCACAGCGACACATTAAACTTGGTTTATTGGCTCATATTTAATTAAGCTTGTGTTGATCAGCCATTTAAGAAACTGTGCCTCCTAAATTAGCTTGTGCCACATGACAATTAAAACTCCACTTATTGTCATTTTGCATAGAAACACACTGTCTCAAAGAACTACTTCTTGTATTACGAAAGGGATTCTTTGAGGGATAAACCCACAGACAACTATCACCAACTATCGCTGCCCTCCTTCTTCCTCATTCCATTATCCAGAATCTGGACACAATCGTTTCACACTGTATTTGCACATCGAGTTTCATGCTGGATGGTGATTGGCTTCCAAACTGGCTGTGATGTCACAGAATCCTGCAGGTACGTCCAGGCGTTAAATTGAGAGAGTGAGCTCAGAGAAATGTTCCCTCCTACAGCAAATGAGTGTAAATGACCACACCCGAGTACACCTGAGTACACCTGAGTACACCTGTACGTCACTGCGGTGAGGTAAGAAGTTCAGGTCTGCAAAAGTTTCCCGGCAGGTGAAAAGTTCCTCTTTGTTTCTATTTGTTGTTTGATGAAAACAACACTCACCAACTAATTGGGGTGTAAAAAGACCACAAATGACATTGTCGTGTCAGCGCAGGTGCTGATTGGAGGTTAATTAAAAAGTACGAGTGCTCACCGTGTATTCCATTGTGTCGAGGTTTTCAGATTTGGCATAAACAATAGAACAACATGCCAAAAAAACACAGCCGGCCTGACAGGCAGACACAGCGTTTTAATTAAACACAATCGCATCCAGCCATTCAGGCCTGTTTTTTAATCCACACAAACGTCAAAACACACTTCCTCCCGGCCTCCCTC
Organism: Chaetodon trifasciatus; assembly: GCA_037975065.1. Lineage (NCBI taxonomy): Eukaryota > Metazoa > Chordata > Actinopteri > Chaetodontiformes > Chaetodontidae > Chaetodon > Chaetodon trifasciatus. Next base: position 14,743,644 of record JBBMOE010000007.1, on the reverse strand, counting down.
CTCATTGTCGTCTATCTCTCCTGCTCACGGACTGAATGTTCAGCCATTAAAAGTTTTCCATCATTGTGATGGTTTTCTGTCACACGGGATCAGAAGTGGCAGGTTTTATATTAGCCCAGAACTCCAATAAAGATTTGGAGGAGTGAGGTGGGGGTGAATCCCTCAGTGTCTCCTCTAACCTCAAACATCAACACACTTCATGACGAATAGGAGAGATGAAGAGGTCTCAAAGTGCCGCACTGTAATTCATCAAATAGTTTATGGGATACAAAGTTCTTCTTCAAGTTTCATTCATTTTCTTCATCCTTTCCTGTGGTGACAGACACCAAGCCTGAACGTGGTCTCTTCTTATAGAGACGCCATTGCTTCCATGTTTGCAAACATTTGCTTATATCCACGTCCAGCGGACACAGAGCAGAAGGAGTCGTGTTCATGTCCGTTAATTCTAATATTCGTTCTGCTTTTAGCTCCGGTTTGGTCTCCACCAACTCCTGAGGGAATAATCTGCCTCTGTACTTTAACCAGCAAACACAACTTTTGGGTGGCACGGTGGCACAAGTGTCGCCTCACAGCTAGAAGGTCCTGGTTCGAATCCCGCTGTGGGCGCTGGTGGCTTGTCCTCCACCATGCCTTCAGTGCCTGCTGCTCGAGGAAAAAGGGGCCTTTCTGTGGGGAGTTTGCATGTTCTCCCCGTGTTCACCTGGGGTTTCCTCCTTAAATAACGCCCACTAAAAACATGCAAGAAGATCACCACCTGACCAATGGTGACGAAAAGGAACTGGGTCCCCGGGTGCTGCTGTCGGCTGGCAGCCCACCGCTCCCAGAAGCATGGCGTGTGCATGTAATGTGTGTGATAAATAAAGTACAGTTTCTTCTTCTTCTTTCTTCTTCTAAACACTTAAACCCCAAACCTTAATAATCCCAACCTTAACCTAAGACCAACTCTACGACACTCTGAAGGACCGAAGTCAGTCCTTCAGAAGACTGACTTTGACTTTTGGGTCCTCATAAAGATAGAAACACAAAACCATTCTGCACACACACCAATACTGCAGCGACTTTAATGAGGGAGCTCATCACATCTGATGTTAAGATGCAGCAGCTGCAGGTTGAAGAGGCTCACATACACACCCACGCACACACGTACGCACACACTCTGTAAACATTTAATCAGGCATCACCTGAACATGACTGCTGCTGTTGTATGCAAACAGTGATATTTGTCTTTAATGCTTTCTTGAATCTATTGCTTCATGTGAGGGCGGTAAAGTGAGGAGGCAACACATACATGCAAATCTGACCTTATTCCCACAAATAAAATGTATTAAGAAAACATTACAGCCAGTTTGCACCTAATGAACACAACAAAAAACTAACAAAGCAGCTCCAATGTAAGACCTTCATTTCTGAATCTGACCAAACAAGCAGAACTCGGTGAGTCAGCAGCAGGTCTGTCTGTCAGTAACTTTTGCTCCAATGATTTCATATTTTTTCAGTGAGTGTCTCAGTTTTCTGTCACTCACAGCCCTCAATATTCTGCCACCCTGTCCTCCGTCTTATTCAACATGCCCTCATACCTAAACAACCGAAAAGGTCGATCAGCAATGACTCCCAGACTGACATGTATCACCACTGCAGAGTACCAGCGACAGGCTGATGTGATGAAGGAGGACCCTCAGCGTACTGGACCCTCATCCTCAAGTGGTTCACATTGTGAGACGGCAGCAATTTTCTTTGGTTCAGGAAACAAAACTGCTTGGTTAGGTTTAGAAAAGATCATGGTTTGGTTTAATAACATTCCTGCATTATACTGCGGTCAGCGTTGACTTTGGGTTCTCATCCAAACGGCCACTAGAGGTCGCAGCTTCACAAAAAATGCGCAACATCCTGCTTGCATAAATAACCTATAGGGCTGTTTTTCTGGAGAGGACTGGCTGTATCTCCTCCAACTCCACATAACAATGTAAAGCTTTCCCCTCTCAAACTTTTCCTGTCGAACTCGCTCTGTCTCTTTCTAAGTGCATGTCTGCTGATGGAGGTTTGTGGCAGCAGGCCAGCTACGGTCAGGCTAGAAGATCTGCTGCATGACTAATGGATAGAGACAGCAGCAAACAGACGCTTATTAAAACATGAAGGGAGGGATGGATAGACTGACAGAGACGTGGGGAGATCACACACACAGTGCAATGTGCACGCACACACATACCTAAAGTGGACCAGAAACAAGTGACTTGGATTCAAATAAAGTGTTTTTTAAGCCTGATGCTGAAGTTTGGACTACAGGTGCAGACGGCTGCTCAGTATTTCCTCCATATTCAAGTATCTTGAATACATTTACTCCGACCAAGGACGAGGATTTTTAAGAACCCTGCCTCCTTTTTAATAATTCTCATGAACTGGATCACTTTCCGCCTTAAACTTCTACTGTTATCTACTGTATTAATGCAGTTAATTACCATGAGAATAATGTTCTTAATTACTTGAAAATGACTGAAAATAGTCAGTCATTTAACTTATCTGTAGCTTTCCAGGTTTTCTAATTGGCATCCCAAGATCTCTCTGACATGCTTGTGAGTTATGAATCAGCTACACTGCAAGGCAGCTATTAAGGAAATAACGGACTATTTTTGTCAGACGTGGATTTTAAGTTCATTTCAAGAGCTGCTCGTAGCAGTGCTAAAGCGACTGCAGCTGCTGTGAAGAGACCTTGGCGGATGGTTCAGTTCCCGGTGGAGGCCTCGGGCGGGGAAATCCAGGAGAAGACCTTAATGGATTTAATCTGCTTTAATAGAGATAATAAAATTGCTGGTCCTGGTGTATTTGAGCTGGGTGCTCATTGGCCGATAGCTTGTGTTAGACGCAAAAAACTAAAAAAGAAATGTTGAAGCTTCTAAATGACTAATTCCACAGCGGTATTAACCACACCTGTCTTATTCCAGATGTTGAGCTAGCTCTGGATTACTTCAGAAACTCCTGCCTATCAATCATTAATGAACATGCTCCTTCAAAAAGAATAAATATAGAGCAAATCCTTGGTGTTCCCCTGATTACCAGCTCTCTCTAAGAGAGCTAGCCACACGGAGAGGCGATCAAATCCACTGGATGCCATTTGGACGCTGCAGTCCGGCTGCCAAGTCAACATACTATCTGGACTTAATTAAAAATTCCTATTTGGACCAAATTCTGGAAGACAGTCAAAAAGAATAAAGCCACCACTTAAACTTGACGGCTGCTCAGTGCCAGGGCTTGATGATGTCTGCTCAGCTTTTAATAAACATGTTGCTCACTTCAGGACGGATCTATTGTGACCACTTCCACAGTTAATGATCGTGTGCTTACCGAGTCCCAGTTCTCCATTCAGCCTTTCCCCATTGATCTCACTCTGGAAGCACTGCAGACCATCAATATCAGGAAGTCAGTGGGTGAAGACAACTTGGATGCCTTTTTCTAATGATTGTCTGCACCTCTTTTTAATCCTGCACACAGGTGAAGATGTCGGCTCCCAGAGAGGTTAGCTTAGATGCCGCGTTAGCGTGATTTATACTAGCACTGGAGAGTTTTCACTGACAGAAGAGCAAAGAACAGCAAGTATTTTTTGAAGTCCCTGCTCTATTTTTTAGTAGTACTTTCAAGTCAAAATGACTTAAACAGTGAATCAGTTATCAAAACTGAGGATAATTATTTTTCTCTCAGTCCACTAATTGAGCTTTCAGCAGCACAGAGTAAGTCTTTGTTCTATTGGACACAGATGGTCAGCTATCGATTGTCCGCCGCCGTTATCTTCTGTGTCTCCTAACTTTTCACCCGTAATTGGTTGTTTTTGCAGAAGCAAAAATAACAAAACCGAGGCAAATAACTCCACTTCAGGTTTTTGTTTTGGCAGAAAGGATGATGGAGAGGATGAAGCCAGAAATGTAGAGCCAAGAGAAGAGGCTGAGTGATGGCGAGATAGCAAAAACAAAATGCACGACCACCATGCAGGGTCAAGCTGGAGAGACGCAGGAATCGAGAGAGATTCTGTGATTATAAGAAGTGGATGGAGTGATGGAGGAGAACAACATGGTCGAGAACAGAGGGAAGAACGGGAGCCAGAAATAGGAGCAGGGGTTTAATGGCTCCCACTCAGGCAATGACATAGTGGCCTGAAGGAGTTTATGTGCTTTTTAATCCAAAGCCTCCAGGCTGCCAACACTGACCATCAGCAGAAACAGAAAAACACCATCTGAAGAGATGAAAATCACACAAGAACATTTTCTTTTTCTCTGCTGTTGGTAACAAGGCCACCCTGAAAAACTTTTAAAAACAGCTAATGACTGAAGGCACCCTGTATTTTTAGGCTTATTCATTGAGTCAAACGCATCGAACGTTAACACAGTAATCAGTTTCCACACTCTGAGATTGTATTTTAAGTAAGAGGCGTGGCTGCAATCAGTTCAGCTCTAAACCGACAGGCCAGCATGTATCTCCCATCAACACGCCCACCTTTCATTTAGAGCCACGCTGGATCGACATAGTCTGCAGAGGAAGGATGTAAGAAAGCGACGCGTTTCTGTTTCCTCTCTGCGTTCAGTCTCTGCAGAATCACGTGCAGTAAACAGAAATGTTGGTGCTTTCAATGTTTGTCCAACCAGCTGCCACCAGCGCTGAACGTCATTCATTGTCGCCTCGTCCGGTTTGGATTGGAACATTTTATCCTGAACAACAGATATGCATCGGTACGATTTTGATTCCCTGGAGAAATCTTTGTTCTTGAGTGAAGCGTAATGCTGCACATAATGAGGAAATGTTTTAGTGACAGAATCGGCTGCAAAGTCTCAAAATGTTGCTGCTGAACATGAAATCTGCAAAATGTTTACTCTCTACATATTTCATGTGTTTTCCTACAATATCCGCTTAAAGCGACGCAAGCATTATTCCAGTTTTTACTGACTGACTACAAACAAAAAGATTGATGAAGACTTCTTTCCATCCTTAAAGTGCTTTTATTGCCTAAACTAAACCACACACAGGACTATCAATAAGTAATTGTACACAATTTGGCACCATTGAACCTGAATGTGGCCGTCAGCCAGGTCGTTTTTGCTGGTCAAATTCTCAGACAGGATTAAGTTTCTCTCCAGAAATCAAAATCACAGAAATCTGGAGGACTGTGCAGCCTGGGCAGACTTGTGAGCTCTCCGAGTGTTTTGTGAATTATTCAGATGAGCTTACATCACTGCGAGTGGGCAGAGAAAAGCTGTTTGTTTGGTCCCAGTGATGATTACAACACAACAGGCCTGAAGTCCTGCCTGCCCCGCTGAAGTGTTTCCTGTGTTGACTCTCAAACAGCTCGATGACACACAGCTGTGTCTTCTGTTGCGCCAGCCGGCTGCACTGAAGAGATCTTCGCTTGATTTTGTTGGCGTGACCTTTTTGATCAGACTCCTCCTTTAGTTAGATGCCTTTTGATTGTGGAAGCCAAACTGCTCAAAGGTACTTGAGACTCTCAGTGGCAGCGATGCTGACGACAGCCTGCAGTTCGTCTGTTGTGAGCTGACAGTTTCCTCCACTGTGGACTGCAGGGAGTCTCTCAGCGCTTCATCTCTGAGCCAGACCTTTCTCTGTTTATGACTGGTGCTTTTAGTGTGAGTGCCAGAACCATAACTGACAATAACTTTTCAAAACCTGACTTGCACAGTAAAGCTGATAATCCATCATGACTATGATGTGATTAATGTTAGAGTTTATGAGAAATACAAACAGTAATTGCAGATCTACAGTCTCCTGCATGAACGTTAGAGATGCTACAAGCCCGCCCACCACCTCGACCTCCAGAGCTTAACTTTCAGATTCTCTACTTACTTACTTCCTGCATTGATTTTGAACTTTGGCACTGGATAGAAATGGAAGTAATTCCTACAGTGCAGCACGATTAATCATCATCTGTCATGTCCTAATGGGAGAAAATTGGTGCCTAGAGAACTGGCTGAGGTAAAACATATAGAAAGTGCTGGAAGACGTTGTTTGATGTGGTGTTTTGTCTCAAAAGTTGGGGCAACTGTGCAGGGAGCAAAAGATTTATCCTTCTCTCAGTCCGTTTGACCCTTTGTTTGGCCTGCTCCTAAATTTCACTTTAGTGAATGTGACTTTTTTTAAATGTTCAGACCATAAAAAGTGAGAGAAGAGTAGATCGTTAAAACGTGAAAGGATCGTGAGGAGGAAACCTGAGCAGTGCAGGGCGTGAGAGAAACTAATCTTAATCTGAACTTGTTGTTTTACAAGACTTAAGTAATGAATTGAATGATTTGAATGTAAAACACAGCAGTTTTCTCAGTGATGAGCCTTTCCTCTACTTATACCCCTCTTGTACAGTACAGTATGTGCATGTTGATGAATTATTGATGTTAAAATGACACTTTTTAAAACATGAATAATGTCTCTTCAAGGCCAGAAATACAACAGTAACCCCCAGGTACTGTGTACGTTAAATACAGTCAGAGCTGTAGATGCAGATGTAAACACAGTGCAGATAAAGTATAGCTGCAGTCCTCTTTTCAGGGGACAGCTGCAGTAATATGACCTGTCAGAAATGAAGTACAAAGCCTGAGGACTTGTCTCGTTGCTCCTTGTTCTTCTAAAGTCGACAGACCGTTTGATACTTTCACGATCCCAGAAGGAGACGACTGCGACTGCAGTTTGCTGTAACTCAGGAAGACAAATCTTATCCTGATATAGTTCCTTCGTAACAGTTCATGAACTGAGAAACACCTGTTTTTGTTGTAAAAACGAAGACAGCTGTTCCCTGTCTGCACTGGTCGTGGACTTTGGCCAGTGCATAATGACTTTTGTTAGGCCAGAAAGTCCGAAGCAAATGTCTTAAATATACTAAATAAGCATGAATATACTTCAAATTGGAGTTAAGAAAAGCAAGCAGTTACATGTCCTGTGTGGATTAAAACTGGACCAACTACCATCCTTGCGTTTACGTAACAAATAAATGCTTTAATGAACATCAGCAAAGTTGAAAAATGTGCAGTGACAACATATTACATCTGTTTTCCTTCGTGCTGGTGGAAACTAAAGCACGATTAACTCAAAACACAAGGCCAGAGACACGTTTCCCTCAGTGAAACCAAAGCGTTTCAGCAGCCTAAAGCAGAAGCGTCTCTGCCAAGCCGGCAGTGTCGTTCCACAGGTTTTACACTTTCCATCATACACAAGGTCGACCAGGTCAATAAGTCCTAATGCGCTCACGTCCAGTAGTATTTTAGTCAGAGTGGAGATGGACTCGCATCAACCACTTAACTGCCTATTTCACTTTTATTATACATTCTTCTACTAGCAGGCAACCTGAAACAAATTATGGCCGTGCTGCCAGAGGAGAAGAATGAAGATTAATGTTTCATCCTTAACATAGTATCTCACATGTATGACGGCCTTCCCTGTCTTTAAAACAGGTACCTGATCCATCTGCTGCCTCTAATTTGATTGATGCGCGCTGTCAATGCGCAATTACACAGAACAGATTCACCGTTCTTTCTGTGATTAAATCTTGTGCAATTAACAGCAGACCTCTGCGAAAAAAAGCTCAACAAACTTTTCTCTTTACGTCACTCATATCAAGGCAAGACTAAAAACAAAGGTCCAGCTATGTAACAGCAGCATCAGTTCCAACCTACTGTATGGGTTTGAATGATGGCAGGAAGCAAAAGTAAGATCATCATGAGTAGAAAAAGGCAGAGACGACTGCGATGGCTGGGTCATGAGCGTTGAATTGAGGGATATTGCAGCCCAAAGCTGCATTGTGATGGACTGCAATGGGCAAAACAAAGCCTGGAGGACATCAAACAAGTCCATTGTGGCCTTTTGACAAAGAGAATCAAGTAAATAACATCACCAAGACTCCTCAAAACCATCACTGCCACCCATTCTCCATGTCTTCAATCTGAAGGGTCTGATGAAAGTAAGACATGAAGTGTCACATTTATATTTGCACAGCTGGTTGGCGTGTGACCTGAGACTGACATCCTTCCCAAACCTTAACCAAATATTGCACCAGTCAGTCAACTAGATGTTGAGATATTTCACCAGATAACTGCACACTTGCTGCAGGTGGCGCTGGAGGAAAAGTCAGGAGTTGGTAGAAGTCAATAGGATTCATCTTCCTGAACATCTGTCATGCTGCTGTGGAACTGTATCTGTGAATTCTGCCTCCAGAAGACTCCCAATCCTTTTTTTTAACATTATATTAGCATTTACACCAGCGTCTCCACTTCCCTATTCTGTCACTCCCTCTGTTTTTCTGCTTCATGCCTTTCATCTGCAGACACGTTGCATCTGATCACAAACCTGAAATCACAGGCGGTGCAAATTATATTTTAATGAGTACATGCAGTGATGCAGCTACAGACCTGGGAGTGCCGACGAGAAGCCATTTAGTGTGACGATCAGGTGTTTCACGCTGGTTCTTATTAGCATTCTTCTCTCTCCCTTATTTTGTGTCCTCAAACTTTAAAACCATCGTTTGCATCTTTATTTCCGTATTGTCGTACTGAGCCACAGGGATGAGCCGACCCTCACAGCTGGATGAGGGAAAACTTTGTGATTTAAGTGCTGAAGCTTGTTAAACTTACTTTGAGGTGTTTCAGTTCAAAACCATCAAATAATTTAAGGCTAACTGCATCTCCATTATCGATTAATGTGCCACTTATTTTGTTGTACGACGGATTAATTATTGTGTCCTTAAGACACCAGAAAATAGTAAATAATGTCTCATGTCTTCAAAAGTCTTATTTTGTCTGAATAACAGTCCGAAAGCCAAAGATATTCAGAGAGAAAACCAGCAAATGTTTGCGTTTTTTGTTTAAAATATTACCCAAACATTTATTTGATTTGCTAAATATTTGCCAATTAATCAACTGATAAATAATATGATATAATTGAATATAATTTGGGATTTTTACAATAATAATTTAAATTAAGAGGACAAGTTGACACAATTTTAAAGCAGTTTTACTGTACGTTGAACGATTGAATATCACGCCTTTAATGTAATATTTTGAGGGTGTTGCAAAAGTAAAATAGGGTGAACAAAATGGAACGGTTCGTCCTCATGGGAGCATGACTGCTCTAAAAATGTCATGGAAATCTGTTGGTTAGATTCTTGTGTCTTATGTGCAAGTGAAACTTTTGCTATGAGAGGTCAAGGGAAATGTCAGACGGTCATCAGCTTCATCAGGATTCATCATCTGGTGGAGTTCATGGAAATCCAACTATTAGTTTTTCAAGATATCTTGTTCTGAGCTAAAGTTGGTTGAAACAAAAACTTGGCCTGGTGGTGGCTCAGAAGGTCTGAAGGTTCACCAGGATCATTGAAAATCATCTTCTCAGGATCATAAACACAGCTAACCTCGTGTAAATCTAGCCTGGAGTCGCTGGGTTGGCCTTTTCTGCCGGTCAAGACACATTAAATCTCCTTCGATTCAATGCTGCAAAACAATAAAACTTACCCCGAAATATTCTAACAGGTCTGGAACTTATGATGGCAGAAGTCAAATTTTAATTATGCATAAGTCATTTTCCTGTCTGCAGGCTTGTTGATCAGTGGAACATTTTAAGCATCCAAAAGCTGTTTTCTGACTGTGTTTACTTGTTAACACATGCTCTGCTAGACTGTGAAAAAGCCCTGAGAGTTATTCCTCCAGCGGAAACAAAAGTTGTCAGCGACTCTTTCGCCTGTTGTTTGTTGTACATTAGAGCTGCTCTGAGTATATAGGTCAGAATGGATTTACACAACCAACCGCACTAATTTTAAACAGACAATTAATTCTCGGGGGAAATAACACTCAAATTCATTACCAATCTCTACTTATGTAACCCCCAAAGTGCCTTAGTGTTCATTTTCAGCATCAATTTCCCCACTAATTTTCCCGGTGAAACATTAAGTGGCATAATCAAAGTGCTGCGCTTTATTTAGCCTCGTTGTCACTCGCCCTCCCGTGTCTGTCGGTGTGAGATAAAAGACAGGAGGGTCATGTTGTGCAGTCAGCCTGCAGAGACAGCATCCGTTCGTGTTAGAGTAACTTAATCCATGGTAATGATGGATCAAACCACGACTCCGGGCTTTTAATTTGTATAAATTGGAGGGTGAGAGGAGGGGAGGGGATGGAGATGGAGCAGGTTGGAGGTTAGCAGGCGCAGACATGAGTTAAGGGAGGTGTGTTTCGCTTTATTTCTTCCACCTCTCAGTGGTCTTGTCGTGTTCTTGGCGGGTTAACGGCCTCCAGGGATACTTCGGCTTGTTTGACGGCAGTTATGGAGAGTTTGACCCTCAGCATTTCGACGCCGAAGCACTTCTTGTTCAAATTATGAAAATGGATTCTGCTCACTCTTCTGCCGCGGCACCGAGCTGATTTATTCTCAATTCATTCACTGAGTCAGGATATTATAAATGCTGCTGAGCTGAAACATATATTGTGGTTAGATGGATGAGATGCTTCCTCGCGCTCATCTCTCAGTGTTGAGCTGTGACCGGCCAAAAAGATGCTTTCTTTATGGAGTGGACGAATTTATAGTTTGTTTGGAGAATTAAAAGCTTGTTTTCTTTTCATCCAGGAGGCGCGGAGAATTTCAAGTAGTCGTTTAGAGCCAAGAATACGTCAAGATTCACAGGAGTTTGTTTGTTAGCTGCAATTTTTTTGGCCTTGAACTGACGAGCCTGGTAGTACAGAAGGCTGAGGAAAACACTTCATCAAAATGTGATTCAAAACCGCATTTATGAAAGCCGACAAGCCCAAAGCCCCGACATATTAGTATTAAAAATTAGATTAATTAATGAGGCTCAGATGTCAGATTTCACGCCTCCTTGTCCTTAGCCTTGTTAGCGGCATGGCTCAGCCCAAATATCTCATCATAGATTTCATGGATTGCCATTAAATTTTCTACAGACATTTATGATCCCAGATGATGAAACATACAGATCTGATGATCTTCTGCCTTTTCATCTAACGCCATCATCAGGTCAAACCACAAAGTGTTTTGTCCTTTCAGTCATGAACAAACTTTGAAGTGAAGAAGATGTTTTCCAGATGCATGAAAAATCATATCATACCTACAAATCCTCGACAACAGATCATCACATAGATGTGACCGGTTGGAAATCTGTGAGCTCTGCCTTGAAGTATTTCTATCACATCGTGGTTTGAGGTATTAATACAAAGCACTAAATCCGCAAACAGGATTCGTTGGTGTTGTTGTGACCATAAGAGGGCAGATTCAGAACAGATAAATCCATTGCATTATATTTCACCCTGTGATGCCAATCACATGTGAGAGTTTCCTCTCCCCGTGGAGGCTGGATTAGCTCCTTTCAGAATAAGAGACCGCAGCTCTTATTATCCACCTCGCACACAATTATATTACCACCACTGGTGAGGCAGAGATGGTGGAGCACCACAGGCATAATCAGATTAGTTTGTTATGCGAGGGAGGCAAACTCTCTGAAAAAAAGCCCCTCATTTGGGGTGGATTTCTTAAAGTTGAATGAAGGAAATCATGAAATAATGGAATTAAGACCACAGACCCTCCACTTTACAGAGAGAGAGCATGTGATTCTAACAGAAGAGAAAACCTACCAGGGGTCCTGGACATATCCTCCACTCAACACAGTGCAAGGAAATTAATTTTAAAGCAGCTCATGCAGCCTGATCTTAAACTACTTTGTAGAATTGATGCTGTTGTGTTTATTTGCTGCCTTGGGGAGTCAAATCTAAAATGCTTTCACGCATAACTCAGAATCATCTGTTCAGCTCGGCTCGGCTAGTTTCCTCCATTTTTGCCGTCACAAAGATCAAGGCAGCCCGAGGCGGAGGGCATTTACGCGTTTGGATTTATCCTCTATGGACTACGAACTGCAGGAAAGTTTGTATCCGTCAGTCCAGCTGATGGCAAAATGTCTTGCTTGGCACTGAAGAACATCAGCCACACCGATATTGCCGTCTTTGGATGACGTTCATGCACGTCACCATGTGCACAGTGTCAGCAAGAGTTCACACCATTTTCACACTGTATTCATCCCTCTCAGCACCTGCTGATCCTCTGAATCACAGCGACATGTTGTGACTCAGTTCATCTCCTGTTTATGGAAACAAATGTAAAATGCATCTCTGCTGTGCACCATGATAAAGACCTGATCACATTTATAACAATGATTCAGCTCGATACGCATCACTCATCATACTGAGTTTTACTTCTGACTTTTTTATGGAGTCAAAACTTTTTATGGCCTTTTTATGCATTTTCCCCTTCAAATAATATTAAGAATTATGCCAGGGACATTTCAATATTCTTAAGTCTTTTATAAAGGGTAATGTGAGTTAATTAAATGAATTGGTAATAAATAACTTAAATCTCTCACATGTAAAGGAAAGGACAAGGATAAAACAGCAATAAGAGCGGGACCACACAGAGAGAGAGAGAGAGTCATAATGAGACAAAACCAATCGCCTCTTAGTGAGAAAGACACAAATGCAGGGAGACGTCTTGCACCTGTTCACACTTGTCTTAGTGTTTCCTGCCCGATCAGCGTCTATTAGTTTTATTCTGTTGCACTGCCTGTCAGGCTGAGGTCTGCATCGTGTCATAAAGCTCGTTACGAGTCTCTTATTGGACCTCGGGATGTCCAGCGACTGATGAGACTTCGGCTAATGAGAGTCAACGAGGAACAGGCAAATTGAATAAAAGAAAAAAAAAAAGGGGGACAGCTCTGTTGATTGATCTATCATCATGTCTCATCAGTTGTGTGTGTTTCAGTGTGTGTGTGTGAGCACCGACTCTCATTACAACACATCAAGCGGCGCCTGTGTGTGTGTTTGCCGCCCGCTGACCTCTGTCATTACAGCTTATCAGCCAGCTGTCAATCACTCAGCAGAGAGCCGGCTCACATGTATGTTTCTACACATTCATGTTGTATATGAGGGAGGAGGAGAAGCAGCCCTGACTCACACAAATAAAGCTTTTATATTCAAATTTGGAGCAGAAAGTACATTTTGTGAGAAATCTATTGCTGCCCGTCTGTGAGCATTATGAAACTTTTGGGTGCATTTAGCATTTTTTGTAAATTTGAGCAGATTTTCCACATCAAAGTGTGTTTCCAGGTATTGGAGAGTACTTCAGATAGATAGATCAAAAGAGGAAGGAAGTGATCGAATGAGACTTCTGCTGCAGGCTGCAGGCTCCATTAGCTGCTACTAGCGTAACACGGCCGATCTCCCACTGAGCTGTCAGTCTTTGTGTTGCATTGTGGGTAACGCAGGTGTCAGGTTTTGATGAGGAAGAAGAATGCGTGTAAACTCTTTTGGTTAAAGGATTCAAAAAGTGACCTGATTAATTATTTTTTGATTGCTGTAAGTGTTTCCCCTGCTTGTAGTTTCCATAGTGAGTCTTAAAAGAAATCCTCAGCCCTCCTCTAAAGCTCAGCTGAAGCTAATAGGAGGTTTGAGCAGTCTGGAATATATACGCTTGATTTGTCTAAATCAGGTTCATGTCACCATACACTGACGCACTGTCTGCTGAAGCACAAGAAGGGAATTTCAGACGAAACAGACGCTGTGAACTGAACTGAAGTGGGGATATAAAACCCTCAAAGGGCTTTTCAGTGGTTTTAACCACAGGTAAACCATATGTGCAGTTGTGCCTTTTAACACCAGCTTAAAAGAGGCTTTTTTATATATCAATCCACAGTGTCTTCTCTTTTCATTGCAGATTAATTCACATATGGGCACATTTTTGCATATTTTACTGAAATACAATATGTGCTTCTGTTTGCATCCCATTGGAAAACCTCCACATTATCACTCAACAGTAATTTAATATCACAAATCAATAACTTTATGACTTCTCAGGTAAATAAAAGGCTATTATAAAGTGAATCACTGCCGTTTAATCTCCAATTATGTACAATTTGAAATCAATAAGCATTTGCTATCAACAGACTTGACATTTACCAAAGTATTAAATATTAAAGGATTTATTGATAACTTGCAGGGATGTAATAAGGATGAGATTATTGTTGTTCTGGATGTGTCCTCGAGCTGTTTAGACTGCTGTAGCTTGACATCCCTCCACCATGACGTGGACTGCTCTGGATGAGGAGCTGATGAAAGATGAAAGCTTCCCTCCTGGGTGATTCATCTCCACCTGCAAGGCAACAGCTGGAGCTGAGAGGGCCCACCGGGTATCATGACGTGTCTTTGCTAAGGCTGATGGAAAGTGAGAAGAGTAGGTGAGAAAAGAAGCTTTCCAGCAGTCGGAACTGCTCTGAGCTGAAATACATTTACTCAAGTACTGTATTTTAGTGTAATTTTGAGATACTTCTAAATTCAATTTACTGCTACTACATATCCCTTTTTAACTGCATTTCTGTTTTCTCCACTGTATTTATCTGACAGCTGCAGTTACCAGTTACTTTGCAGGTAGATTTTTCATACAAAACATATGATTTACCTGTAAATTATGATGCACTGTTAAGGGCGAAAGACTGAAAAAAACAACAATCAGTACTAATCAGTCAACTTTGCAGTTTTTTTCTACTGTGATGATGCAACTGTTGATGTGTTACTTGGTTTCAGATTGAACGGGTTGTTTTTTGTGGGGTCTAGAAGGCATCTTACCCGATCTGTGGATTCTGTGGAAAAAGGCAAATAGCTACTGTACTTAAAGTTAGTGCAAGATCCCTAAAGCCATGTCGCCAGCATGGCTAAAAACATCAACTTTTAGAAATGTTAAAAAGGTGCAGAGAGCACAGCTGACGCCATTTCTACAATGAGGCTTTAAGTAGAAAGACTAAAAACCAAAGTATGGATGTATGAGGATGACTTCTCATTTATTAGACATCAGCTGAAGAAAATTTTCAAAAAACCAGCTGTATGCTTCAGGTTTCTCCTCGTGTCTTTGTGTTTCCCTTCCCCTCTGTCTCCTGTCTGTCTCTTCCCTGTCTGTCTTGTGTATGTGTCCAACTGCAGGGCGTGGCTAACAGGTCTGGTCCGGCCTCCTCCTCTCCTGAGCACACCTGACACCAATCAATCAATCGAGGCTCACCTATTGACAAAGTATAAAAGCACCCAGTATTCACCGAACTGTCCGTTCACCATAGTGGTAACAATCATGACTCCTGAGATCCTTTGCTATTTTTAGCCTTGTCTGCCTTCCTGACTCCTCTTCCTCTGTGCTCAGGTGCCTACCTTATGCTCCAGCCTATGCCCTTCCTGCTTGTCCACTTGATATCCACTCACCAGCTTCAGTTTATGGATTTCCTAGACTCACCTGTTGCACATTTGTTGAACTTTGATTAAATCCACTGCCTTTTTTACATACTCCTTCCTCCGTGTCTGAGTTTTCACCTTTTGGGTCCATTTACTCCTGTTTGAAACACATGCAATGAACACAGTGAAGAGTGTACAAAGTGATTCAGATACCAAGTTTTGAAGCTAAACCTGTATCATGTTCAGAAGCATGGCATCATCAAAGGAGAAAGAGATGAGGGCATCATCTGCATAGAAAGTAATCTTGGGATTTTCTGTGCAGTCCTTGGTAACAATGCAAATGGAAACAGATTATAGCTAATATGACTTTTCATGGTGCAGAGTGCTAATATATAAATAAATACAGGCAAACAGCCTCTAGCATTCATAACATGGTTCTCTGGAACACAGACACTCTCCTCTTTCCATTCATACTATGTACAGATACTTGCTCTGTATTGAAAACCTGTGAACATAGAGGCAAGACTGGATGTGACCAATAATCAGCTGTTTAAGTCCGTCGGGGTCCGTGACATTCGAGGTGAAAGGTTGGAAAGGACTCTTCTAATAATGATGTTGTGAAGAACCGTGCTCCCACTGTTTTCAATGCCCTCTGTGGCATCACCACTGAAACAGGTAAAACTGGTATCTGTCAGCCTGATGGACAACAAGAGAAGTTAATATGGTCCCTCCATCCTGAGGTCAGCACAGTGACAGGCAGCTGACACCTGTGAGCTTTCCTATCCGCCCATCCATCTGCCCTTCAAGCGGTGATCAATGGAGGTCCACCATCATTAAAGATGATCCAGTCACTGATGTGTGACTGTGAGGAGAGAGGAGGCTTTGAGAGGAGCTTGGAGCGAGGAACCAATTTAGAAACAGCTGCATAATATTCACATCACTGTAATACAATACTGTAGGTGAGCACATTAGAACGGCTCATATTCCTGTGTGAGTTTATAATCTGAATGACGAATCTATCTGAGACCCAATCAGGAAGCCATAGCTAGAATAAGAGCATCCTAAATGCTTTCAAGACTGACTGAAATCCAGTTCTAGATACTTTCTAGGACAATTTTAAAAAGGTATAAATGTATACGTCTCTCCAGGATGCACACAGAAGCTTAAGTCCTCCTCGCCGGAACTACTTCAGTGCTGTTATAATGGAATTTCAGTAGCCGTCATCCTCCATCCATCCTCCATCTTCCATCCTCCATCCTCCATCCTCGTGCTTGAGAAAAGCGGCTCCTGTGAATTCAGCACATTATCAAACAGAAGTTGCACTTAACGGTTGTACCGTTTCTGACGCCTGACCAGTTCAAACAGAGCGATCTGTGTGGATAAGAAAGCTTTTATGTGTGTGTGAAGGAGCAGCAAGAGATAGAGCCTGTGAAGACCTAAAGCTAAACTGTTATTACTGTGACCACCATGTTCCCATTGATGTTATTCTTCTTACCAAACAGCTTCAGGCGCATCACCAAATCCATTTTGGACTATCGTTACATTTAGTTGGCAAAACCAACACGGACTGCAGTCAGATTTGTGGTCAGGCCGACAGAAATGTTATTTAGTCCACCTCCAGTTGAAAATGCAGCTTTTTTCTCGTCCCTACAGTTGAATGTTTGAGCTTCACTGTGCAGAATGATGCATGTGCAGAACTTGACACTTCAAGGTGGTATTAATATTTTTCTAGTGAAAGTGGAAAGTTTGTCTTTGCTCAATTAAAATCCCATTTCAAGGAGAGGGCCGACCACCATGATTCACCTGCACTGCCACCCACCCTAGTTTGGAAGCAAATATTCAACTTACACGAGTGAGATGTGGAAACTTGAGGCCTCCAGAGGACAAACACTGAGAATTGACTTTACAGTGAATTAGGAGACATCTTTGGAAATGAAAAATAATTACATATTCATAGATTCTGGAATTTGAAATGAAGAAGGAGTAGGTGTCATTTTATGCCGAAAAAAACCCAGAAACACATTATTATTTAAAGCAGAGTATTTTATGTACCTCTTTAAATATATCTGGACAGGAGTTTTAAATAATGTCGGTGAGATGATGATAACAGATCAGTAATGGAGCAGGTGTCATTCAGTGTCAGGCGTGTTTTTTAAAACTGTCGTTTACGTCTTGTTCTCTATTAAAAGACATCCTTAACGAGCTATCTTAAGGAGGAGATGCAAAGGAGGGAGGAGGCAGGTGAGCTGGCTATAAAGCACCATCTGTCTCTATGAAGCATCAAGCTGTTGATAAAAATTAAAGGTGGTAGCTGTTCCAATAATAGCGCAGAGTAAATTCCACCTGCTACAGTAATTGGCTGTACAAGAAGTTGATGCTCGTAAACTTTTACCAACAAGCAGGAAATTTTGCAGTTAAGGCCACTTCCTCTCAAAAATGCATTTAGTTTATTGTTCCTTCACTGTGCAGAATGATGGATGTGCACAGGTTGTTTTCACATCCATCAGCTGGAGAGGGAAAGTTTCTCCGAGCTCACTTTAAATCTGAGTTTAACACCTGAATGCACCTGCAGGATTTACAACCGCACGACTAGTTTGGAAGCCAATCATGAGCCGGCGTGCAAGCTTTTTATCGACTTTTTCACTCACTTCCACAGAGGTTTGGTCAGCAGTCTCTCTGCAGCTCCAGCTTCCAGCACCATCACATGAACAGGATCCATTAGAGCAACAGAATGGAGAAGCTCAAATTAATAGAATTGGAATATCACTATGATGAGGGAGGATCCATTTAATGACCCAAGACTAAGAGACATCTGATTAGATTAGAAAAGGTCTTTATTTTTATTGGTCCAGAGGGAAATTAGTTCTTCTCCATTAAGAGAGACAGCGGGCAGTGGACCAACTCCAAAAGAAAAGAGCGTGCTGCTCTGATGGAAACATGAAGAAATTCATCCCACTTGCTTGTTTAGATTGTAAGGATTGATGAATTATGTTGCACATATTTTAATCGAGTATAATTGTGAAGAATGGAATAAAATCCAGAAATGCATCACAGGAATCCGACCAGTAAGCGGCTCCCAGTAGCACATTATTAACTTCATTGATTGATTGAGTGAATCATCTCAACAACTATTGGATGGATTGCCATGAAATTTGGCTCAGACGTCCATGGTCTGTCTCGTGCCATCATCAGGGAAATTTAATCTTCCTGCAAAACTAATGACATTCCCATCAGCCTCTGCTGTGCTTATTTCACCGCTAATTAGCAAATGTTAGCATGCTTACAGAAGATCATTTGAAATCATTTCATTTAATCCAGGGCTTTGAAGAACTGTCCAACAGCAACAGTCTGTCAGTCAGGGTTTTGGGACATAGCAAACAAAGCAATAACAAAAGAAAATACTTGCAGAGTTTCATTCATCAACTCAACAACAGCAGATATGCAACATTTGACTGGCACTGTTTGGTAAATGCTGCTAATCAGGGAGTAAAGCTAAACACCTGAGGGTAGTTTTCACTCTGCAGGTGTCTTCACTTATTCCACCTGATTAGCAGCAGAGTGTGGATGACTGCAGACTGAAGAGCTCAATAAATCTTTGTTAAGTTTTATTGTACCTGTTTAGGGTGAGACAAGTTTCACCTTTTAATAAATGGGAGCTTGGTGCCGAACTTCACAGAAAGACAGAGCGATGCCAGTTTCTGCATTTGTTGAGTTGATTTTATAGAGCGACCATGTTTTCTAGTAGCGTACGTCATTGTCATTCATCTGTAAAAGTGTCGCTGTGGCGGAGGAAGCTGGAAAACTCCCAGCTTCCTAGTTTGTTTCCACCGCCCTCCTCCTCTTAACCACAGCTCATCTTCTCCTTTCATTATTCACGAAGCACTCAAACGTCCTCATTTGTACAAATGTCGCACAAGAACGTTTCCGAGCAGCGCTGCATATTTCAGTCCTCCGTTTGCTGCCACCTGATCCTCCCTGCTGTTTGGGTTTCAGTGCTGACCACCTGCCAGCATCATCTATTACACATGAAGGAAAGGAAACATACATGGCCACCGTTATTCATTTGTTTAAAGCAGCCTTTGTGGAGAAAATGAGGATGCTGACGTTACTTAAAATCAGGGCCAACACACACAGGAACAGATCATGAAAGGTAAGGGTTTGCAGTCCAAACCAGAGGAGGGAGGATGAGTCCTTGGTGGAGCTTTGGCCTTGTTGTACCCTCACCAGGCTATTGGGAGATATGAGAACTGATGGTGACATTAAACAGGACAGAAGGTCCAGTGGACAGTGTCCATTTTAAAAGCAAGAGTCAAGGTTTCAAGCTAATTTCAGTCCATTAACATCTTTGTATCCTTTCAAGAGCGCTCACGAGTGTCTTCCTCCTGCACTTTTGCACATTTTCAGCGTGAACCACAGGCCGCATGACCTTGTGACTTCTGTCTTAAAAGGATAAAGTCTGGTGCACTGAAAAAAAAAAAATCAGCTCTCAAAAACAAGAAATAAAAAGCAGAAAAATGGGGACATATTACTTCAGACAATGGAAAGTATCTACCAACACAGCAGGAAAATTTCACTTACTTTTTTTTTTTTAGGATTTTTAAAACAAGTAAAAACTCCCTGGTAAAAAAACATATTTTATTTAACATATTCAATCTTATTTAGATTTCACTTTTTGCAGTGTGATTTTTTTTCAAACAACTGCCATAAAAAGATCCAAACCAGCAATGATCCTGCACTAACAAGTGTTGTGTGGCTAGCAGCTCAAGCTAATGTTGAGCAGGTATAATGTTTCCATGCCCACCATCATAGGTTAGCTTGTTAGCATGCTAACCTCTTCCAACTGCCATGGGAATGTCTCTTGTCTTGCAGGTATTTGATCATAGACCAATAGAAATTTCATGAAAACCGCAAAAGTCAACCTAACCTACCCAAGGCGTGTTTGTGCTTGAATTTAAGCACACCTTAACTGTAGTGGTAGGTCAGAAAACCGTCATTTCTGTAATGGGTCAAACAGGAAATATCTGATAACATAATTAAAATAGTGTAAAAACTAGTGTATATCAGAATCAGAAAAGGCATGAAATTAGCAAAACTCCATCCATTACAAAATTTCTTCTTGACAGATGAGAATATTGAAGGGTTCAGGACTGAATGCACTCAACGACGGTCCTCACAAGACTAGTAAGACGGGGATGTTTATGTGTATCTACTTTTTGAGCCACTCTCTGTCTCAAAGCAATCCTGATATCTGCTGCTTCTCATCTCCCATGTACCACTTTATATCAGTATTTGCTGTGTGTTTGTGCGTTTCCATTAGTTCTTGAGCGGCCGTCATTTTCACACACTAACAGAGGAGCGGTTCACATCAATCTTCTGTCCATTACGCTCAGATTGAGGTCAATCTGTCTGCAGGCTCAGTGGTGGACTCGACTCTCAGGCCGAGCCTCGAAAAAGCCGCTGCCTCGTTTTCTCATTTGTGCCTCAGCGTGCGGTCGTTAGGTTCGGCGAGGTCGTCGCCGCCATTATAAACTTCAGTTTGTGGTTCAAACGTTGATGCATGTCATGCAAATAATCAACCACAAGTTCACATGAAAGCTCAGTGACGAGCATTAAGTCAATAACACCTGATTTTGGACTCATTAGTCTCCAGAGGGAGCCGTGCGAAGTCTGACAAATGTCCTCATGTGATGTCACTTGAGGCAGCATCCGCTGGGGCTCCTTAACGACACATTACCAGCATAACACACTTGAATCTGACTCGACTATCAGTGGTGTAGTTGCATTGTGGGTAATAAAGGCACCAGGTTTTTACAAGGAATGTGTGGAATGATATCTCTGGTGGTGCTGCAGTGATTTTGATCCATCCATCCATCTAAGACGCAGTATTTCAATGCTAACGATGGAAAAAGTTGCTCATAGCATCAAACCCTCAGATGTTATCACTGGCTCAGCATCTCTCAGCTGATTCCACTGCTGCTTGTATCTGTGGCTTTTAAAAATTGGGCTTGTTGGGTTGATTTATTTGCTCGAGACCTCTTACAGTCGCCCAAAGACCAACTGAGGAGAAACCAATCAGCCGAGCGGCAGCTGGAAGATTGTTCTTGACCTCTTGGTTACTTGACAACAAAGACAGGAGGAGTCCATCTGTACTGCAGGAGGCTTCAGTCTTTGTCAGTGGTTGAATTGACACTCCTGACCTGAATGTGTGTGTGCTGACCTGCCTCTGCTGTGTCCTCATTTTGTCTTTATCAAAGCCATCTGGTTTTACTGGAATGAAAACAGGCAGCTCGGTCCAGGTGATGCTCTTTTACAGGCCCGGTTCAGGCTTTATCATACCGTTCTGTTGTTTTAATGACCGTCTCTGAAGGGCCTGTTCGAGAGAAAATGTCACTGCAATGTGTCTCATAATACTTATAAAGACAGCGTCTATCACAGTTGCTTTAAAGGCTCACCTTATCTCAAGACTGTGTGGGTGAGTTTTGACTGAACTTTATTGGAGTTTTTGCTGATTATTGCGTCATTTCTGAAGTGTGTTTTTGTGGTTTTACATGTGGTAACTGAAATCATTAAAAGGCCGAACTGGAAGAAACAGAAAAGCTCACCTGACAAAGTCAATTATATAGAAGCTTTTGTGCTAGATGTGCTCGATTAATACTGCAGAAAGTTCAATTAAAGTATGAAGAGAGCTGCATACAGCCATGCCCCATTACTTTGAATGAAATCTGCTCACTGAACGGCACAATTCTGACCATGGACACTACAAAAAGTCTGTCTTTGCCTTCAGAAATAGCAGAAAACCACCTGGTGAGTAGTGGTCAACTGCTTCTCTTATCGACCATTTTTAAAGCTACCAGAACTGAATCACATCTGTTTGTAATTGGCCTCCAGGATGGCACATGACCATTTTCCGTTACACAGCACCGTCACAAAAATAAAAGCATTTTTCTGATCTGAGATGATTCAGACTTCAAGTAAAGGTCTTAGTCTGGGTTAAAATAACTGCTTGGGTAAAATTAATGTCCAATCTTGTTGACTGCGTTGACTGTCAGCACAAACAGGAAGCAGACAGTTGTCTCCCATTTCAAAGTAAGACGTTTTGAACACATCCGTCCACCGTGACCTCCTCTGTCTCTGTGGCTCAATAACAACATCTCACTACTTCCTCCTTTGCTCCCAACACACAAGTTATAATTCATAATTCAAAGTGCTTTATGTCAGGCATAGAAATACATAAAAACAATGTTTAGAAATGCAGCGAAGAGGACAGTGAGGCTGAGGCTCGGTGAGCTCGTCACCGCCATTATCAGCTTCAATCGTCACATTTTTTAAAAATCCTTCACATGTATCTGTTCAGCTATACATTCAAGTCAAATGTGCAACTTTTCAGCACAGAGGATCATTTCAAGGCAGATGTTTAAGGGAGGAAACTGATGTTTAGTTAAGATCTGGCACTGGCTGGTTGTAAAGAGGACCTTGACTTTGAGACGCACCTGACTGAGTACATTGTAAAAACTTAATTTCCCAACTATACATCCCTAATAACCAAAATATGCAGAACTTCTGTAGGATTTAAACTCCCATATTGGGGCTTTAATCTCAGCAGGATGAGAGGAATGGAAATCAGTTAGTAGATGAAAACGATAGCGACTTGTTATTAAAAAGGACAGACAGGATTCAGGACACTTCACAGCAACTGAAGACACAGAGCCGAGCTCGATCACCTGTTTGTGTTTGTCCAGAATTCATTCCGTCTTATTAAAAGAAAGAAAAGCCTCAGCTCTGAGCAGCACGTTATGCAGAAATAATTAGGTAGAGGTAGATTCCACGCTGAGTATTTGTGTTTTCTGGGAGGGAAGGTAAAAGGAAAGAGATGTTTTATTGGCTTAAATGTGGTGAGCTGGCAGAAATGCTGACAGTGCCGAGCGGTTTGCTAACAGCAGCCATCACAATTGAATTTTGAAGCCAATAATGTTAAATTACAAAACTTCATTTTCTGATTTGCTCCTCATCATGTTACTGCTGACGGATACACATTGACTAAATCCAGCAGCAGCTAATCATGTTGCACCAGCAGGAGGGAGCAGTGTACGATTTACACAATAGAGGGAAAACGTGAAACTACTTTCAAGCCCCCCCCACACCTGAGGGATAATTAATTTTCCCTTTGTCCAAGGTCTTCTTGGTAACGGTGATTTCAAATCCCCCTTGAGCTTTTGATAGAAGGCAAAAGGTGTGAAATTTCAATTGAGGTGCAGCGGGCGGAGAGAAGGGCTTCTTCAGTGGGGATGCGCTTTGTTTTATCAATGCATATTACCCTGAGACAGGCGGAGAAGGCCTGTCCTTCAACCGCTCCTCGGAGACTTGGAGAGAGGGTCAGCGGAGAGCGAGAAACGAGAGATGAGCCTGAAAAACAGAACAACACTTTAAACAGCGTTTGACCAAGTTTTCACTGCACGGCCGGACATACGCTTGCTTTTAACCCTTGATTTGCGTTTCCTTTAGGGTGTCGGTTGTGCACATCCTCAGAAATTAAAGCCACATATATTCAAGATGCAATATGTACTTTAATGGTGGGAGCAGTGTAGGGCAGCATGAGGGTGGCAGTAAAATCCGGATGGTAGGAAGCCTCTTCACTGACCTGACCGGCTCACTGTGTGTACTGTGTGGCAGATGTTCAAAATACTGGTGGTGTTTTTCAATATCAGTTTCTCACATTGGCAGGAGAAACATACTTGTCTGTGATGGTGCCACTTTTTCTGCCTCCAGTATATGCAGCCGGTAATGTGTGGATAGGATGTGAGTATTTCTCCAGTGTATTTTTGCCATCATCTACAGCGTTGATGAGGCGACAAACATCGAGATGCGAGCGGCTTTTTCCTCCATGTGGGATCTTTACTCTGCTGTCCGGAGAGGACTCAGTCTGTATCGACCGTGTCTGAGCTCGTGGTTTGTTCTTCTTTTTGGTGCTCTGCATAACATTTGCATTGATCGTGTAATGAATTGCCGGTGAAACCAGGTAACCGCTCATCATTTGCTGTGTGAGACATTGCAGTTTACAGTACACAACCTTGTGTACTGTAAACTGCAATGTCTCACCAATCCAGAGCCAAATGTCCTCGCCAATGAAAGCCGCTCTCAGAGCCGATTAAATCGATGTCCTCTCCCAAGATCGAGCACTTCAGCAACTGAGGTGTATTTTAACTCCCACCTGCACTGACAAGACAGAGCGGAGTGCATGCACATATTTGTGTAACTGTTCCCATCAGTTATCCAAGGCCAGCCAATCAGAAAACTCCGTACCAATAACAAAATGTAAAAATGGTTGTAAAATATGATAGCTGAGGCGATTCAAAGCTTTATCTACTTTAATGTTGTTTTTGTAGAAACCTTGCTGAGGGTCACATAATGTGACTACTTTTCTACATTAATCCCCTCATTGTCCTTGCTGCTCCTGCACGATATTCAAATTTTCAGAGGAATCAACCGGAAATTATGCATGCACACACAAGAAATGATGCAGCAAAATGTGAAATGGGAAAGAGCCAGTGGCTCATAAGGCAAACAAGTTGGCTCATTAGACAGCTGGCAGACGACCAAGTAGGGGTAAAACACTTTGGAGGGAAGATGATTTATGCAAGTCCACTGCTGGATTATCATCAAATTGCTCTCAGTTTTTCTCTTTCTTTCAGTCAAGTTCCAGCAGACTGGATCCTCCACCGTGAATATAACCGGACCACACCGGTTCCTGTTGTCAGTTCATGTCAAAATGACCCATAAGACCAAAAATGACACTGGGCTGATCCCTGATCTTCCACCTCTGGGATTTAAGGAGAACTGCTCCCAGGTGTTGGGGAGTTCTCCTGAGTGTGGGTAACATTTTAGAAGGTGATAGCACTGGTTAATACATTCCTGGTACATCTGTGTGAAGAGAGGTGAAGCCGTGGTCACACCGGAGAATGACTTCACCCCTGTGTCCTCATGAAATAGGTGGTGTTAGAAGGTTGGTGATGTATTGACACCATGGATCAATGATCAGGGGTCTTTCTCACAAATCAAACCAACTCTCTGCGTTACAGAGTTTATGTGCTCTCCATAATTTCAGGGAACTTGTTGAGTTGTCAATCACTCCAGCTGCCTCTTAGCAGTGTTTCAAATGTATGTGGTTGTGGGATCTTTATTCTGCTGGGGACAAAGGTCCATATCCAGACTCTGATTGAAGCTCAGGGCTAAAAGTTCTTTCTTGTCTTTGGTGCTGGCTACAACTTTCTGTGGCCTTTGCATTGATGGTGGTAACACTGTCGCCTCACAGCTAGAAGGTCCCGGGTTTGAATCTTGCGGTGGGCGCCGGGGGCGTGTCCTCCACCATGCCTTCGGTACCTGCTGCTCGAGGAAAGGGGCCTTTCTGTGTGGAGTTTGCATGTTCTCCCCGTGTTCACCTGGGGTATCCTCCTTAAAAAAAACCCCACTAAAAACATGCAAGAAGATCACCACCTGACCAATGGTGATAAGAAGGAAATGGGTCCCCGGACGCCGCCGTCGGCCGGCAGCCCACCGCTCCTAGTCTGTCGCGGAGGAAGGACTACCAGGATGGGTCAAATGCGGAGGAAGCAATTTCACTGAAGCATGGCGTGTGCATGTAATGTTGTTGTGTGCACCAAATAGCATATGCATGTTGTGTTGTGTTGGGTGATTAATAAAGGAAGGATCTTAATCTTAATCTTAATCTTGATGGTGTCATAAACTGACAGCCATTCGCTTACTGCGAGATGCTACAGTTCATTATCCGAATAGCCTTGGCAACTGAACGCAGAACTGCACAATCACATTGAGAAAACTCCATCCCAGTAAATAAATATCAAACATGGTTGCAGAAGATGACAGCTGCTCTAATGTTGTTTTTGTGGGAACCTTGTTGAGGGTCACATAACGCAGCTGCTTTTCTACATTAATCCCTTCATCGTCCTCGCTGCTCCTTCACAATATTCACAACATTTATGATCGGCTGTCTCGTTACTATCTGTTAACCACGCCTCTTTTGTGGCGCAGCTTAAACTCCAGCAGAGCAGAATTATATGAAACCGGACAGCTGAAAAGTCACGATAGCGTCTTCTGTTTTGGACTCTCCGTTCCCTGAAAGGTCATCTCTGTCAAAACAGTTTGCTATTGGTCAGCTATGCAAATTCATATGTCAAAGGTCACTAAAGTTGAGCTCAAGGCAAAATATTGTTTGCAGATTTACTTTTACTCCTCCACAAACAACCCCACTGATCACACTGAATACAATGCGAATAATTCAGTTTGGACTTGAGATTCAACAGATTTGTTGCTCTGCAAGCAGTCAAACAGCCACCGTGCTTTAAAAGTATTTAATACATTTCTCAATTTCATGTACCTTTTTTTTCTCCATCTTCTCTGTTTGAAAAAGGCTTT
The DNA here is from genome assembly GCA_037975065.1 of Chaetodon trifasciatus. Classification (NCBI taxonomy): domain Eukaryota; kingdom Metazoa; phylum Chordata; class Actinopteri; order Chaetodontiformes; family Chaetodontidae; genus Chaetodon; species Chaetodon trifasciatus. Next base: position 14,716,975 of record JBBMOE010000007.1, on the reverse strand, counting down.
CTAATCCAACATTTCTCACCAACATGCAAAGAGCTGAAGTATCCTCAGAAGTCCAGCTGAGGTGAGAAATACATCACTTTGTCTGGCTGCTCAAAAACTGTGAGCAGCACCTGAAGTCCCTCAGGTGCATCAGTGGTGTTTTTACCAGACTGTGTGAAGCATGTGTGTTTGTGTCTTTGGTTTGACATGTCAATATGAATCAGGCCATCTATTTGACAAAATTAAAAATGACATATTTCTAACTGAAAATCAGTTGATCTCATAGGGAATGCAGATCACCTGTTTCAAACTCTTAGTGTCTATTGGCTGTCCGTTAAAGGTTTATATCAGGGTTATATTAGCTGTGTCGTCAAACCACTTTCATGACTATGGATGATTTTTGGATTTTTTCAACTAAAACCATTGCGGGAAAGCTTGTAAGTCAACTTCCACCACCAAAATTACTTTGTAAATGAGTTGTAGGTGTTAAATTAGCCGTGCACTGTCAGAATCACACTTCATTTTATATGTACGGCACCGAGCAGCTTTGTGGATCAGGATACTGACATTAGGTCTGGTTTAGCCCAGTCTCACTGGAAGGACACATTGTCTCCCAGATGCCCCCGTCCTCTCGTCCTCTTGATATTCTAACCTCAAAGATGTTTTAGCTTAGCGGGAGCTCTCTCAGCTCTGTCTGTCAACAACAAGTAACAGCAGTTTCATCTCCTCAGCATTCGGCCACACGATCGTCAGCTTTGGATGTTTTTGAGTACGATTTTTTTGGTCACCTCACTTTATTTGAATGCCGCCGTGTGTTTGAAATGTAACCCTGCTGTGCGTGTAATAATACCACATCGTCCCTTTAAACACAGCTCCTGGAGGACTCTTCTAAAATGTGCTCGCCGCTTCTGTGAATTACTGCGGTGGTTCTCTTGCAACATGTTGTTTATACAGCTGACTCAGCAGCAATAGATTTGACACACTAATGCAGCCATGAACACGCTCAGTCTTGATCTCTGCGTTAGCATCAGACTACTTGTTGTCACAGCGTCCATCACAGATGGTGCTTTCTGCATATTTCTCACTGTGATGCAGTTCAATTAGTGTAGTAACATATTGAAAGAAAATCATCTTGGAGGCTATTTCCTCACTCTGCAATGATTTAAACATTATTTTGTCTTTATTGAATCCAGGGAAGCTGCTGACATCAAAATCAAAGCACCGTCGGTTGACTTCAATTTCAATGAAAAAGAAACAAGGCCATTTAATAAGACATGTAAAACACCAGAGTAAAAAATACAACAAAAAACTAATTACCTCTGAAAATGTGGCACCTGAGTGTTGATCATGACCTCTGTGTCAGCGTCATTTGTGCCTTATTCAAGTTGTTCATCAACTGAAAATTAGCAGAAGAGATGCATTTGTGAGTGAACAAAGGTTAGCATCAACGCCGACAAAGACACACTGTTTATCTTAAACTGTGTAGTTTTTCCATTTTCTGCCTCAGTGCCGGTTTAGCTAAAGTGCTGGCCTTGGTAAGATCTATGTTAAAAAAAAAAAACAAAAAAAAAACAGCTCAGTTTTATTAAAAATAAAAAGTTGACATCGCTGGAGATGGGTTGACAGTCAATCACATCCCGCCATCCTCCCATCAGACCTTTAAAAGCAGCTCATAGTCAAAATGAGCCCAACGGAAAAGAAGCATTTTTTTGCTCCAGGAGTCAATCACATACAGCATCCCAAATGTGCTTTCAACTGATGTGGAATTCACATTTCAGCAGAGAATGAAACTCACACATCAGGGAACATTTGCATGAGCGACTGTCACAACAGGCTCGAGGGAAGCAAGTGTCTGTTTGTATGAGACATGCACTAAGTGCTCCCCACAATAAACCTGCTCATATGAAGTAATGGATTTTGAATATCTAGTGGAAATCGCGTCGGGAGATTAGTGGTAGAGGAATCTGTCCCGACAGCTATGCGTGTACAAAAAGCACAGGAAGTCTCGTGCCGTGTCGGAAGATGTGCCAGCTATGAATGTGCAATGCATATGCAACAGTGCTTACTGTGAATGCATCGCACGCATTCCTGCTGTTGTGTGATGGTTACAGCTATTTAATTGACTGAGTCTTTTGTGATTTTGGAGGCGACTGGGTTTGTGCCTCAGCCAACAAACCGTGGAAATTGCTGTTTGCGAGGTGGTCCGAGCAGTAACCGTAAGCTACTGACAGCATGACGGTTGATCTTTTTTCTTTCCTTTTCTCTCTCTGCTGTTAGTATGCACCCCCACGCTGCCCTGACACCCCTTGTATTTGCAGCCAGCTTTCTTCTGCCTTGATATTCATCCAGAGTAAATCACTTCAGTGTTCCTGGAATTTGGGTTTTTCTCATAGATGCACAACCCTGACTGAAAAAAGCTTGGATTTGCAAACAAACTGTGTTTACTGACAAAAGTTTTATAAAGTGTTCCTCAGCCCATGTTGTAATCTCCTTTAACCAATCATGTGTTCACAGAGCGGCGGACCTCGCTCCATCCTCGCTCGTGATCAACTCTTTCATACCCAATCATGATACTATCACCTGTTACCAATCAACCTGTTCACCTGTTTAATGATCCAAACAGGTGTTTTTGGAGCATCCCACATCTTTCTCAGTCTTTAGTTGCTCCTGTTCCAACTTGTTTGAAACGAGTTGCTGCATCAAATTCAGAATAAGTATATTCTGTACGAGTATATGTCAAAAACAATGTAAGAACAAATGAGCAGAACGGTTTAGGAGTGCTATCGAGGCATTTTCCAATCAAATAAGCACAAAATTATCAAGATAAATGAACCCACTGTGGTTCTGTCCTCACATTTCCACACATTCAGCATTTGTGTCCCAGCGGGCGTCAGCGTGAGGTCTTGTTTGAGGTCTAATGACATTTCAATTATAATATTTGCAATTCATTTTTCCAGGCTCTGAGGTCACAGTCGAGCAGTAATGGTATTGTAGTATTGGCTGAATATTGTACTGCCACTGGTGAAAACTGCAAAGATAAGTCATTACAGCATCTGAAATGAATCCAAAACAAGTATTGACCGGGCATACTATTAATATTTGGGCAGGCAGCCAAGTAAATAACCTGTGGATGGATCTGTACACCAGCCTGCCCGAGCACTTCATCCCTTCTGGGGCTTGTGTGCAGTGGGCAGCCAGTTAAATCCATAAAACAGCTGATGTGAGAGGCTGGCTACATTACTCCGTGGAAACCACTGAAAACTTTTAAAAGGGTAGTGAATTAACCACATTTAGGACAAAAGAGGTGCAGGAAGAGCAGTTAATCACTGGTTCCACTCTTCTCTGGGAGTATAAACTGCTCCAGAACAGAGACACACAGTTAGGAGACCAGCAGTCTCAACGTTATTTCCTGTTAGCAACCAGACTATTCAGCTAGCAAGCTCGCTAGCTCTGGGAGATAAACAGCTCAGGTTAATGTTAATGCTGCCAAAGCATCAAATGTACAACTTGACCAGCTACATTTGGACAGTGGACAACAACACTAATATGAACATTAAAACAACATTAAGATCGCTGTTTGTATACGCAGTTGCAGTACATCCTGTGCATGTGTGCGAGTGATAGCTATGTATTAAGTTCCTTGAAATCTGAAAAGATTCCAGGAGCAGAGCCCCGTGGTCCACCGCCGTATGTCTTCTGGAGACGTGAGGATTTTCCCGTCTGCAGAAATCTGACGCAACACTTGCCAGGCGCCAACATCACCAGAGCCTGGGAAGTGTTTCTTCGACTGCCGCCTCAGCCACGCCGGGCTGGCTGCTGAAGATGCATTTGGCACCTTTCCCTCCCAGTGGCATCTATCCTGGCATGTTATTGCCCTGCCACTGCTGAGCTGTGTGTCAAGGCCACCTGTATCCTTCACAACTTCTAGAGGTTCGCAGCTATGAGGGAGGCAGGATCAGATCCAGCTATTGTCTGGACAATCTCACCGTCTGCGCAAGCAACATTCATTATAAACAACTTCAATACCGCATATAACTCATGCATTCTTCTATCCACACAGCACCTCTCACAGTTATATTATTCATGTAAATCCACAGTTGTAGTGCACACCCACCTCAACTCAATACATTTCCATAATAGGCTTATTCCCAGAAGGCATTTTTATTTGTAGGATGGGTAGCCGCATGTGTAAACATGGCTGCAGAATAATGAACAAATAAAATACAGTATGTTGTACATCTCTGTAGCAGCCAAAATTAATAGCTTACAAACATATGAACTATTAATCAGCATGAGCCTTCAGGACTATGATTTTACGAACTTGTGCGTGAAAGGTTGCAGTCAACAGATTCAGCTTCATACCGGCTCTCCCATGCAGCTTTGAAAAGAAGTTTTCAGTAAGGAAGAGCTCATCCAGGCTGACCGAGCTGCAGGGGTGGCTGTCAGGCTGTATGTCTGGCTTTCTCACATTTGAAGCCGGACACACAAGTATTTCCAAGGCCTCTGAGCCGTAGCTGCACTCATGTCATGTCCTGGAGGCTCCTCCACCTGGACCTGCAGATGTCCTCCAGTGAAAACAGGATTTAAATAACATCCAGTGAAGGCTGCTGTAAAGAGTGCTGGAAGAAATACGCCATTCCTTCAGTGAAGTCACAGTAAAATTAACATTCATCTAGTAAAGAAAAGGTCCACCTGTGCCTGAGTAAATAGTAATAGAAATAATAATGCTGCTTTAAAATAATGAGGGCAAAAGTAATATTTCCATTTTGTGGCCTCTCTCGGAAGAAGGTTAAGGCAGAAAACTACTTGATGAAGAGGTCCTGACCGAGCATCCACGTCTGATGAGTTGGGAGACAACTGGTTGTGCCTTCAGTAAAAACAGACTTCACACTCGGATCATTGTTAACTGAGAGAAGATCATCCAGTGAAGTTAACTTTATGCATCTTAAAAGCTGTAAAAGCGCCACAGATGTGACCATCAGAACAAACCACTTCAGTATTTTTAAATGCTTCTGATTCGCTCTCAGGCGTAAGAGCTGCAGTCATATCACGCTCTGCTTCTGAGGTCGTGTTTTCATCGATTCATTCATTAATTACTCCCCTCCTCCTTCCACATCACCTCACGTCCCGCCTGTTTGATTATCGGCCACGCCCTGATTGGCTTCACCTGTTTCTCGTCATCCTCTCCTCCCAGGTGTATTCGGTGTGTGTGTGTTTCCTCACACTATGCCACTGTCTTTGTGTCAAGCCGTCCAGACCTTTCCTTGTGGTTTTCCTGTTTTTCTGGCTGTTTGCTTTGTTATTGGATTTTGTTTTTTCCCAGCTCCCTGTGGGATTTGTCAGCCTGTCCAGCTGTCTTATCTGGTTTTGACCTTTGCCTGCTTCACCATCCCATAAGCTTTGTACCATTTAGTGTGTGAATAAATCACTTAGCTGCACCAGCTCGCTCTCTGAAGTCTACATTTGGGTCCAGTCTCATGTTGCTCTGTTAAACCTGCTTTCAAGTGTGACAGCCACAAAGAGTCGAGCATTTGCAAACAGCACTGCAAGCCATCAATTTGCTGGGAAGGATAAACTAGACTCTTATTTTTTAAAGCACTGTGCCTGCTGTGCTTTAAAAAAATCACCCCTTCGGTTCTTTGCTGAAAGAAAAATGTGTTTCATCTCTCTATTTCTACTGGATTTAGCCCTCAGGTCTGGATATCTGCATGTTTAGCCCCACTGCACAAGGGTGGTGACAAAAATGACCTGAACAGTTATCTGTCAATTTCCAAACGAATGAACGATGAAATCATTCCACATCAGCGTGGTTTCAGAGCTCAGCAAAGCATTGTCACAGCTCCTGCTTTGGGCACAGAGGATACTGTATCTGCTGTGCTGCCATCTTTGTAAGTTTAAGCAACCTTTTGAGCCTGCTGATCATGCTATGCTCCTGCAGAGGCTGTGTGATGCTGGTTTTGACTCGAAGTGGTTTCCAGACTACCAGTCTCACAGGCAGCAGTGTGTGATTCTGGGTTCCACAAGCTTCAATATTGGGTCACAAATTATATTAACAGTACATCCTCTATAAGGGATGAGTGCTCATCTTTATGCAGATGATAGTTTGTTTTGTATTGCTTTGCTGATACCACTCACTCAGCCACTGAAATTCAACAACAAGCCTTTGATAAATTGCAAGACGCACTTTTTAATTTGCAAATAAGACTAAATTTATGCTCTGCAGGCGGAGACAGTGGAGGCACATCTCCGCTCTGAATGATCACAGTATTGAGAGGGTCTCAGCGTATATAAGCTGTATCTTGGTAACTGGCTGGATCAAAAGTTGCATTTAAATTTCTGCAAGCTTTGGAAAAAGCTCAATAGGAAGCGGACACTTGAGGCCGTCTTTGTGTCTGCTTTGCATTATGGTGATGTTGCCTATGGACACGCCTCTGCCCCCCCACATTCAGTTCATTATTCCACCTTAACATTCATTACTGCTGACAGTCTACTCATCCTCGCACCTTCTATGAAAAGGCTGGGTGGATTTCTATAACAAAGAAACGTGACAGCCCCTGGTTTCTATTTATTTCTAAAGCCCTTCACTTATCACTTCATTATCAAACTACTCCACTCTTGAATGTCACTGTGTTCTGCTGTTGTTTGATCACACGTACCAGCAACCTAACCGCCACATTGTCCCCATTTTCATTTGTGGTCGTTCTAATTATATCCATTTTTGTCAATTAACAAGACAATAATCTTAAAATGCTCTCTCTGTTTAGACCGAAAGCAGTTTTCCTGTGTGAATTCAACCATTGTCTGTTTTAATTATGCTGTTTACTTATCATATCTTGCTTTTTTTTACTGAAGCCTCTTACATTTACTCTACCCCCTCTGCTGCTGTAACACTGTAAATTACCCACTGTGGGATTAATAGAGGATTATCTTTTCTTGAAAAGAGTCACGATGTCGATGCAGTGACATTGCGCCTGCCCTGCCCTTTTGACAGAAACCGTCAGCTGCACCCAGCGAGTCAACGGGAACCGGAGCGGCCGCCAAGTCTCGCCTGGCTGCTGTGGAAACCGGTCGTGAAAGCCAGACAGCAGGCGGCTGAGAAAGCAGCAAAGGATGCTGGTAACGAGGGCGACCCGGGCCCGAACTCTCAGGAACCACAACCTCAGGCAGAGCTCCAACCGACTGAGGCGCTGATGCTTGATGTAGAGCAAATTGAACAAATCAGAGCAGCTAGATTAGTTTCCATTGTTCTTTCTGTGCTAATGTGAATGCATAAATGATTGTCTTGTCTAAATTAAAATCTAGTCAGCAGTTATTCATGCAAACTGTCATCTGGAATAATGCACCATTCCTTTTGTACATGCTGCTTTTTGTCAGCGGTCATTTGGAAGTTCCCTCCAGACGTTTTATTATCATGAGTCATTGCCGCTGACTCATTATCACACCTCTATTGTGTTTAAAAGTCAGTTATCATTTATACAAAGTCCGTTATTTAAAGAACATTTGGAAAAATATCTTCCATGAAAGCAACTTCCTCCCTTACAACCCTTTGCTTTAAAAGTGTGCAGAGATAATCAGTTTAAGCAATGAGCTGGGCGGATTTTATAATAACCTTAATTAAAGGCCATGCTCAATGTATTTGTGTCTTGGAGCCCTGTACTAATGCCTGCTTTGTGTCGGCCCTCTCATTAAGAACTGAGAGAGCTCTCCTGCTCTGATACCTTGCAGGTGAAGTGGTGGAGCTCTCTGTCAGCTCTTAACCTTTTAGTAAGAAGCTGCTGAGACGTGCTGGAGAGGAAGACACCGTGTCAGCTTCCATCCAGGATGTGCACTGGTGGAAATAGGGTAAAAGACGAGCTGTTTGCTGATGGTTTCAAGTGGGATTAACGCTCCGATCCCCAGTACCAACATGCTAAACTTACTGGAGGAGTTGCTTTAACCCATTTTAACTGCAGATTAATTAGCAGCCATTGAAATAGATGATATATGCGTCTGTATGAATTGTGCTCAACAGTCAAAATGAACCCAGACAAGGCCAAAGACCGAAAACAAGACTGGAAATAAAAACAAGTATGCTGCTTTCAAATATCAGCAGAGGAGATTAAAAGAAATTTTAAATCACCCCTTCATATTTTATCAGCCAGAGAAAATAAACAAACCAACATCAGACCAAGAGGAGTCATGGCACGCTGACAAGGCGAACGTTAACCCTTCCAGTCCAGGTCTGACGAGGCAGAGGATTACAAACATTCACTGGTGTTTCCATGGTTTTGTCCAGTATTCACTGGTGCTTTCGCCCCAGCTTGGTCCTGTATTCACTGGTGTTTTCGTTTCACGTTGGTCTGACACTCGCTGGTGTTTCAGTCTGGCTTTGAAGCAGAGTTCTTGTGCTTTAGCCCTAGTTTGGATCAGTATTCACATACTGTAGGCTGCTGTTCACATATACTTTATCCCTGTTTTCTCCCAATAATTAGCCCTATTGGGGACTTTACATGTGTATTTTTGAAATATTGCTTCTGGCAACCTCCTTTTATATTCTGGTTGGAGACACGTGCTGAGGTCCAGGCTGTCCTGAAACATACAATGTTGTGGCAGTCTTAATTACTGATACAGACTCAGCATGAACACCGCTACATGTCACTGGTTTTCACACTTGCGTGCCTTCTTGCAAACCCTCTCAATCACACAGACTCACTATGGTGTACGTTTAGCATAGAACTAGTTCTGGATCTTGGAGACTTCCCAGCAAGTGGTCTTTTAATTGCTCACGCGGAGACAGTTCATCAAGAGTGTGCAAAGCTTCACTGGATGCTGTCATGGACCATCTCTGTGCATGCTGAGTCCATGATCCTCAACTCTTCCTGCCTCTTATAATGACAGGAAGAGGCGAAAACTAATACAAGCGACTCAAGTGTGTTTTATTGAACATTTTGCTCCCAAAGGCTGGGAATTAAAAAAAAGCACAACTGAGAACGGCCAAATTAGACTTTCCTCCCAGTATTTACGGCATTGACCATCCATTATGTATACCCACTTGCCACTGGCCAGTGTGTTTATTGATCCCGCTTCATGCAATTAACCTACCTTTCACACTGCATTTAACACATACACACTCCTATCATTGACTACACAGTCACCACTAACTGCACAAAGTTGTTAAAACTGTAGACTGTGATGAATCATAAATGTAGAAATTCGGCTACTTCTGCATTTTAAATACAACGATGTCTAACTAATTACAGGGAGTCCTGAAGGACTGTGTGATGCACATTAGAAAAGCATAAGTGCATTGGCTATAAACAGAAAGCATATAGATGGGTTTGCTGTTTAAAATGAAGGATAGACATGCAGCAGTGAGGCACAGAAGTCACAGCGTTAACGCCAGCAGAGACTTCAAAGTCTGCCCTTGTAGTGAGAACATGAGTGAAAAAGCACAGTAATGCACTATAATGTCAGCATATGTACTGTATATACTCTATTGTGTTCAAGATCAAACCTAACTAAAAGTACACAAGTACCATCTGAACATAAACCATCAAAAGTTTTTGAAAAATGATGCATCAGAATTAATATAATATCGCTGTTTACTGTTGCAGCTGCTGCAGGTGGAGCTCCTCTGAACTACTTTATATACAGTCAGATAGTTTGGTCCAGTGGTTCCCAACCTAGGGGACGGGCCCCTCTAAAGTGCCTCCAGATCAATCTGAGGGGCCGGGAGATAATTAATGGGAGAGGAGAGAGGAGGAAACAAAGTTCTGCTACTGTCCTTGAGTAAATGCACTCAGATACTTTCCAACACTGCCGCTGCGATACTTCTACAGTCTCTGCAGGATGGAGCAAAGTCTCTAACGAGACTCGGCAGCAACAGAACAATAATGAAGCCTTCGGCACATTTAACAGCAAAATTACTGAGAACACCTTCCATCCTCCATGTCGAATGAAGAACCGACGCGCACAGAGCTCAGGCGCAGGTTTGTTTTTCCCTCGATTCGTTAAATTCCTAGAAAATTAAGCACCCCCGGCACGTGGCTGAGGTTAATTTAGTGTGCTTTGTTCTGCGCGGTGCGAGAGCTGTTCAGAAGTCCTGATGGAAGTGCATCAACATTATTACAGCTCAGTCTGGGTATTATTAAGCGTGAAATTTAAAAAAAAAGGCAGAAGTGTATGTGGTCACTCACATTGAGCAACTCTTGAAAACACCATCTCTCCTAATCCCCCTTCTCTCTGTCTGTCTGCCAGAGACTTTAATCCATCATCATCCACATGAGAGACTTCGGACAAAAAACACTCTGGATCCAAACCGAAAGTTTGACTCCCTGAATGAAGATACTGCAAAGTGTATTTGACGTGTGCACTCACTGAACTGCATCTTTTTTTATATATTACCTTCCACTTGGGTTTCCTCGTTTTTAAAACAGCTAAAGTACGCTTGGAAAAACAACCAAAGGACAACTGAAACACTCCAAAAAGTTTCACATTTCTATTCAAATCCCGTCTTTTTCTAACTTAACCTGCGCTTTAAGACCTGCAGCGCTTCAGACTGTCCGTGTTAACGCAAACAGCCGACTGAAATTAGCTTAACGCGGAAGGTGAAACATAAAGATTTCATTCTGAGGATAACTGTGACTACTTGGTAATTCAGGGAGGTTAGATGGTGAAATGAGAGAGAGGGCGAAGCAGAGGAGCAGGGTGGAGGCAGAAATCAATAAGAGAGAGAAAAGCTTGTACAGAGCCGGAGTCAGTGTATCATCTTATTTTTCATAAAGTCTCAGCTCTATTTTACATTTTCTAAACTAACTAATGCTACAATATTAGAAAACTGCCGCTGCTTAAAGGGTTTACAGGGTAGGTGGGTGCTGAACTATCTATCAGCAGCCAATTTGACAATAATTCTGATGGTTGATCAATTTTATTACCAAGCAGAAATGTCAGTTCTTCTGTGCTTCCGCTTCACTAATGTGAGATTTGGGATTTGGATTGCTCAGATCCAATCGACGATGGAAATAGTCATTATCGATCTGACCTGTGCGATAAGTATCTTGATAATTTAGCTCTTTATCTGAGTGTGTGAATAAGAAAAACCCCTGAATGATTAACTTATTGCTGAAAACCAGCACTGGGTCTTCCATAAATGGTCCCGTCCACTGTCTGCTGAGATCTCATGAAACAGCATCTGTCACCGCTAACGAGCTGTTATAATCTCTTTATGGCTCCGTTTTACAATGTCGGTTTGGTTTATGGTTCAACAAGATTAAGAGTCTACAGCCATGCAAGCAGCTCAGTGGCTGTTGGAGCTAAATGCTAATGTCAGCATGCTAACATGCTCAAAATGACATTACTGGTCCCAAGTTTTTCCGACTTTTCACTCAAAACCACAAATGTGAACCTCACGGTGGCGCCAAAGTAAGCCGCCTCTTGGCAACATGAATGTCTTTGCAAACCCTCATGGCAGTCCATACAGCAGGTGTGGAGAGTTTTCAGCGCGTGAACTTCTCACTGAGGACGTCAGTAAGAAAACGATGTGGGACAAAATGTCCTGAGGAAACAAGAAATGAGATCCTCTGAGACGTCATCTGAAGCAGCGTCGGTGTCGGATGACTGCAGCACAGCTGGATCAGCTGTCAGCTCCCTTCAACAGCTCCACAGCGTGTGAAGGAAATGTGGATCCAATGAAGGGAATCAATGTTCACATTAACTTGATTTTTTTTCTTGTTACTGAATCTCTCAGTGTCTTGCTGGCGTTGCCCTTCATGCAGAGAAAAGCACAAAGCAGACTGAGACGCTTCATTTTAGATGGGCACTGCGTCCGACAGATTGCAGCTGTTAGACCGAGCGGCTCCCAGGTGTGAATCTTGTCAAGCATGCAAAGTGCAACTGTGAAGAAATCAAATATTTGTTCGGTCTGGTTGAGTGAACATAAATGGAGTGTTTGAAAAGCCGTGCGTGTCAAAGTATCATTCCGGTCTGTCCTCTTCTCTTTAATGTGAGCCTGACTTGTGGAAATAGATGCACGGTCATGTATATCTGCATGTCTGTCTGTTGCCGCCATGCCCCGGGGAGTCGGTCCTGCGCTGAGACCTTTTGCATGTACCACCTCTCCCGTCTCCAGACGGCAGCAACGACCTTACAAGATGTCAGAGTGGATTCATATTAACGCTCGAGCTGCTCCCTTTAATCCCGCTGACGGCAGCAAACACGCCGAGCGGCAGACAAAGTGTGCGATCAGTGGAAACACGAACATCCACCTGTTTCCTGACGTTTCTTAAACACCTTCTCACTGATGAACATTTAATTTCTCAAACCATTTTCCTTCTTCCATGACACAAAGTAGAATCTGCGCACTGTTCTGTAATCCAGCAAATATTTATATTCTCTGTTCCGCTTACTGTTAAATACATAAACTGTATATATAAGCTACTTGTAACTTAAGTTCGGTTTGCCTATGTTTGATCCATCCTTACGCTGTTTTGCTCTCTTTACTATGTCGCCTGACTTCCTCCTTTGCTGCCGTCATAGTTTCTAGAGGATGCAATGACAATAACCATGAATACGGGTCATAAACCTACTTGCAAAGTTGACCTTTACGGCTGTTTTTCTGGTCACAATGCTGCTGGTGCACACGGTGTTTTAGTCATGTGCCACAAAGAGCCGTTGAGTAGTGTTTGTAGTTCTGTACAATTTCAACCTGACTTAAAGTTTAATTAGCCACAATAACTGAAAACATCTGTGTTCCTGTTCGAAGCTGACAGCTAGACCACCAATACAATTAAAACCTTTTTAATTACAAATTCCTGATTCTTAGTCTCTTGTACTTTTAATAAAATGAACTATATTGCAAGCTGTGGCAACACCAAACATCTGAGGCCATCATAAAACCTAGCAAATAAAATTAAGACATCATTAAAGACATAAGTTTCTGCACAAAAACAGCTGAGAAAAAAAAAGAAAAACACACAAATCTCCATGCGTCTGGACATCTTCTCTGGGTTTTCTGCCTAAGCTCCAGAGATTTCAGTTTTTCAGCCTGTAAAATCAACACAGATGGAGTTCGTCTTGTTTTGACCTCGCCATCGTGTGCATTTATTTGTTTACTGCCCCCTTCTTCTTCTCAACATTTGGTCGCTTTGTTATATCCCGTTTGTGCCTGTATTCTACCTGTGAGGAAATACACTCATCTGTTGCTTCTCGATTCATATCGGCAGATTGCTCACATGGCAGTGCTGCACGACCACCTGGATGTTTATGATCAAATGATGCCTGTAATGACTGACGTTTATGACCGTTACAGAGATGCGGAACGACTGCTCATCTCGGCAGAGTCGTAGCTGTCTGTGAAAACTATCCAGCCCTGTGACGTTTGTGCTGACAGGCCTCGGAAACAAAGTACAGCACATACACGTGTTGTTCGATTGTAATCATACTCAAGAGCCATTCAGTTGGAAAGATGGAAAGAAACACAATCAGGTTTCGGCTCGTAAGCCCTGTTTACACCTCTCAGTGCGTCCTCAATGCATCTTGGGTGCATTCACACCTGTGCAGAACTACTGGGCTGTCCACTTGTGATTGGATCCCAGGAGATGCATGTTAGTAACAGGTGTGAACAGAGCTCTTCATGTGTCAACCTGTTCCATTGATCATTTCTGCACGCTGGTTTAAAAACATCCTTCGTTCTCAACACAGATAAAAGGACAGATAGAAAAAGATCACGGGACGATGCACACAAGCGTTATTTCATTACAACCATTTTATTAGAATTATAGTTAGTCTGACTGACAATGTTTTTATAAGACTGTTAAACAAACATTATCACTGGTAGTGATTTTAACTCTTTTGCGCGGCCATGGACCTGATGGTAAATATCTGTGTTGTCTTTGCAGCCAGTGTGTAATATTTGTTATCTCTGGACTGTAAACAGGTTCATGAGATGGTATTTCTCTTTGTTGGACAACCCATACATATATACAGTATATAGATGGTTTTACAAAGCCAATGAGTCATCGTGTTTCATGAGGAGGTGAATATGAATGTGGACTGTGGACAATCAATCTGATCTTCGTTTTGTGATCAGACTGATGCTTCCAACAAGGCCGTTTCTCTTTGTAATGTCTTTTCCTCTTAATTCTGCCCTCTTTAACAAGTCTCACCACATATTCAGCTCAGCTCCATCCGAGGACAAATCTTTCTCTTTAAGCCCCCTGTGCAGCAATAAAAGGTAAAAAAGAAACAAATAAATGTCTAATTACCGACATACATCTGTGATTGTTCAGCGGCAGCCATGACAAATGAAAACAAAGGCTGTTTTAAGAGTAATCAATAAAAACTAGTAGTTTTGGTGTGCAGCCTGAAAATGAGATATTGATTATTTGTAAAAAGCTACTGAAGCAAAATAACAGACTTTGATTGTTAGGAAGCATTTGTATTTTAACATATAAAACATTTCCAGTCCTTACAAATGACATTTTGGAGCAGAGATCAATGTACATTTTAGAAAAACTGACATCTCCGTCGTCTAACGTTTCCCGCCAAAACTGACATTACCAAATCTGTACAGTAAAATGTGTCTAAAAACGCTCTTTTTGTGTTTAACACGCTCTATTTCGACATCCTTCTAGGACTAATCTTTGGGTTCTTCTCTCCTCACTTTTTAACTCCGTCCCGTTCATACTTTTGTCTCTTGAATTTCTGATCTTATCTAGAGATGTCCTGAGCTAATCCAGCTAATGCTAACAAATCTGTCGTCAAATCTGTAATCTCTCATTTTTCTTTCTTGTTAGGAAAGAGCAACAGTGTACAAAACACTCAGGTAGTAGCTTCTCATTGTTAGCCAGTGCTGACATGTTCTGAACAGTTCTGTCCTTTCCACTCTTGTAAGTCCAGGTTGAAAACCTACTTTCATCTGTGAGTGTTTGAATCCTTCCAATGAGCCTGATTTTCGACTTGGTCTTATTCCTGTGTGTTGTTTATGTGTGACTATGAGCTGTGTGCTTTGAGTGTAAGTGTTTACAGTAAGTGTTTGTGGTTTTGAGCTCCTGCACTGATCTTTACAGCACTTTGGTCGACGTGGATTGTTTTAAAATGTGCTTTTCCCAAAGCTGAGGAGCTCGGATAACCAGAAGGAGCTCAAAGTACAAACAAGGCTTGTTCGTGCTTAAAGGAGCCACTTGAGATGATCAGGATGCCTCCCTGTGAACGTATTCTGGACACATTCAAGTTGGAGGAGACCCCAGGGGAGACCTGGAGCACATTGAGTGGATTATATATTCCATCTGGCCTGACCACAGGCTCCTCAAAGAGGAGCTGGAGGACATGACTGGGAAGAAAAACATCTGGACTAGCTTGCTTAGCCTTCATTAGCTGTTACAAAAATATTCATATAAGGTGTTTCTGATCTGCGAGCTCAGTGAGGTTTAGGCACAAAGAAGGTTCGGGATGGTTTGGATTGAAATAAAAATCTACCTGGTAGACAAATGTGATTGTAGTTAAAAGAAACTGAGGCTGACTGCAGCGTCTCCGTTCTGTGCACCATCTCCACATATGGATGTACAGTATCCATGTTTGACGAGGATGGACATAATGGACATACTAACAGGAACAGTTGGTGCTGTATTGTCAGGGTCCAGAGGGGTTGGACAGCCACTTTTATAAGCTTCCCAAAGGTCCCATTTACAGTCGACATTTCCTCTTATATTATTTTGAATCAATTTCTTATATTTTTACTTTGTGTTTTTATTTTTTTGTATTCACGCATTTTGCTGTATCACTATAATTAAAAAATAGTATCAGGAGACATTAAAGAATAGTTATACAGCATATTATGACTTTTTGGTCAGGCCTTTAAGCCGTTGGTCAGTCTCTTGCTGACTCAGCGTAATTTGTGCTTTTCCTCCAGGAGTCACGATCGGGGCTGTCAGTCTTTTTGTGTTGTTGTGTTTACAGCTGAGCTCTGTCGAAATAAAGACGGAGACATGAGTCATGCTGGTGTTTTGGCTCGTGAGCCCTCGAGCTATCAGAACAGACGGCCTCTCATCCACTTCCAAACACATCCGTCTTGTCTAATGGCTTTACCCACTGTGACTTGTTTTCAACAGACAAGCTGCTCCGAGCATGAAGGAGAAAGTGAAGACCATCAGGAGCAGCTGACAGGGATGAGGGATGGAGCGTGTGTGAAGGATAAAAAGATGGAGAGATGAAGTGAGAAGAAACAAGGAAAGGATGAGAGGGTGGGGTGAGAGGAAGGAGGAGGTGGAGAGGAAGCGGCGCATACAAAGCGCAGAAAGTTTTGTAAGAGAGGAAAAAATTAAGACTGCAGGAGAAGAGTGAGAAGTGAGTAAAGAAAAGGAAGATGAGGAGGAGAGGAATGGGACGACAATACTCAAGACAAACAGGAGGATTATGATGATGAGATGAAGGTTTAGGAAAGTGTTGGAAAAGTAAGAGCTAGTGAGCTAAAACAACAGGAGGGTGGAAGAAAGGAACGAGTTGGATCAGAAGATAGAAGAAGAACAAATAGATGAAGAAAAATAGGGAACGAAAGAGACGAATAATGAAGATGAGGCATGAAGGAGTCATTTCAGAGAGTTTGTGCCATTCAACAGATTTCTTTTCCCGTTTGAGAAATCAGAAGAATTTAAGAAACAGATAAGGTGAAGGAGAGGAGGATGATGGGAAATAGAGGAACAATGACAGAGAATCAGGAGAGGATGAAGGAAATAAAGGAAGAAGAGAAAAATCAGGTTTGTGGCAGGCAAAAAGTGAAGGTGACACAGAGAAGAGAAGAGAAGGAGAAAACACGGGGGAGGCATAACGAAGGACGTGAGGAGAGAAGTCGTGGAAATGAGAGGCTGAAGAAAAGGAGAGAAAGAATGAGAAGAGGTCAGTCGAAGTGAAAGAGGGAGGTCTTTAAAAGAGAGAAGGTGAAAACAACAGAGGCTATGTTCTGCTTTCCATATGCCGCTAACCTCAGCAACCACTTAGTGTCTGAAATACAACATGGACCAAAAAATCAGTTCATTCAAGTTTGGGGAAAATCCGATGATGGTTGAAACTCTGTTTAGCAACAATAATAAAAGACCCATTAAGATGCAAATCCGCCCAGGATGGTGCAAAGTGTAGCAAAGATCCATTACCCAAAGCGACATATATGCATCCATTTAAATTACACATAGAAAAAAAGGCCAACGGACCTCCAGCCTGAGTCTGTCGTGTGTGTTGAAAAGCCGCTTTTGTGATGTTTTTTGGCGTCCACGTTTGCCCGAGTAGAAAACATCTGAGCTCTCAGAAAACGTCAGCTGTGATTAGTTGAAAACCAGTACGGCAATTTCCATATGAATGTGGCGTAATGGACAGGATGTTTTTCATGTTTCTTCATCTGCCTCTCACTAGACTGCCTGCTTTATGAAAGTGCAATACTAAATTGCTGGAGTAACCCTTTAAAAGAAGACCAACTGACAGCTGTGTCTACAAATCCACAGTCAGCGAATTAACCACATGTTCTCCACTTGCAACTCGCAACTTCCCCAGATCACTCAACCATTGCTCCCATCTGTGCATTGGTTTAAAAAGATGTGAAGCTCCGGTGAGAGGAGTTTTATTTCTGGACATTCAGCACCAGCCCACCCCGGCTCACGATGGGGCCTTTCGTCTCCCCGCTGTGATGCGGTCAATGATTGTGCCGATAAAAGAGGCTGTCAGACAAACAACGTGTCCCCAGCATAAAGCCATAACGCTAAAGGTGTGCCCTTGTGTGTTTTTACGTGTGTGTGCCCATAGCTGTGCATTTCGTGTCTGTTTTACATCCCCATCGTGTGTGCATGTGCGAACCTGTTTGTACGTGCGTTTACACGTTATCGAACAGGCCGACGGAGACAGAGGAGAGCAGGAGTGAGGGATGATGAGGGGGGAGAGGAAGAAGCCTGTCAACACTTCCTGACGATGTGCAGCTTCAGCTGACAGTTCACTCGTGTCATCAGACTTTTTGTCTTCCCTCACTGAAATCTCTAATGTGTCCTCTGACTGTTAAATGTTGGCACAATCATCAGGGAGCATCTGAGGTTTACGAGCAGCATCGTATGGTCTGTCTGTTTGTTTGCCCTGAATTTTGGCTCTCAGGCTACTTACAGGCGGCCTTAATTGGCCTTAGTATTTGGGGTCGATAAAGAACGGCCGACTGCACTGTGACCGCCGCTTCTATGAATTTAGGGGTAAGTTCCACAAGGCAACACCTGAGAGAAACGCAGGAAGGTTGAGTGGCCGGATAAACTCAGATCAAAATGCAGAAATGGCTCTGCTCATTGAGGTAACTTTGTTTTTGGTTGCCTTACAATCATCCGCACAGCTAAGACTAAATAACCACAACAGCCCGCCGTAAATAACACATCTTTACTCTTCATATTTATGAAGTTTTGTTATCTCTTTCATGTGACGACCATGCTCAGTTGGTCTGCCTGTGTCTCACTCTGCTCTCTTGCAGTTACTGGGAGTTGGCTGGGAGGGAGTGCCTGCTGGAACCTGCTGCTCTGGGTGGGGCTTGCAGAGGTTATAAAGGACTGCCCTTTTTGGTCACAATCCCTCTCTCTCAGCTGGGCCTGCTGCAGCCTCTTCAGCCTGTTTCCTTTTGTTTGGTTTGCTGCACCTTACAACACACCTTACACCATGTTTCACCCATCCATGCACTCCCTACATGACTGATACCCTTCCTACTACACATGTCATTCGTTAATTTTACTTTTGCTTATTTGTTTGAGTTAAATAAATTAATTTTTGATTGATATATCTGTGTGTGGCCTCCCCTTTGTTGCCAGCCTTGAGCCAGTTGGTAACATTCACAACAACTCACAGTTTCAAGTATTTACCCACAGCTGTGTGTAAATGAAGATCCTCTCTTCATGCAGCAGGATGTGGGAGTCAGAATGTGCACAGATGGATGTTTATGAGTCAGATCAGTATTTTAGACCGGCCCGTACCTTTTAAGCAAATATGCTCGGCATGTATGTGTCACTTCATTTAATCACAGCTGCTCAGGAGTGTCTAAGAGGGTTTCTGAGATTGCACTTCTTCATGTGTGTGTATGTGGGTAGAGTGTATCACATACTGCGTCAGGGAACATATGGATTTTTTTTTTTTCAGTACTGCAGTGGTGACATTACACCTGTTGATGTTGATGAAGAGTCCAGAATCTCATTTCGCCTCTCTGTTTTTATGCAACCAATTTCAACAGCCCACAGCACGTCTCGCTAAGGCGTCAAACGTGTGTAAATGTTCCTCTAAATGTTTACTTCTAATACGTTTTTGGGAACCTCAAGTTTGAATATACGATTAGGGTTGGGGTTAGGGTTGGGGTTGGGGTTAGGGTTAGGGTAAAAACACAACATCCCATTGGATGTTTCGATAGGCACGGAAACAGGGAAAGGGGGAAGACACCGTCTTGTTAATGAAGCCGTTTAAAATGAGACCAAAGATGGTTAAAAGAGGGTCCTCCCAAAACTAAAAAGAAGGGGAGAGAATAAACTTATAAAAGGTTCATGGTACCTCGGTCAGTAAATCATTTACAAGGACTGATAACACTGTCGAATGCTGCAGTTTCTCTTTGATTCGTTTGAGCACAATGTTTAGAGGCGCGTTTGCTCTCCATCAGCTGCAGAGGCATCAGGTAACTCTGGTGTCTGTCACTAAATAAAAGCTTTTCTTTATAATCATTTGATTCTTTTTTGAGTTTTTCTAGTTGTTCTGACATCCAAGAATCGGGTATTTGATCTTGGACATTCCTCTTCTGGTCTGGCTGATTTCTTCCTGGTGTTGTTTGAGTTCTTTTATCAGGTTTGTTTGCTGTTTCAATTTTCCAATCATTGGTGTCTTCTCAGTCCTCAAACTTCTTCTCAAAGAGTCGCTCAGGGGTTCTCTTCCTTTCAGCTTCAGGGATTGTTTCAGCGTTGATGAGTCTGAACAGTAGTCACTGCAATGCATATTCAAAAATGCTCTTAAGGCCTTCCAGCATGTGTCCAGTGTGAACTAAAAGGGCCACAGATGTGCACCCAAATAAAGAAAAGATTGTAAGGTAATCATACCTGCGCTTGTATTAAATAAACTGATATTTCTGCCCTTTTATGGAACAATTTGAGCAGAACACCTGCTGCCTGCCTGCGAGAAGAGTTAGAGTGCACCTGAACTGATATTGCTTTGATAATCGGGTTTTAAATCCCGTCATGTCGATGTAACAGAGAGTGAGAGGGCGAGTGTGTGAAGGAGGCAGGTAGATGACTGTGTGGTTTTTATGTTTCTGGGGTACTTACAGCTGTCAGCATGTGAGGATTTAGATGAATTAGATGTTATACACCACCTACAGTCTCTCTCTCTCACACACACACTCTGCTCACTGATGGGGCTCAGGTGAGACTGATGATGACTTTCACCTGCTGACAGTCCATTTCTTACCACCACCCAGTGTTTAGTTCTTCTAAATATTTAAGACTATTTAAGAGTTAAGACTTTTGTCAGTAAAATCTGGAAAGTCCAGACTGGAGGAAGCTGCTTGTGAAGTGGTTGAAAATGTGCTCCAAGTAGACCAGAAGTTCTGGGGAAATCTTAGAAAGTTAGATTGTTGTTCAAGGCGGAAGCAGCGTCATGTCATATCGGCACAAAACTCAAAATCACACCTCATTCAAAATGCAGAATTTTGCAATTTCCTAACTTTAATGTATTTCGATTCTTAAAGGACTGACAGAAGGACAGAAGTTGCACGGCAGACGTTTGAGGGCAGGTTGTTCCACACAGGAGACCGCAAGTAAGACATGGTCTGTTTTCCTCAGGTAGAAAAATACAAAAAATCTCATTCTGAGCTCAGACTACATGATCTAACACGTTAAAATGGCCACTATGTCGGGTTCAGTGATTATAGAGTCAGAAAGTGTTGGTGTGACCAGGAACATGACAGACAAGACTTGTTGGTTCCTGTCCGATCGTGTCATCGCGAAGGAGGTGCGAGGAACAAGCTTCCAGGAACGAGAATGCACCAACAGCGTCATTCCTCTTTCACTTCACGGTGTCTACAGCTGAAGACTATCGGTCAACAAACACGGATTTGTCTCACTCGCAGAGGGAAGACAAAAAATTCAGACTCACTCGCCTTCCTGTCATGAGGCGTCTCAGACGCTTTCGCCTCAGGTTGAGTCTGCTTTGCCACACTGTTTTTAGAATCAGCACCAATAACTATAAGTTTGTTAGCTCTGCGCATCGTGTCTGATATTTGCTAACAGTATGAACAGCTGTGTTGTATGTGTAGTGAGGAAAATTTACACTCTGACACTCGTGTCTACTCTCCTGTCACCTCTACAATGACACAGTCCAATAAATTCAAAATGCCTGAAACAAATATATAAAAAACAGTGTTTTTCTTCTTATTATGATCATTATTATCAGAAAACAGGGATGTAATGCTGCCTGTCTGTCCGTCTGAACACCAGAGTTGGACTGAAAGGTTTCTCCCTTTGCTTCTGAACAAACAATGCTCTCTCTCTGTGGTCTGCAGCTCCCGTTAATCACCTTTTCAGTCACTGAGCTGAATATGAACAGGAGTGACGCTGCATGTTATTAGGAGTGTATTTTCCTCCTCTCATTTTCAGTATCAGGTGTGCTTTTATGAACTTTAAATGGCAGTTTTCATCATTTATTTATGGCCTGCTGGATTGTTGAACCATCTCGAGGAGATCCTCTGACCCCGACTCAAGCTGTGCTCTTGTTTTCTTGCTCTGTCTGGCCTGGATGCCACCCCCCTTGTTAACTGCCAGCCCCCTCTCCACCCCCCTGTAGCAGAGAGCGCACTAGCAGAGGGGTTGTTTCGTTGAATGTCAGCCTGCCTGACTCACTGATCCTTTATCTGACTGAGCTTTGTAGAATCTGTGCCTCAGTGTGAATCTACTGCGCTGTGCATTGATAGATTCCTGGCGCTGTCCGTGGTGCTGAAGTGGCAGATGGATTAGTAATTGCACTTTTTTCTCTCAATTCTAGACTATATTGTAGCCTATATACTCTAACAGCTAGCGAGTCATGGAAGAGCGAGAGGATCATAGAGACACACTGCTGCCTGTACTGTTCCTATAATATTCTTATTGTTCGTTAGCGTCTTTGCTGCTGAAAAACACCCCAGAATACAACATATTTTATATGTATTCACTCATTGCTCCCATTGGGCCACCCACCCCCTTGTTAGAAATCAGCAAATCACAGACTGCGCTCTGTTATTATGAGGTCTTTGGAAAAGATTATAATCTACAACAGGATGCTTTTTGCTTTGCCGACATGCACGGTGCTACATCGTCTCCACACCTCAACGGACCTTCAGCACACGCCAGAGCTCTTCTCCTGAGCTCTTCATCTGCATTTCATACACTTCAGCGTGATGTACTCCCTCCACCTCTGTGTGCTGACTGACAGCGGTGACCCCAGACTCTACCAGTGGAATGCTGATTGGCTGATGAACTGATTGATGTGACAGAAACGCTCTCATCTCATCATCAAGACTAATAAGACGGAGGAAGTTATTTTTGGCCTTCCTCCTCACTGTCAGCCGCCTCCTGTGACAGTCTGATTACTGGCCAACCTGTGGCCTCTTTTCAAGCAGCTCACAACCAGAGCAGGCTGTCTCCTCTGACTCCTCGCATGCTGTGTCCTCTGACTCCTCACATGCTATCTCCTCTGACTCCTCACATGCTGTCTCCTCTGACTCCTCACATGCTATCTCCTCTGACTCCTCGCATGCTGTCTCCTCTGACTCCTCACATGCTATCTCCTCTGACTCCTCACATGCTGTCTCCTCTGACTCCTCACATGCTATCTCCTCTGACTCCTCGCATGCTGTCTCCTCTGACTCCTCACATGCTATCTCCTCTGACTCCTCACATGCTGTCTCCTCTGACTCCTCACATGCTATCTCCTCTGACTCCTCACATGCTGTCTCCTCTGACTCCTCACATGCTGTCTCCTCTGACTCCTCGCATGCTATCTCCTCTGACTCCTCGCATGCTGTCTCCTCTGACTTCTCACATCCTATCTCCTCTGACTCCTCACATGCTGTCTCCTCTGACTCCTCACATGCTGTCTCCTCTGACTCCTCGCATGCTGTGTCCTCTGACTCCTCACATGCTGTGTCCTCTAACTCCTCACATGCTGTCTCCTCTGACTCCTCACATGCTGTCTTCTCTGACTCCTGTCCCCTCTGACTCCTCACATGCTGTGTCCTCTAACTCCTCACATGCTGTGTCCTCTGACTCCTAACATGCTGTCTCCTCTGACTCCTAACATGCTGTCTCCTCTGACTCCTCGCATGCTATCTCCTCTGACTCCTAACATGCTATCTCCTCTGACTCCTCACATGCTGTCTCCTCTGACTCCTCACATGCTATCTCCTCTGACTACTCACATGCTGTCTCCTCTAACTCCTTGCATGCTATCTCCTCTGACTACTCACATGCTGTCTCCTCTAACTCCTTGCATCCTATCTCCTCTGACTCCCCACATGCTGTCTCCCCTGACTCCTCACATGCTATCTCATCTGACTCTTCACATGCTGTCTCCTCTGACTCCTCGCATGCTGTGTCCTCTGACTCCTCACATGCTATCTCCTCTGACTCCTCACATGCTGTCTCCTCTAACTCCTTGCATCCTATCTCCTCTGACTCCTCACATGCTGTCTCCTCTGACTCCTGTCTCCTCTGACTCCTCACATGCTGTCTCCTCTGACTCCTCACATGCTATCTCCTCTGACTCCTCACATGCTGTCTCCTCTGACTCCTCACATGCTGTCTCCTCTGACTCCTCACATGCTGTCTCCTCTGACTCCTCGCATGCTATCTCCTCTGACTCCTCGCATGCTGTCTCCTCTGACTTCTCACATCCTATCTCCTCTGACTCCTCACATGCTGTCTCCTCTGACTCCTCACATGCTATCTCCTCTGACTCCTCGCATGCTGTCTCCTCTGACTCCTCGTATGCTGTCTCCTCTGACTCCTCACATTCTGTCTCCTCTAACTCCTCACATGCTATCTCCTCTAACTCCTCACATGCTGTCTCCTCCTGTCTCCTCTGCCAATAGACGACTGAGGCTCCCTCATTTAAAACGCAACAGGCTGTAGATCTCTTTTATACGTCAGTGTGTCATTTGCACGTCTATGGAAAGCCTCATATGTCTAACTGTATTTTCAGTCTGTGTCCATACTTCTTGAATGAAACTGCTTCTGGATGCCAAATGAATGGACGATGGTGCTTATTGAATCATTTGGTGCACAGTGGGGTGGAGTGCTTGACTGATTTACATTGTGCTCTATACCCACACATGAGGTGAATGAGCCTATTCATTCAATCACATCTCTATCAGCTGTAGTATATTATTGCAACGGTGGATAATTAGATGTCATTTTCGTCCTTCAATAATCCGCCTCCTCCTCTACGCTGCCTGCAGTCTTTTCTCGTCCCTCTTCTCCCTCAGTTCAGTCAGTAGCTGTTGTATCATTCAGAAACCTTTTTAGTCTAACACATTTTCAGATAAATGCATTTCGATGAGATGAGCTCTACTATTATAGCTTTCTTCTGCCCTTGTGCAGCTAACAGAAAATTCCCAGTAAGCTCAGAGGACTTTAGGTTCCCTGGACAACAACTGATTGTCCCCACGAGCATTTTTCCAATGTCAAAATCCCTCCTTCAAGATATTTTTTTTTTTTTGCTAAATGACATATAAATAGCACAGCAAGTGGGATCTTCTGAAAGGGAACATCTAAGCCTGTGATAAGCAGTACTTCATCTGTTGTCACTTATTATTAACTGGATCGAATTCATGTAGAAATCTTTGACTGACATCCGCTCTTCGTGTCTCCTTTTCTGTGTCCCTGCTCTCCATCACCTCCTTCTCCCCTCTTACACCTTCTTGTCTCTCTGCCGTCAACATCACATTCTTTCTGTTCATTTCGCTCTCCGTCCTCCACTCTTTGTTCCCTCTGTATTCGCTGCCTGTCCCTTTCTCTCTGACTCCTACCAAAGTGCATTAAGAATAATTCTGTAAAATTAAATGCAGCTTCTTTATGTCATGCTTGTGTTTGAGTTTGCATCATTTTGAATTAGAAATGTGTCTCAAACAGCACATAAACATAATGTGTATGATTCAATAATATATTTATATAATAATAGGTGGCACGGTGGAACAGGGGTAACACTGTCGCCTCACAGCTAGAAGGTCCAGGGTTCGATTCCCACCTGGGGCGCTGGGGGCGTGTCCTCCACCATGCCTTCAGTGCCTGCTGCTCGAGGAAAAAGGGTCTTTCTGCGTGGAGTTTGCATGTTCCCCCGTGTTCACCTGGGGTATCCTCCATAGAAAAAACCCACTAAAAACATGCCGGCGCCCAGGAACTGGGTCCCCGGGCGCTCGTCGGATGGCAGCCCACCGCTCCTGGTCTGCCGCGGAGGAAGGACTACCAGGATGGGTTAAAGGTGGAGGAATTAATTCCACTTAAGTGTGGCGTGTACATGTAATGCGTGTGTTTGTGTGGAGTGATCAATAAAGTACGTCTCTTCTTCTCTTCTTAATTTAACACATCATTAGTTTGTGTTGTTAAATTGAGCCTAAAGGTTTCACTGTAATTACCAAAAAACATGCATATCAGGTCATTTAGGTTTGTGTTGAACAGCACAGGGACACAATCCTGTCACAGCACAGTGGACATTCCTCTCTCATCTCCATCACCGTACCTTGTTCTTTTCCTCTCAGCCTCTTCGTCTTGTCCCTTATCTTTTATCTTCCCAAAGCTGAGCTTTGATTGGCGAAGTCCTTTCATTTCAGTGAAGAAAGCACACACAAGGCCAACCGATATTTATATGTAAATGTCAGCGGCTCCTGCTCGGGTCGTCTCGCAGCGAGAATAAAAACACACAGCTTCCAGGGTGTGAGTGTGTCTCACTGTGAGATTGTTTTCAGAGAGCAAAAGTGAGCTGGACAACTTTGAGCTGAACCTCCAAGTGAAAGGTGCGTCACTGCAGTCTGCATTTTGTGTCTCATCACTATCACGAGGCGGCAGGTATCTGCTCACCTGCTGCCTCTCACTGGAGCGATGATGTCGGTGTGAAGTCTCTAATAATTTAATTTCCCCAGTGTGGCATTAATAATGTTTTATTTTATCAATCTTACCTTATCACATTCATAACTCTTGAAGTGTCTGCGCCTCGGCCGAACGCCGACCAACCCGACAACCGATATGGCTGCTGTGGAGAACGGCACGTCGCCTGGATAATCAGAGCACAACTCAAGTGAGCAGATTGAAATTCTGCCATTAGCGCTCATTCAGCTGCTGGGCTCAGTGCCACATTATCAGAACAATGGTGTCAAAATCTTGAAATGGGAGTGTGATGCAGGCGTATGTCCATTATAAACATCATTACGCGGGGGAAAATAAACAGCACACAATGATAGCATGTGGGACTTGTAAGAACAAAGCTATCAGCTGACAGTTTGTCTGTCTCTGCCTTTGACTGCCCCGCGACAGATAGCTCATTGGCTGCAACAGATAAGGGAACAGCTGTCCTCCCTGCTCATTTGCCCACTTGTTAGGTTTTATACTGTATGTTAGGTGCTTAACAGATGCTGCCATCCAAAGTGAGAAAAGTCAGCTGAATATCTCTTCACTGTCAGGGTATGGACAGTCCCCTTCAGTTTCTTATAAAGTACGACTACCCATGTTTAACTTTTGTTTACTTGCTGCACAGGCCATTGGTCATGTGACATTTCATGTGTGGTATCAGATGGACGGCAGCCTCTACCCGCCCGAGACAAAACAACACGCTGCCAGACATATTTTGGGCCTCCCATCAGGTGATGTGCATCACTTTGCTTTGGACGTAGACGAGGACACAACCAGCAGTCTGCTGAGATAATGTACATGAGAGCATGAGGAGCTATATCAGAGCAACAGTTTAAAGGATAAGAAGACAACAAGAGATGAGTTATACAGGAAAAAAACTGCTTCATGCTTCAACGTGTCGTACAACCACGTTGGAGATTTGGAGTGTTTTCCGCTCGAAGGTGAAGTGCTTGTCGCCATAGAAAGACAGCAGACGCTTGAATGTGAGGACAACAGCGTACATTCAGTCTCTCTTGGAGGACGTTCATGGTGTGCGAAATAGTGAGTGCAGGATGACAAAAGAGAGCTGGAGAGAGAAGTTCAAACCCTGGCTTGAATGTCAGAGTGATGATTTCTCAAAGTCACGGTGTGCCATGCCACTGTGAGCTCCCATGTGTGGTTGATTTGGATTAATGATCCAAAAACTGCCAACAGGATGTCCTTGAATTCTAAAATCAACTCCCATTACAGCACTCCCTCTGGTTAGGCTTTGGACAATGTGCTGCTGGGCCATCACTGGTTCACGCTCTGGTAAGCTGAACTACGTCACCGTGTATTTTGACTATTTGTATTTGTATTATATTGAAGAATTGGCTCAAATTCATTTGTTTCCTGAGAAAACAAACTGAGAAAAGCAGCTGAAATAAAGAAGCGGCACACCAGTTTCCTGCTCAACTCCTGTTGACGTTAATACCAACTGTGCACGGCATTTTAGCATTTTATGGTAAAATATTGCATTGAAAAGCAACTCTGTCCATGTCTTTCTTTAAAGTAGAAGTCCCACATGGACAAACTGCAGTCAATTGCTGCAAATGGCCAACGTTTAGGTTTAGGTCGAGTCCCTCCAGCAACAAGCGACGTTCCATGAAATGTCTTCGTCACTTTGGTGTCAGCATCAAAAGGAAGATGAATCTGTGGCTTGGTGAGGTCTGCAGATCTTTTCAGCATCAAACAGCTCAGCTGACCCCGGGTTTCATTTCAAAGACCCACAAAAGTGAAAATTACTTTTTTTTAGTGTTATAAAGTACGTAGCATAACGAATGTATAGATGTAAATAAAATGTTTGAATGTATAACATTTGAAAAAAGCTTGTATATACTGGATGAGACATTCAAAGGCACGTGCTTGGATAGATTGAAGTCATTTTAAGATGTACTGCAAATACTGTATCTACTGTAAATAAGAAAACACTTAACAGTTTTGTATTCTGTGGGAAGCGATTTTGTCTGGGTAATTGATTTCCCCTGCAGCCCTCGAGGGAGCTGTTTTGCTGCTTGTATTTTTACCTTCTTTCATTTCTTTTGCTGTTTGCACGTCGCAGGTTTTCGGTGTAGTTCCAGTTTATTTTGGCATTTCTCGTGAAGCCCTTCGATTGAGCGGAATAATAAAACGGCGACTTTGAACGTTCTGTTATTCCGTTTGTCCTATTTAAATGCCATCTCACCGAGTTCAGGGCTTTGGTGAAGTTCCAGTTTGTTTATTTTCCATCGCTCACCCTGGAGCTCAGTGATTGAACCAAATAATAAAGCTGCTACTTTAGACTGTCATTTTGTCCACTCTCAAGAGGGGAGTATTTACTTTTCATGTTGCCTGGGCTGTGACATGATAATAACGAGCCCCGTTTCAGACCTTCGTGTAGGTGCTAGTGTTGACAGACGTGCTTTTTTTGACTTTGGAAAGGAAAATGAAAGGGCTGAGTCTCTGAAGGACGTCTGACTGAATGTAGTACAACTTTTAATAAAAGGCAGCAGGGGCACTAAATCAGGTTTTTGACCATATAAACGTTAAAATGTTTTGATTTTGTCATATTTTTTTGGACATGATGAGACTAAGATCAGTCTTTCATGCTAGCAGATCTGTGAGGCTAATTAGGCACAATGGTGCCTTGAGCTAAATGCTAACATTAGCATGCTAAAGTAAAATCTTCTCAGTTCAGATAGCGCTGCTCTTGGATCCCAAACCAGCCCATTACAAGGTCAAGGTGTGGGAGTGAAGATTTCACTGGATGCTCAGACACTGAATTTCTTTTCTACACCACTCACTTTGCTCAAGAAGCAACTTCTGAATGCTAAATATTGTCAATATATTTCATCCATCAGCAGCTTCCTGTTGTTGCCATCGTCCCGTTTTGTTCCACATGTGCATTTTGTGCTGACACAACCCCTTTACAAGCCCAGTGCTCTTGTCCAACAGTGTAATCATCAAATGCAGACTCATTTTCTGCAAACTACTCTCTTTCTATCAGGTCTTTTGTTAGCATCATCCTCAGTTTTTGAAATCATCCGGCTGGACAGAGGCCAAAAGCAACAAAGAGAGACAACAACAGAGGGAGGAAAGGGGCTGCAGAAACAATAGAGGAAGCTGAGGAGAAACCTAACAAGAGACAAAATAAATGGGAGAAGAAAGAAAAGTTAAAGACAAGAGAGGAAGAGCAGGAAGGAAGAAGTCCATGTCAGTGAAGAGCAGGCGAGGGAGCTCATTACTGAAGGAAGGATGACCTACGTGACACACTGGGAATGATCGACCCTCCATGTTATGGTTACTTACACTGGAGGAAATCTCATATGGGCTTAAAACCATGGGACTGAATAAGGAAGAAGGTCCATCCATTTAAAAAGTTTTTCAGAACGTGTGCAGGTGAAACTGCACATCCTTCAGCCTGTAAAAAGCTTCAAAAACTCAGAAAGAGATGATGCCGCCTTTCAATTTAGCTCTCATTATGCAAATATGGCTGAATCCGAAGCATGCAGAGCACAGGAACAAATTACCAATTGATTGTGAGAGCCCCCCAAGCACATTTATATGTAATGAAAAAGTACTTGGCAACAATTCACAAGTTGAAATTTTAAGTTGTTTGGAATTAGAGCCATTTCTGTCCAACTGTAGCCCTGCAGATGTGTGTGCCAGCGACGCATGCACTGTGTTTGCAAGTCTTTTCTCTAGCGCGTGCAAATAACCTTTTCAATACACTCCGCCTGTGCACATGACCAGAGTCCTCCACAAGGCTGGGCAGATATATCGCTAAAGCTACATCGAGCTCGTTGCACGATAATGGCAGAGAAAGCAGCCAAAATTTCCCCAATGCTAACATGCTAGTTTGACGGCATTATGATACTGTTGGGTGTTTTCTTACATGTGAATGAGACGTGATATGGTTAGCGATGACGGTGACGCTCCGGCCTCCATTATTCACCGCCTGAGCTGACAGATTCTCGCTCAGCAGCTAACCCAGTAGCATTAAACACACCCACAGCGGCGAGCAGTAACTGCCAGGCTGGGTGCCCGATTCTCAGAGGTTCATTCATGGCGGCCATTTTTCACTCGTCATCCTCCAGCAGGAGTCAGGCAGTAAGCCTGTATGTGTTGTGTGCTAATAATAATGCTGATACTTATATATTAGCAACATATTAGTGTTTATTCTGCGTTGTGCAGTTGTCTCTGCAGCCCTAACGTTTGAGAAAATAAAGTTGGAAAGCAGACGCCGCCTCACCAAGCGACCTGGGCGCGTCATTTTAAAGTGGGATTCGAGAGCTTCCTCCGTGTCACGCTCAACTTTAATTGACTGCAGTGGGAGTAAAATCGAAATGCGATGATTCACGACCAACACATCTGGCTTCAGAGAAGTAAAATGCTAATCTCATGTGCGAATGCACAATGCTCCATGAGTTAACTTGTGCTGCTCATGTAGTATTCACAGGATGGATGAAAGCACTGTTTGCTCATGCAGGCCTGGAGTCAGATGACTGGTGTGTATGGAAGGCGTGTGTGTGTGAGGTGGGACTAACACTCATAGGGTCGTATTGATCCCTTTAGAGCGTCTCAGATGAGGTGTTTTCACTTCACAGCCTTCTGAGATGCCAGCATGTCATGTCTGTGTCAGAATTATTTTCAGCTTCAAAAAGTGAGATGAAACTTTATTGATCCTGGCCGGAGTCTCGACAAAAATGGAGGGGAGAAAAGTGAGGAGGAAAACATGATATGCACATTTTGAAAAACTTCGCTGCAGATCTTTTCTTGTCTTTGCTCCATGTTAGATTTTTATGATAATCCACACCTGCAGCGTCTTTGAAGACATGTAGGAGCAAACAGATGCTGCATACGTATGCTTCCATTTAAACAAGATGGTCATTGTCAGTTTAGCCAATTAGAGTCAAAAAATCTTGCCGTGACTCAAGAACATAGACGGGATGTTGAAAGCTAGCGGCGAGCTGTCACTCAAAGCGGCCATGCCCATGCTTATGCTTAACATTAGGCCTTACTGTTATTCAAATGAGCTGCTCTGGTGTCGGACAGTTTTGGTCATCGCTCTGCTGTTCGTCTTTGTTTTCTCTTCCAGCCCGTCACCAGAATAAAATGTCAGCATGTTACGTTTCTGCAAACCATGGACACCTTAAATTTGTATGTTTCATACGTATCATAGCAGTGTTCCTACAGTAGGTATCAAAGTGAGGAGGAGGGGGTGGTGGCGGCATGTTTAAGGCGACAAAACCAGGTATTTTAAGGCAAATTATGACCTTTTCTGAACCTTAATCAAGTAGTTCTTGTGCCGAAGCCTGAACAGATCGTAACCACAGTGTTGTCATGACATACAATTTGAAACTGAAATGTAAAGAAACATAACATTTGAACACATCCGTTCACCTTCGGATTCATATCAATACATCTTCCACAAACGTTCGTACAGCATGTGTTCGTTTCTGGTTCCTATTTTCTCCAAATTTTCGCTTTGAAGCTCCACATAATTTCATTTCCTTTTAGAAAATGGTCTTCCTGCAGTCCCTAATGTCAATTTTTCAGGCCTCTTAATAATTGTTTTCCTCCTGCTCCTGTACAGCGACTCATGTAATACGCTGTCGTTTCCGGATTTGCCTCCAGCTGAGCAGTGAATGATGCTGTGGTCCTCATGCGTTCGGTAACCTCTGTAATCCTTTGGGAAATTCATTTCTGTTTACATGCTTCTCAATCCTTTCTGTGCTCATAGTTACAAAGAGCAATTTTATCCATACATGACGGAGCCACCTCTTTTCTGTCGTCACCTAATTGGAAGTAAACCTTTTGAGTATAATCTGATGCCATGGCGTATCTATCAACATCTTCGTGCTAGGACTTTCTCTGTGGGACGTTTTGTACACACTCAGTCTCCCAGAATGAACACAGCTCCTCCATTTGTGTTGTTCTGCTCTGGTGGTTACAGTCATGACTCAGACATAATGGATTTCATGTTGTCAGGGGTAGAGCCAGGGTCTTTTTGTGGCCTGAAGTGCTTCTTTCCCCTGATTACAATCAAATCTCTCTGTCCTGGTTTTCACCTATAGCCCTCTCTTAGTATGAGCGCCTCGTTTATCAGTAAATGATAAAATATTAATAGTTTTCTGAAGCGTAGGCTCCATCTGGAGTTAATTCATGCTGATAATCCTCAGGATTGATCAGCAACAATACATGCAGGGTTTGTCCACATCCCAAACAACCTTTGGCTACCACAATCATGGACATTGAGCCTAGTTTTAATTAGGAAAAGGGATGTCATGACAGTATGTTTCCTTTCTGACTTCCATTTTATCTTCAGGAGCCATTTTTGGGAGAACCAGTTTTTGCTGCAATGCAAAGCGACATCATCTGGCGAGGTGCTGCGTTAGCCAGCCACATACATGCAAGTGCACAGCCGGATGGACAGCTTTGCTCCTGGAGCGTATTTGATGTCTCACTGAAGCAGCTATCGATGCGTTTTGAATCCCTGCTACGCCTGACAAAGACCTGAATGCAGCATTTGTGTTTTTATTAAGTAAAAAACACTGGCAGAAACCTGGAGAGGTGTCACCATGTCACCGATCATCTGAGGGCACATTTAATTACTGAAGAGTATGATGGTAGTAGGATATCATCCAAACTTGGAAGTTGCTGGTTTCTAACTGGCACTTAAAATGATGATGAGGAGCTTCCCTTCTTATTTGACTGCCTCTTGTACGATGACCTCCGGAGTGAACAGCTAGCAAAAGGCCAAGAAAGGCTCCTGTTGTGCCTTTGTAATGAGAAATTGTAGAACGAGAACATGGTGGCAAGATGCTCAGAAAAACCATCATGATGCTTTCCACAGGTTTGACTGTTTCCTCCTCTTTTACACACCTTCCATCCAATCAACACTTGGCTTCCCATCCCGATCGCTGCTGTTTGCAGCGTGATTTTCTCTGAGTTTCTGCTTGATTCAGAGGTTATTGTGTTGCTGGGAACTAATTGTGGTGCTCTGTGTATGTCTCTGACTCACTGTCTCTTTGTGTCGCTCTCTGTCTGTCCCTTCAGCGCTGCATTTCCTGGAATCACATCTGGCACTTTGGACAGATGAGACATCCCTCCTAATGTTTTAACTCCCTGTCTCTGCTTTCATTGTTTGTCGCCTCAGTGCAGTTTTTTGTTTTTTGTTTTTTTTGCCGTCATAATTCGCTCCTGAACGGCTTGTAGTGCAGGTGAGGAGGTGCAGAGTTTACTCTGCTCCTTTATACTCGTGATTTCTCTTTCTTTGAGATCATTACATGTCACATGGAGGCAATTATTCCCAATCAATTGTCTTCAGGGAACATTCAGGGAATGAGCGCAAACGAATGAAAGACTTTCTGCATCAGTGCATTCATGATTTAAAGGACTTCATTCTGAAACAGTAAATCAGCATTTCAGGAATATTACTATAGCGTCCTTATTTCTTGCCACTGACAAGATCATTACTTTCAGTTACCCAAAATCCTTCTCTGACTTATTTTACAAGGATGCGCTTTCGTCCATATGACACAATCTCCTCTTTATGCTCATTAAGAGACTCTCAAACTTCCAAATAGTTCATTTTCTTTTATATCAAAGATGGATTTCAATTTAAATTTGTGTGTCAAGTACAGAGCTGGGGTCCAGACGTGGTTAGCCTAGCTTAGCATACAGATTGGGAGCAGGGGGGAAACAGCTAGCCTTGCTCTCTCCAAAGTTCAAAACTACACCTGCCAACACCTTTAAATCTGTAGCTTTTTCTTGGTGACCAGTCCCCGGTCGCAATGACTTGCTGAAGCCTCGGCTGGTTTCCAAACAAGCTCACAGCGATGTAAAGACTCCCAACGGTCACAGCCAGGAAAAAGTCGCGGCACCAGAAGGATGATATTGCACATCCATCAAACCAGGTTTGGTGGCCTGGGGGTGAGCATGCTGAAGCCTCCACCTTTACCCGTCCCCTGCCATTCTGCATGACCCCTGACCTTGTAGGTGGTGGATCCATAAGACAGTGGCTCCATGTTACTTCTGGTCACTTAGCAGAGCAAACTCCCCTCCCAAATTAGGGCCAATGAGCCCCCCCTCCATGAGGAGGACCTCAGCATCCCTAATTTGGACAAGGCTGCTTTATTCTCCACAAGGCTTCTTCATCCGTTTGACTCTTCATCAGGAACACTTTGCTTGGGAGAGACTTTCAGGAGCTGTTACCCCCCAAAACACATATAAGAACCCTTTATATAGGAAGCCATTAAAGGAGCCACGAGGTGTCGTTCATTACTAAATGCAACTGTACTGGAATAGCCATGTAGAGCATTTGCAATATAAAGGTATATGAATGTTACCACATAAATATTTATTTAGCCGTCATTTCCCCAGGAGATCATACCCCGCTGCTGGCGAAATTACACAGTGAAAGCAAAGCTTATAGGGGTCCAATCTAAACAGTAATGGCGTCATTACTCTATAGCCATTCCATCGTGCAATCAACATTTACTTCATAATGACGGGTGGAATAAAAAAACACGCCTATTTCCAGCCGTAAAAAACGATCTGGGATGAAACCTCGTGTGGATGCTTTCGGTTCTGTGTTCACATTTGTATGCACGTGTTCTGCCTCTGTGAGTGTTGGCGTGTGTTTTTAAGCATGCATGTTTCCGTGTGACTTCTTCTCTCCATGCTTTATAGCAGAACTGACCAATGACCTCTGACGGCCCCAAAACACTCCCTTAAGTGGATTTTAATGGTCTTTCTGCCTCATTGCTGAATAATTACACCCCAACAAGGCAGAGGGAGGAAGGAGGGAGGATGACTCCGACAGCCTGACGCTCTAAGAGGGATGACCCAAAAGGACTTGAATTTTATTGAATATTGCATTTGTATTTTTCTAGATATTGAGACGTGAGGTTTTGTTTCTGAAGCATAATTGGGTGACCCTGAAAACTGAAGCATCACCTGCAGAAATGCACCATACGACCTGTTCTCTTCAGGTCTGTTTCAGAGGGGTTATTATCCAAAGACGCTGCAGCATTAAAAACGCAGTTCCACGAGAAAGAGGCCTGATGATTCTGCACATTTGGCCATCTTTAAGACAAATAAAGCTCCTTAATGACGCACACAGCCTGCTCTTCATTGCGGTCTGGACTCCTATCTTGTTGCATACGTATGTGATAACTGCGTTGATATGATGAGCCGCACACACTCATTGAATTCCAGGTCGATGACGATTACGCACGCTAGAGACCAACAAGCTGTATCAAATCTGTCATTAGGTGGGTAACACGAGCTGTCGGATATCAACGCTGACCCTCAGGTTCAGACCTGCAGTTTGAAAATAACAACTGCCACACACACACACACACACACACACACACACACACACACGCACACACAGGACTGACCCGGAGGTGAGATAGAAGCTGTGAAGGAAGAGCTGGTGCTGGTGTTGCATTAACCTGTAACGCCTTATGAAAGCAGGCCAGTCAGACTGTCAGTCTCTCTCTCTCTCACACACACACACACGCACACACACACTGGAGAGATCCTGTCAGTGTGATTAAGATTCCTTGACTTTTAATCAGTTTAATTAGGCAGCTGTAAAGGCCAGTGTGTGGTTTGCTGGTCAGATAAACGAGCAGAGAAGGCCGGCCTTTGTTCGCTCATTAAACCCAACAACGATGGATTTAGTCCTTAAACCTGCAGGAATAACGATTACTCCGACGTGACTGTTAAATCTCCGCAGTCAATCCCGAAGTCACACATAATGAGGAGAGAAGATACACAGCCTCAAGAGTCTGAAGACGCAGTTGTTTCTTGTATTTCTTGCTTGTTTTCCTTCTGCAGACTAGTTATTTCCGATTTATTAGAGGCTCCATGTGGAGTTTTCCACATACACAGATATGTTCACATTCAGTGCTCCTCACTAACAGCATGCACAGAACTTTGCACCCGTTTATTGTTTCCATATTTACAAAATATTAGCAGGTAATAAACTGCTGTATATATATAGATACTTTTTGTTTCACTTCATAAGAAGCTGCAGTCATTGTGTGGCAAGTAAGACAAGAACAATGGTGCTCTTTATTTCCGTGTCTCCTGCTTTCACACACAGGAAAGTCCACAAAAGACCGACTTTTGGTGGACTGTCCCTTTCACTTGCATGCTGCTCCATCGTCACTCAGCCTGGTGTGAGGTTCGGCTCGCTGTCATGTTAGCTAGAATCGATAAACTTTCGCATAATTTCCTAAATCCATGCCCAGTAGAATCTGTGTGATTTCTCTCACCAATGACATGCTAATTTATTCATGACTGTCTCATTACAGTTGGAGGCCTCTAATGGGAATCCTGTGAAATGGGAGCCGACGATGAACTCGTGTGTGTGTGTGTGTGCGAGAGAAGCCCAGATCGGTGAAGATGATTGAATATAACATTTATTTTCCTGGATCGTCTGCTTCTGGGTCTCTCGCTGCATCTTAAGAAAAAAAAAAAAATCTCACAAGCTCAACAAGTGTGAGCGAGAACCAGAAATGCACTCGGCCATTTAGTGTTACATTCAGACCTGAGCCTAAACCTCCAGCTGATGATTATCATCAGGCAAAACACCAGCATGTAAAACAGCAATCACCAATCAGGCGGCTCCGGCTGTCAGGGTGCAGGAGATTTTGAGCTGTGAGCATCACAGAAAGACAAATCCAAGCTTCTCTGAGAAAAGAGAAAGCTTCTATTGCTGCCGCTCATGCTTGGTTTTACTGATAAAACGCTGAAAAAGCTTCGTGTGTGTAACTGTCTGCACCTTCAAGGCTCCTGTGGATGTTTGAATGGAAAAGGTTGAAGAGTAATTATGAAGTTAAAGGTGTCCTGTAAACACTTTTACAGATATCCACAGTAGGGAAAATGCTTTGCTTCAGTTGTTTCGTTGCAGTACCACGGTTGACCACTGGGGTAAATTAGCAGCAGACATCCAGCTCTAATATTAAAAAGGTTCCCAGTGATTTAACTATAATACAAGTGACATTTTGCACAGTTTGCATGAATTTGGCTTTTAAGGTGACAATGTAATGTTGAGATCTCACCATTATAAGACTTTTGAGTTAAAAAAAAGTTGTTTCCCAACACAAAGATGAAACCTTAAGCTGCCTAAATTTAAGCACAACGCATAAAAACACTTGTATGTGCTGCTAAGTTGTTTTAATAGTCATTTGGCTCGTCTTTAGGCTGGTTATGAATGTGCAGATATTTTACATTTCCAATGTACTGCTGCATAATCCAACATTCACTCGTTGCTTATTGCTGTTATATATTTCTTCATTATTTTTAGGATCATAACACTTGTAAACAGGAAGTGATTTCTATTAGCTATGGACAAATGAGAAAGAAGATGGGAATAAAGGGAACAGCAAAGGGAAAGCGGTGCAACAGGAGGGTCACAACAAGCTGTGGAAGTAACAGCAAATGATGGAGCTCCCGGATCTCCTGCCAGCCTACAGACGTCCTGTTCAGCTCCGATAGCAGTCAGCTGGAGGAGGAAGAGGCAGAAAGCCATGCTGATAATCGTACAGACAAAGGAGGACAGGGAGATGATTAAACACAGGTAGGTCACACAGAACGTCCTCACCTCAAAATACAGCAGTCTGTTTCCGCACTGAAACTGGTGATTATTTCGCTTTCTTGACTGATCTGCAAATCAAATAGTGCAAATGTTGTAATTTTCCAGGATGTGAAGTTAATGTCTTCAAATTCCTTTTTTTCTATTCGACCAAAACCCAAATATAACGATGATAAATGACAAAGAAAACCAGCAAAATCTTCCCATTTGAGCATGTGAAATCAGAGAATATTTGGCATTTTTGCTTGAAAAATGGCTGAAATGATGAATTGATTATCAAATTAGTTGGTGATTAATTTTCCACAGGTGAACGAGATGTTTAATCGATTAATCCCTGCAGCTCTACACATCAGGTCTCACATTTTTAAATGGAAAATCTGCAAAAATTGAAGGTGCTCATGCAGGCGGTGTGGCTGTATTCCTAAGTCACGGCTCATCCAGCACTGCGACGCGCTGCTGTGTGGATATTGTTGCTTGCATGCGCAAATATCAAGTTGTTAGAAATCACCCAGGAAGCATGGAAATTCCCTTTTCTCCAAGCTTAAAAAGTCCCACCTTTTAGCACTGTCCTCCATTTAATTCCCAATTCCTCAGGTGTCGAGTGAAGATAACCACTCTCACGCTCTGATGTTTGCTTTGGCCGCCTGAGCTGAGGCACTGCTAAGTGTCCCGGGGTGGATATACAATTGAATGCTTTTGTGGGTGCCCGATAAAGCATGACAATGGAGTTCAGTGAACCAGTCTATTCTATTTAAATTCTCCTGTTGTCACTTCTTGACAGGTGCAGACAGAGAAACCTCACCGAGTGCTGCCTTGTATCAGTTATCAGGACAAAGTGTTTTAAAGTAGGATAAATCCAACAGGTGCACAATCAGAAGTCATTGTTTCTCATGTTTTGCTCAATTAGCAATTAAACCATTTAATAAAGAAATGTATCATGAGTAAATTCTGAACTGTTATTTTCCCTTCATAAAGTCTGTGGTCAGTCATTCAAAACAGGATTAAGTTAACAGTGAATCGGCCTGATTTTAAGTTAAGGAGTGCATTTAACAGTTTCAGCTGTCTTCAATGAAGAACACAAAGGTCCCTGTTATTGTACACCAAACTCAGTAAACAGCTTCTTACACTTAATTTCCACAGGGACGACGGAGCTGATGGCCGCCATCCTGACGGACAATGCATCAATCTGCACATCTGTGTAGACTCCCAGTACATCAACAATAAACACAATTAAAACAAACAAAAGAGGGAAACCGTTTAGCTACATCTTCAAGCACAAATATCAAGGAAAAATGACCAAATCAACATAATTTGAGCAAGTTTGCAAAATAAAGCGTGCAGAAGAAAGAAAGAAAGAAGAAGAAGAAGTCAACTTTATTCATCACAGCACACAGAGTTACAGGGAGGGAACTGTACACGCCATGCAAGTGAAATTATTTCTCCGCATTTATCCCATCCTGGAATGTCGTTCCTCCGCGGCAGACCAGGAGCGGTGGGCTGCCAGCCGACAGCGGCGCCCGGGGACCCAGTTCCTTCATCACCATTGGTCAGGTGGTGATCTTCTCGCATGTTTTTAGTGGAGGTACATTTTATGGACGATCCCCCAGGTGAACACGGGGAGAACATGCAAATTACACACAGAAAGGCCCCTTTTTCCTCGAGCAGCAGGCACTGAAGGCATGGTGGAGGACACGCCACCAGCGCCCACAGCGGGATTCGAACCAGGACCTTCTAGCTGTGAGGCGACAGTGTTACCACTTGTGCCACTGTGCCAAATGTGCCTGTGTCATGTCTGTCAGGTCTCTGTGTTATTTTGTGCACATTTCATGTCTTGTCTTTCCTGTTTTATTTTGATATCACTAACCTTGTGTTTCTGTTTTAGGCTCACTTCCTGCACGCCCTTCCCCCTTCTCGTCACACCTGCTCCCTGATTGTTCTCCCCACCTGTTTCCCATCTCCCCTGATTACCTCTTGTATTTTACCCTGTGTCTCACAGTCTCATCGCCAGTTCGTTGCACTTCACAGTCCTCGCTCCAGCGTTTATTCTTGTCATAGTCTGTTTCGTATTCGACCTCGTTTTTTTGTCTTAGACCTTTTGCCTCTCGTTCCTGGATACCTCTGCCTGTCGTTTTTTGATCTCCCGTGTACCGAACTCTCACTGGAAATAAACCCACCTTTTGCCTGAACCCTCCGAGTTGTGCATTTGTGCATGTTCTGTGCTTAAGTTCACGACAGCCTGCTGAGGTTTGCGGCCACATGGAGGACAAGACAAAAAACAAGTTGCATGCATTGGTAGAATCTCACGGTAGATAAAATATCGGGTGGTGGGGTAGGTATGGCATCCTTCGCTAAAACATGGAGTGTCTGTAAATAAAGAGACTGCAAACCTTGACTTTCACCTTTGTGTTGGCTTAATGTTGTTTGGTGCTGCTTAAAGAAGGCATGGCGAACCAAAAACTAGAATTAAACCGAATGATTGACAAACTAAATGTAACCAAGAGAAAACAATTACACAAGGAGGCACAAAACCAAAGAGGTCGCAGACAAATGTGAGCTCTAAGCTGTGAGGAATGGAAGAACAGTCGATGGACAGGCAGAAACAGAGTAATCACCCGGCTTCAGGCTGAGCACAGTGTAGCTGGGCAGGTGATTTAAGTCCCATTCTGCTTCATAAAGGCTGAGCACAGATCAATAAGGTCTCCCCCCCCCGGTGCGTAATGAACATCATCTTCGACCCAGTGATTCTTAAATGCCTCATCCTAGCAATACTGACGCGTGGCTGACTCACAGGAAGGTCTTATCCCTCTAAATCTGAAGCAGGAAATGGGTTTGCCGCCCGCAGACATCACTTTGGTTCAATGAAAGCCCGAGCAGTCAGATGACAGATTGCTTCATACGTCAGCCCCTTTTTTCCCACATTTTTCCATTAACTTATTTCACTTATGTCTCTGTCTGCCGCTCATATCTGCCTGCCCAACCATGAGCCACGGAGAAGCAGCCACGCGTAGGTTTAATCAATGGGATCAGCTGGTGAAGTGCTTGGCTTTAATGAAAATCTTACACGTGATCATCATCTCCTGTTGAATGGTATTTGATCACAATGTGTTTGATAGATGTTATGACGCTCGCCACTGCTGTTTGAAGAGGTTTGTAATCATACTCACCGTCATTACGACCGCGGCGTGATGATTGATGTTTCGGTTTAATAGTTAAGGCGTGTGGAGGATGAGATTAGAGAGTGGGTAACATCGGTTCTGACGATTCAGAAAGGGTGAACATCTTGATTTGTTATTTTGGATTGAGTAACAGTGTGGAGACTTTTCTGTCTGCATTTCCTGTTTTATTTTGTAATAGTTTTCTTTGTGCATTCATGGATGTTTTACTTCCTGTCTTTGTTGCATTTCCAGTTTTCTCATCCCACCTTTATTCAATCATCCAATCAGTTCTTCAGTATATGTAGTCCTGGAGATCCAGTTTGTCAGGTTGTCTTCGTGTAGACCAGAGTCTCTGTTGTCTTGTGTCATTGGTTCTTGGTAACGTTTGTTCTCTGACAGAGGAGACGGTTTCAGACTTTAGAAACAAAGAAAGACACCAGCAGCTCTCTGTGACACTGATAGAAAACTTCACCACCCTGTCCTTTCTCATCTGTTTATCTTCAGTTGAATTGTAGGTCCTTTGACCTATTTCTATTAATTTTCAGTCTTCTTTTGCATATTTGGCTCATCTAATCCAACCAGCCACTACAATCATGAATAGAGGTGGACGTGGCCAGACAGCGTCTGCCCTCTCTGAATGCTCCTCTGTCACTGAAGGTTTATGTGATGACTCGAGGTCGGACTCACCGTCATTCAGACCGGACTATTGACAGCAGGCCAGGCTTTGTAATGTTTGTTTAGAGGCCCGGGTGGACGGGATTCAGGATGTCAGGACATTTTTAAAAGAGTATAAAAGTCACTTTACCTTCCTGTGACTGACAGCTTCCTCGTCTTTAACGTTCTCAGAGATTCTGACCTGAGCTGTGTGTACTCTGCGTTTCAGCCTGGCTATAGTTTATGTGTGTGTGTGTGTGTGTGTGTGTGTGTGTGTGTGTGTGTGTGTGTGGGTGTGTGTGTGTGTGTGTGTGTGTGTGCGTGTGTGTGTGTGT
Organism: Chaetodon trifasciatus; assembly: GCA_037975065.1. Taxonomy (NCBI): domain Eukaryota; kingdom Metazoa; phylum Chordata; class Actinopteri; order Chaetodontiformes; family Chaetodontidae; genus Chaetodon; species Chaetodon trifasciatus. Next base: position 14,675,130 of record JBBMOE010000007.1, on the reverse strand, counting down.
GTGAACTGCAGATATTCCATCAAAGTTCAGTTTTATCTAAAATAAAAGGGACTTTTTGGGGTTTGGGGTTTGCTTCCTGTCTGTTTCCTGTTTTATTTTGAAGGTGTGTCTCTTCATGTGTCGTGTTTTGCTTCACTTCTTGTCTTTTTGTGTTTTCCCACCTGTTTTCTGCATCACCTGTCTCCCATTAGTTAATTAGCTTCTTGTGTATTTAGTCCATGTGCTTTCCTTCCTTCACTCCTCATGTCATCTGCATCTGTTGCTTCCCACCATCACTTCCTCGTACTAGTCTGGTTTTTGCTGCCTGCCTGTTTTTGTGCATTGGTATCAGCTTCATGTCACCAAAGCTTGCTTTTGTTTTTTCAGTCTGTTTTCTTTGAGCCCTGCATTTGGGTCCAACCCCTCGTTTCCCTGCACCCCTGTGAAGAGACGCCTTATTAAAATACACACCGCATGAACCCAATCAAGGCGTGCTGCGTTTCCTCTAATTCATCTAAAGCGGGATGGTGGTTTTCTCACCTGCAGATGAAGGAATGGAGTCATGCAATGTGTCCTCCCACAAGGCACATGGTGAGAGTAGCTGTTCCAGCTGGTCGGCCTCTTCTATCCGTCAGCCTGTGTGAGATCAGTCTCCTTCTCAGTCTGTGCGAGCAGATCTGAGTAAGGATGGACATGCTCTTCCAACTTTGAGAGAAAAGCCCTGAAGGCAGCCTGGTGTCCTTGTATCCTTGTTGCGGTCGCGTCTTGTCACAAACCTGCAAACCTTTTATTAATGTATGGACGATTTTTAACCATAAGCAGTTGTTTTAGTTGTCTAACTCTAAGCTTACAAGTTACTTACAACATAAAGATGTAACTTAACATGCACACACAGTGTCATCATGAAGGTGCAATCAGCTAAAAAACTAAATAAATGAGATATCTTGTGTTAATTAGTAAGCTTCAGAGGTGGATTTTGTTACCTTTTGAAGAGAGCCGCCCTTGCTGTTTCGCCCCCTTCTCGGCATTTATGTTAAGCTAGCCAGCTGCTGGCTGTAGCCTCATATATACAGTGCAGAGATGAAAGTGACAATGAAACCCTGGGAAGAGAATGAATGAGGTAATTTCCCACAATGTCAAAGTAATTGTTTAAGACGACGGCTGTGCTGGACAAACCCCGGTGTAAATGTGTCTCTAGTGTTGAAATGGGCTGTTACTTAAAGCTCCACTGGGGCATTATGTTCAATATTAGCACTGAGTCAGATGGCTGATGTGAAGGTTGTTGCCCACAGAGAATTATCAGCAGTCGTGCTGAGCTCTTTATCTTCTTTTATCTCAAACTTTTATGAGTTCTCTGTTTCCAGCAGCTGCTTCCATTAAACAACCTCTGATGAACACAGCCTTGATGCACACTGTCTGCTCAGCACTGAACCACAGACACGCAGTTAGAGACTAGCTGGTGAAGAGAGCAGAACATTCAGCAGCTTGATATTTCTCTCAGGAGGTGGTGGAGACCAAATCAGAGCGAAAACGAGAGTGAAAGACGGACATGAACTCGACTCCATGGGGTGGACATGTTGTGTCTGCTGGATGTGTAGATAAGCAGCTGTTTGCTGACGTGCTGTTCTTAGAAATTTATTTATAATAACAAACATTATCTTGCTTTAAAAAAATAACCAGAAGAAGAAGAAGAAGAAGAAGTGAATAAGACTTTTTTTTTCCAGTATGTGAATGCGTGTACCAATCAATGAAGACGTATTTGCCTCTCACCCTCTCACCCCTCACTGTTAGCTAACCTCAGCTCGTCTCAACGCGAACCACAACACAAATCAGAGACTCGCTGCCGACAAACACTTAATTTCTGATCTTCGCTTTACCTCCATGATGAATACGTCGGAGACAGTTTAAATAGGCGCCGTATTGATCAGAAACAGACCGTAAAGGCTTTGAAACTGGAGACGATTATCAAAGTGTGCCAGGTCTCCACTCGCTCTCTGCGCGGTCCTTCCTCGATTACTCAGCTGATCAATAATGTTGATTAGTGCTGTGTTAATGTAATGCTGCAACTTGTTTTTTTTCCGATGGTGGATGAGTGCAGTAAGCAATTAGCGGAGGTGATTTAGGAGCACATTAGATCCTGTATGTTTGCACTGTGTAGTTTCTTAAAATGCACTTCTATGCTGATGTATTGGGCCTTTAATTTGTTCTATTTGTCTGAGCACAGCTAAAATGTTGCTGTGTTTGCTTCACATCACAGAGTCGAGAAGATTATTGCAAAACCTTGGTAGGTTTTTGTCTCACTGCTTTGTAGCCTGGTAACAGCTTTACTATCAGTCACAAGTAGGTTTGGGGTTCAGTAGAACTACATACTGTGTCTGACACATCTCGTGTCAACACAGACTGCTGCTGCTAATGTGCTAATTAAACTATGGAGGCTACGAAGAAAAACTGCCCGGCGAAAGAGGAACGGTTTGCATTGATGAGAGGAATCACATCAGTTAACGTATGGTACTGTTAGCGGTTCAGCTAGCTTGGAGAGGTGTGACTGAGCGGTGCCAACATGTTCTCATCTGCATTTTAACAGTTAGCTCGACGGCTGTAGCAGTTTGCCAATTAGCCATGATCAGTCACTACATCATCTAACTCCATGTGCACTACCTGTTTCAAGAGGAGGCGCAGATGAACTTTGTTGTGTCAGAATCACATTTCAGTCATTGGGTTTGGCTCTTGCTGTCAGTGCTGCTTACAGATCTGAATTATTACTGTTTCATTATCTTCCACTATTTGTTTTATCTGCACCGTGATGAGCTAATGCCACCTGCATTCATTTGCATACATCCGTCCCATGCACACGAACAAAGCTGGAAACCTGTGGTTGTATTTTATTAAGAGCACGTGACAATATGCATCAATACGGTGGCAACAAGTTCAGAAAAATGACATTTGTTTGCATGTCAAAGCATCATAAATACACAAAATAATACAGTTCAGTGAAAGCATAAACAAGAGAAAAGGTGATTTTAGCAGCATTATGAAACCAAAACCCACATTTTATAACACTTTTACACACGACACATAATTCAACACGATGCGGTTTCAGCCAAAAGTTTCTTTTCTTTGACATCTACTCTTGCTGTGCACTTTTCCTGTTCAGATTAATTAATTTTTGTCATTTTTCAACATTCAAACTGTGAAAATAAACTTCACTCGAGCGGCATCAAAAAAGTTTTCTGAGCAGTTTTTTGTTTCCTCTGAGAATTCCCCCCCAACATGCCCAGAAACTCCGTCTGACTCCTGGACCAAAGTCGTAAAAAACTAAAATTCAAACGTTCTCTCAGGTCACACTTTTTCTTTCGGGGAGAGAAGATGCTTTGATCTCTGCTAATTAAAGTCTTTTAATGTTTTAATTGAATGTTGGTCCCCTTGGCTCCGGGCCCAGAACTGTGTGCTGGTCCTCTCCTGGCCTAACAGACCGTGAATAGTTTACCACTGTCCACTGATGACTAACGCGCCTCTGTCTCCATGTTTGGCTCTGATTGGATGAGTAGTTAACAGTCATTTTGTTAATCTTATGTTTCCAGGGAATATTGGCTCCTGTTCCACGCCACAAAGGGCTTCTCATTTATTAGGCTGCTCAGCCCCTGGAGGTGTGATGGGCCTAATTAAAGCAATCAGTAATGAGACCGTTTAAAATCCCAAATAACACGATATTCTCTGATTCACCCTCTCTCATTTCAAAAGGTGAAAACTCTCTCAAACATGATGTTCAATTTGAGCTGCAAGCTATAATATAGTGTTGCAGTTCAGCGAGCTCCTGTGCTGCTGCTCCTCCGCCGACTTTATGTCCTGCATTTCCCAGAATGCATCTCACCAGAGAATATGCACATTATGGTATAGATAAAAGGATGCTTTAATGTCAAAAAAACATTTTTGAATGAAGTTGAATTTCTCTCTGTTTTATTGTTGATCCTTATTTTTTCCCCTCGCTGATGTCATTTCTCCATTCTGCAGTTGGAGCATGGCCTCGTTTCCCCGTTATCCCTTTCACTAAATATACATGTATTTGCAAAGCGTCACCAAAATGTAGCAAGAACATGATATAAAACTAATATAAAAATTTGTGTTCTGGTCTGTCTGTTCCTGCCAGCGCTGACCTGAAAAGCTTCGCCTGAACACAGAAGAGGTGTAACTGTCAGCAGGAGCAGCTGCATGCATTAAAACACATTATTAGAGAGTGGATGGGAGAGCGAGGGGGGTGCATGTGGGGGGGGGGCAGACGGAGAAGCTGTGAGAATAGATAAAGAGGACATGGGGGAGTGCACAAGAGACAGTAACAGACGCAACAGAGAAAGAGAGGAGAGGGAAAACACGTGAGAGAAGCTGTGAGGAGAGAAAAACAATGAGAGAAACAAATGAGACGAAAGGAGAAAAGGTAAAAGAAACCAGACTGTAAGACTCCAGCTGTTCATGGTTCCTGCTCATACAAAAAACAATCCAACAGCATTAAATCCACATTAAAAAAAAAGAGCTCGTCAGTGCTCTCTGTATTGGAGAAACTTGTCACGAAATGATTTCAAACATATCTTTGTTATTTCTGCAACCCAGAGTTTTGTTTCTTATCGGCTCGAGTCTGCAGATAATATGACCTTTGCTAATGTTTTGGTTGGTTTCTATTGAAGATTTGACTCAGTTCAGGCGATTGTGGGGGAAATTACTTGCACACCATGAACCTTTGCAGATGTTAATCTTGTTATTAACATATTGAAGTCATATGCTAATGTGTCGCGTATTAACATGCATTCACTCTGAATCATTCTAACATCAGTACGGTGAAATCGTGATAACGCAACGTTCATCTGAGGCGAGTGACCGTGTGTGCAGCATTTCGTGGCTTCACATGCTGAAGCCGTTCTGCGGATCGTGTTGAACAGACAGACATTGTTAGTCAATACACAAGGTTGGAGTGAAGTGAGGTCGCATGCAGCAGACAAACAGCAGAGAGAAATTCAGATTTCAACACTGTGTCTTCTTCTTATTTTTGTCATGGCCACAGTTAGATAGATTGGTGTGATTGGATGCGCAGGAGGCAGCCATTATCAGAGTGTGAATTATAATTTTGAGCATAATAAATACTAAGCTAATGTTATGCTCAGATGATCCAATTAGATAGTCGCTTGTCCCCTTTTAATAACACGCATGCACAGTAGTCTGCACGGTCTCAGGAAGCTCAGGACAGACTGTAACCGCTGCTCTTATGCTGTAGCACCTCTACGAGCTGGCGTGTGATGTGCAGATTAAATGTTTCCTGACCGTGAGGAAAACCCTGGGCGGGGTGAGTTCTTGAAAAACCGTTTCCCCTCCGTCTGTACTTTTCTGCTCCTAAGCTCAAGCATTGTAGGCTTCATTCAACATGGTGGCACTATTATTATTAGAGATGCAGCAAAAAAGTGAAATGTTACTCGTTCTTCTGTCGTCAACAGACATCCGACCTTCTTGGGAGATGTAGCAAAGTCTATATTTTCAATATTAACCATTGCAGCACAGATGATTAAGATAAGGTCGGGGCTTGCAGACAGCGAGCCGTCACTGCTGGCGGTCACATGGGAGTCGAGTGATTTGAATGGTTGGCAGCTGCTGCGACCGGCTTGCCGAGCCCCCTGAAAGGTCACGGCGGTCCCCTCGCAATGCATTTTGCATTCCCTGCGATCCACAGAGAGGCTGTTCAGCGGCACGTCGGTTTCATTGCAGCTGGATAGATGACTGGTGGGGCACCTGAGGCTGATTGATGCAGACTGTCGCTGTGATTGTGGCTGTAGCCATGTGCTTCGCTTGTTATGAATGCTGTGACACATCAGTTTTCAATGGGTGTGACAATAACGACATGCAGGTGTTTGTGTGTGTGAGCAGCGAGGTGGTTGTGGTGGCTGAGCGTTGAGCATTGAAGCACTGCGGGTTTAAATCCTGTGTGGCTCAACAAGGCGTTCTTGGCTCGTGTAAATATAAGGACAATAAAAAGAAGTAATGACCACGTCCAGAGCCGCAGATTGACCGAGCAGAGGCAGGCGGAGCAGCTGCAGCTGCGCTCACAGCCAGCGGGTGCTGTCGGAGCTCGGTCTTGTGAGCGGAGGACCGAGCAAACGTCATGTGAAGTGTCACATCATCTCTCCTTTCTGTTGCGTCTGCAGTCATTTCCTAAACTGTCAGGCTGTTGTAAACACACGAACTGTTCTGTTCCATCATGACTACTTGAGGGCTTCACACCTACATCCAATATAACACCGAGATGTGCCTCGACCAAATCGACACAGGTTCAACCACCATCAATTCGGGAGCGCTTGAAAACAGACATGCACGTTCATGAGCTTTTAAGCTGTTCTTTCTAAGGCCTCTGGCGCGTTTTGTAAAGACAAGGCGCCTTCCTTAATATTTGTTACACTGTGCAGCTCCTGGTGGATTTAAGTGAAGGACTGAGTCTCCCCAGCAGCTCTTTGTAGACTTAAGAAGACCTATTGTACTCAGCATGAGAAGCAGGGCGGAGCTGAAACCATCAGAGTGATCAGGAGGTCGCTGATGGGTTGAATCCCTGCGGTAAATCATGTCAAGGCATCTGAATGAATCACTGAACCCGTCCTCACTTTTGACAATGTTTGCAAAAAGGGACTTCCTTCGATATTCCCCTCCAGCTGATGTCCTATCAGCGGTCGAGCCGCACGCAGCTCCACTCTTTCCCCTGTGTATATTGACAGCCACCAACAGGTGCATTCACATGCTTTGACACCCACCCACCTGCTCTAATTTCAGCTTCACTGACACCTGCTTGTGCGTTTGACGAGCTAAGAGCCCAAAGTGACAACCAGTAATCAGGCTGCCTTCAAACGCGTACTGTCTCAACCTTCAGTGCTGCTTAATAACCCAGTCTGGGACTTGATGTGTGTATGCGCGCTCACATAGGTACATTTATTATGTGTGTTCATGAGCATTATTTTCATGAAGCATGCCTTCCACTGAAAAACACATCAAACATTTCAAAGACGGAAAAAATAACATCAAAATGTGATCAAAAGCTTTTTCTGTACGTGGCTGTTTTCAATATACGGCACGTCGATCTGTGTACACATACTGCAGCACCTGTCAGTTCACGCCAAAGCAGCAACACAAAGCACCGACACCACACGTCTGTTAGTCTGTGCGTCCACCGGGAACCTCGCTTTATGCCGTCAGACCCTTTAGTGACTTATTTTTAAAGGTTTACAAAGGGCGTTTTTTTTTTTTTTGGCGTGATAAGGTTATGCCAACGCATGACACAAGTATTTGGCTTTGTTTGAAAACAATGGAGTTACCTGGGAAAATGAACATAAACAGTATCTATGACTGAAGAATTTATAGAATTTAAAGTATATTTTAGTAAAATACTTCCCTGATTTAAGTTCAACTAGGTAACACCTCATTTAAAAGCTCTATAATTTCTCAATAATTTACTGCAGTATCCTCTCCAGGGGGCATCCCCCATCACAACTAATGAATCTGACAGGAAGAATAATAAAGCAGAGCGGTGAGCGTGACATGATTCTGCTGCACAGATGGGACATCTGCTGTACAAATGTACAATATGTTGAAGAGGTACCAGTCTCTTACACAGCAACCACGTTACTGCAGATTCCTCTGATCTGCCTGTTAAACTCATGTTACCCACTCATGTGAACAAGACCCCGAGATACTTTAATTCATCACCTGGGGTGGCGTCTTACTTCCTGTTTAGAGGAAGCAAACCCCATTTTTCTGGCAGGGTACCATGGCTTAGACTTAGAGGTGATGACTCTCATCCTCGCTGCTTCACACTTGTTGCACCCATTCCAGTGTGTGCTGGAGTGTCACGGGTCAATGAAGCCATCAGAAGTACATTTTCTCCACAAAGCAGAGATACAATCCTGAGGCCACCACACTGGACAATTTCCTTCGTGGAGCAGAAGGGTGGTCGCGGTAGCCTCGGCACCTTGCAAGTCCACAAACCACATGCAGGCTGTTTCGCAGACGACTGCACCCATCGATGTGACATCATGACCAACACAAAGCGAAGCTACAGTAGCACCTTCCACGAGAATCCTTTTAGTGCCATTAGCTGTCAAAAAGGTTGCACCTGGTGGACACAGAGAGTAACAGAGAGCACAAACCAAACATTTACCAAAGAGCTTTTCCTCCACATGGGGAGATATTTTGGTTTACAAGGCTTCGGGTAGTTTTTAACTGCTACGGATTTGTTCCATTAATCTTTGAAAAGGTCGCAGCTGGAGTTCAGAGAGAGACCAGAGAGTTCAACCCTCCAATGGGTCCAAGCATTCACCAAAGTGTCCTTGGATAAGAGGTCAACTTTCTCATGTCTTTGGGGATAATGCCCTCTGTCTCATCCTCCTTATCAAGAGGCAGCTGACAGAAAGAGGCAGAATTCCCCTCCTCTGTGGGTCAATACAGTGTCACCAAATAGATGAAAATGGCTTTTAAGATCAATCGATGATGAGCATTTCGGCAACACAGCACAGAGAAACAAGCTTTCACAGCAGACATGCTAGCGTGGTTACCATGCTGTCAACAAGACTGTCTGTCCTCACAGCCTTGGACTTGGTTTGTTAAATCCTTCTTTGAAAGTTTAACGTCTTCCAACAGTAAGATACAGGTTCTACTTTTAGCAAACATATTTCAATAAAACTGGAGAGCTGTGGCTGTAGAAAAGTGAAGTTTTGGGTTTTGCTGTTCCCTTCGATGTCTGACCTTGTATTTCCAAGAGGCACTTGCCAAGTTGAGGATGTAGATGATGAAATCCGATTTGACAGGAGTGACTGGAACAATCATTCAACCGGTACAAGCCTGTAGGGTTTCCTCTGCCCATCTAAACTCTAAATACCTCTCCCGGTCTTGTGGCTGCAGGAGTCCTGTGTTTGCAGAACTGCCTCGATGAGTTTAAGCTGGAAATCGCGGCCTCTCACTTCACAGAGCCACTTCTTGTCTGTTGGAGTTGCCGTTGGCCGCTGGAGCGATGATGGCAGCGGTGGGTGTGGTCTTCTTGATGGAGGTTAGGCGGATGTGGGAGGTACTATGCATGTAGCTGGCTTGGCGCTCGGGGCGGGGACCTCGGCCACATCGCAGCTGACTGAAGAGGAAGAAAAAGAGTTAAAAGAGTGCAACAAAGGCCTGACGTGTTCTTAATGTAGCACGGACAAACAAGACCTTTTACTGTTCATGTTGTATGAATGCCTCTACAAAACAGCACAGCTATACGGAAAATAAAGCTGAAACTCATTGGATGTACACACCTAGTTGAATGTAAGTAGATCCTAAAAAACAGGGAAACAAAGATCATTATCTAGCTCCCTGGGTACAAAAAGCGAAGGTTTAAGGTTTCTGTACTTCATGGAAATCCTCACAATTGGACAAAACTGAATTGTAATAAGAAATAAATCCAAAGCCAGGTGAATTATGGCACGAGCTTCATGCTACAGCTCCAGTATAATTGCTTCCCAAAGGCACATTTTAGTTTTCCTGCCTATTCTCTGCTGCTTCTGAGGTCTGAGGATTTGCCTGCAAATCTGACCTAAATGAAAGCACAAAGCCTGTCTCCGGGTTACTGTGGCTCGCTGTGACAGACGCGCTTTTTGGAAGGATTGTGCCGAAGTTGGCATAAAGATTTATGAAGAGAGTTTCCATCCTGCCGAGGTAGAATAATGACAAGTTGCAGGATGTTTAGTGGAAGTGGGAAAAGGAGATTTAGAAAATGACGAGGCCAATGATTACTTCATTTTCACTCCATTTACAGTGGGAAATGAAGTGCTCGCCATCTGGTTTCTTCCTGAATCTGTTTCTGGGTGCTCCGAGTTCTACAAATGTTCAGCCTGCTGGAAAGTTTTGATTAGTCTACAATTGCAGTTTACCACGGTCTGTACGCAGAATGCAAAAATCAGCAACACCCTGCCAATACTGAGCAGCAGCCTGTCAGGGAAGAAGCAAGTCTCAGCTGTTTGCAATCCTTGTAGCATCAACATTTATCATTATCAATGGAGAAATACTGTTCCAGCATTCACTCTCTGCGTGTCTGCAATCTCTTTATGGGAAATTCATTGGAGTAATGCTGTGAAATGTTCTCTTTTCTCTCTGGATGGGAGCAGAACGTTCTGTGAAACTGCCTGCTGACATGTGGAAACACGACATTTTGCTGCTCAGCGACAAACTTGAGCGGTGCTTACAAAATCTACACGATTCAACAGCTAAAGCTACTTAATGATTTTGAGAATTTGGGATTATATCCAGATCTCGATGTTTCCGTCTCCGGTTCCTCCAATCCAGCTCTTCTTAAAATGGGTGAAGTACAAACACAGTATTGACTTGTGAATGTGACGATGAGCTTAGTGTTAGATCGGTCAGAGCACTGGAGTTGAGCTTGTATTCGCTGATTCATTCATGCATCACAGTCGCCGGCTCATTCATCAGCTGTTTGGCTCCCAGCTGACAAGTGGCGTCCAGTCATACTCATAACGCCATTTGTTGCTGCAGCTCGCTCCACCTCCCCGACCTCTTTAACTTCAAATCTAAATCTAATATGACAAACTTGAAGTTAATCTTATCTAACATTAGATGTGTTTCCATCAGTGTTTTCACTCCAAGGAGGAGAAGAAGCTGCTTCCACAGATTGTTCTGATGTGACCTTCCTCACATTAGAACATCAAACAGAAATGTCATAATCTCATCGTGTTTTTGTTTTTTTCACTGTTTTTGAGGTTCAACTGTCGTTCTTTTAATTACATCATCTTCTGCAATGGTATAATGGTTTTCTCACTCGTTAATTGGCGTCACCTACTGCACATCTTAATGACTTGTAATCCTTGTAATCGCATAACAATAATGGATGGAAACCAGCATTAATTTGTCTTTTCTTTTCCCGCTTTTCTTGAAATTCCGCTAAAATTTGCAAATACATTTGGATGGAAACCCAGCTACTGAGAACAACCTAAAACTGGTATCAAATTCCTTGTTTGTGTACACGTACCTGGCCAATAAAGCTGATTAATAGTCCCCAACAAATCTACTGGGAGCCTTTTTAAAAAATGAGACTGTATATTTGGGAGAATTTGCGTCTTCAGGAGGAGCCAGTGGGCTGAGAGCTACAGACAGGGTAGGGAAGACAAAGCACTGAGAGATGGACTACCATGTTGTTGGTTTTAGTCTCCTTATGGGACATTATGTATGACAGGAACCAGAAACTCTTATTTGAGATGAGGGATCCAACCTGTTGAAGTGCCTGCGGAAGCTCTCACTGAGCAGGTAGAGGGCGAAGGGGTTGACGCAGGATGAGGAGAAGCTGAGGACTCTGGCAAGCAGGGTGATGACGAGGTGAGCCAGCGACAGGTCCATCTGGTGGTAGTGGAAGGAGCGGTACATGTACAGCACGTGGTTGGGGAACCAGCACAGGGCGAACAGGCCCACGAACACCAGGACGATCTTGGCCAGTCGCTTCCTCGTTTCCATCTGGCACAAAGAGGAATAATCAGCTGGGATGTATGAGAGATAAAGACAGCATGATACTAACTGGAGCTCATATTCAGGACCATATACTGGGAGCTGCTTTAGCTATAGATGTCACAAATGGGAACCTTGTGTTTTTAATGTGGTACTGTTCATATACTGCAGATTGTTGGGGTATATCAGGATCTGTTTGTGTGTATGGTCATGTCTCTCTCAATCACCTCACCTGCACACCTGCTGCCAATCCACTCATCACCTCCACCTGTAGCCTGCAGTATATAAACCTCAGTACCTCACTACTCTCTGTCAGATCCGTGTGTTGTAGTTGTACTACGTTTGGCCCAGATTTCCACCACTGACTAATTAAATTTTACGTGATCTCCGACAGTGAGTTCTACTTTTGGGTCCAGAGTAATTACCTCAAAGTTAACACAGACACAATATGTAGAATGAAGATTGATTTTGTTCATTTTAATGCATTAATTAATATTTCTGCAAGACCAAGAACATGATGTTTCTTTGGTTGTACTACAGACTAATTACATATTTAACTTAATAGTTTTTTTCCTCTTTCCTAATACGCTTCTACAACTAATTAATGTTAGAGGATAAAATTGGGAGGAACTGTAATTATTGGGTTAAGTTCATGGTTTTTCCAGACTCCACAGAAGTCAAGAGGCATCAAGATGAATGTTTGGTGAACAAAAAGCAGGGCTTTGACACCAGAGTCTGGGCTCATGTCCTGCACATGATGAGGTTTAGGCAACAAAAACGCTTCAGCATTTCAAAACCACCATCTTTCCCAAACCTGGACCAAGAGTGGATGTTGCAGAAAAACAGAATAAACATATCATAAGTCAAAATGTGACAGATTCGTATGAACATTTTGTGATATGTTCATGAAAACTATCATTATGTTTCATCATTATGTGAATAAATTAAATGCAACCAGTGTGACATTACATTTCTTTTAGACCATATTTGTTGTTATAAATGAATAGGGTATGAATGTAGATTTCAGGGGAAACGGTTGCTTTTTGAAGATCTGTCTGAAGACCTGTCAGACACTAAAGTGCTTGTAATAGTGTCTTCATTTCAGTTTGCCAGTGCTCAAAATATTGCAAGTAGGAAGCCATTAAATGCTAAAATACCAAGCTACAGATGACTTCAGCCTCAAAGTCCATCATGCTTCATGCGGGAATGCTTAAAAGCAAAAATAACTGATACAAGTAATAAATATGCACAGTTAAAAGCAGTTATTTCACAGCAACAATCACATATTTGGGCGGGAAAATGTAATCATGTTTGACAAGGTAAAAGGTTTGACTCCCACCGGATCCGCATGCTAAAAGCTTCCTTCAGCGTCTGATGATGAAATGGATGGAAATCGAGAAAGAGATGGACGGAGGTACAGAATGGACCAGGAGTCATGTTTAAGCACCAAATGCATTACATGTACGGCAACTTACAAGGAGTTTGACCTTGTCAGGCGGATGCTCAGAGATTGCCAGAGACATATGAAAAAGGTCAGTTACGCCACTCATGCACTTTGCACAGGTCTGCCATCTCTGCATACGAGGATTCAGCGCAACACACACAAATGTCAACAGTGTTTTTCAGAGTGCTCGTCTGTGTATTGCAGACGTCAAACACATCAGACCCTCTGACCTTCCGACGTACTCGCTGCTGATGCCGAACTGATGGAGAGCCGCATGTTATTGCCGTTTTCTTTTTACATGCTTCTAAATCCATTATGTGCACAAATGAATCCCTAAGGAGCACATTGGAGCCTCTCATCCACGTAATGTGTATCAACGCATAAGGTCACACGGAGGGTTTGGTGGAGGATATTTATCTCCATCAGGTGCAGCATCCGTTTGATATTTCACTAAATGGCTGAACTTGACGTCACTGCAGTGAACTGGAAAAAAGGACAGTCAACCGGAGTGCACTGCACCAGTTACACCGCCGGCTTGTTCAGACAAGGTCAATGCACGATGCACAAGGAGTTCATCGTACTCTCTGATGTCTTCAAAAACATAAGCTTAATGTGATAAAGTCCGAAATCAAATGGTGCCTCTTGCCTCTAGTAGCATGTAGCAGTTATTTCAGTGCCTGAAGATGGATGAAGATACCGTGAAGAGGATGAAAATTCTCGTTTTGTAGGAGCTTTTAAGCACTGCAGAAAACTTTGTAGACCGTTTGCAGACTTCTGGTGCTACGAAAAGTTAAATGATTGCACAAATTTAATAATATGCACTGGTATTGGAAGCTTAGATTTTGCAAAAATAGAAATATGGCTTCACATTGCAGCACTCAGGGAAGCTGCAATATTAATTACGATCACTGCAGAGAAAGGAATCATGCATTTTACTGGATTCTTCTACACCTCACGATTTGCATCCAATGCCAATGTTGAGTGCCAATACAGGAAGTAGTCAGTACCAGGTGTAAAATAAAGGTTCATGCAGGAGTTCACCTCCCATCACAGACCTGCTGATGTTCAACAGAGAGGAGTTAGAGGAGAAGATAGATACCAATATCATGTCTGTACAATAAACATGAAGTCTGCAGCCAGTTAGCTTAGCTTAGCATAAAGGAAACGAAGGGAAACAGCTAGCCTGGCTCTGTCCAAAGGTCACAAAATCCACCTAACAGCTCCTTTAAAGCTCACTAATTAGCTTAGTTACAGTATATTTCATCTGTTCAATGTGGCAGAAAATGGATTAGAGGGGAACAAGTTTGGATTTTATGGTGGGGTTATGTGCCAGATTATTTCTTGGCCGGGCACATAAACCCTGTAAAACTGCTGCAGCTACGTATTTATCTGATTGATAGAAGACTGATCTTCTCATTTATCGTTTGGCAAGAAAGAAAATAGGCATATTTTCTTCTACTGTAATCTGTAATTAGTCAAGTTCATTTCTGATGAAACACATTACCAACAGTCCAAAAGAACACAGGATACGTGCAGTAGCCATCACACCCAAACAGAGGTATGCCTCAGGCAGAGGAAGGAGAAAAGGTATATCAAAAGCCTTATTATTGATTATCATTGCCTGAGGTTAAAAACACAGATCGGTTTCGATCTTGCAGATCCGTCATCAGACAAATGAGTTAATAAGTGTTTAATAAGTGTTGTGCAGCATCTACAGAGTCTGTGTTCACATGACATCAGACTGGACGTTGGTGACTAGGAATGCAGCCAATCTATTGTTCACTGTTTGGAGTTTGACCTCTGACACCTCTGGAACGCTCACCTGATGCAGCGTCATCAAAAGTAATTTGCACACAATAAGAAGATTATGCGAGTTTGGAGAAACATTTAAGTCGAGTTAAATTTCACAATGAGCACTTCTTTAGCTGATTAGATTCTGCAGGTGCAGGTTCCAGCTTATGACCGACGGCAGCTCACCTTGACTGAGTCGCCTGTTAAAGACGCCGAGCAGTAACTTTAAAAAAAAGAAGTTAACCAACAGCAAAGTCTGCTGATTACAGGGCCGGGATCATCTCTGCTCTCCAGGCTGGCTGCTGCTGATTTGTGTTTGCTCTGATTGTCTGCCAGCAGTCGGGCAGAGTTTGGCGTTTTTCCCAAGATCCTCTTAGGCACCTGTGGCTCTAGGCCACAACCCATCTGGAAGGGTGGATTATGTGAATTTGTATGTGTAAATGTGTGTACATGCATTTCTGAAGCTATGAATACACTTTCTGCCTGTGTGTATTAATACACAGCACACCTGCAGCAGCTTCCACAGAAGCGAGCGTACTCAGATGTTTGCAGCAGAGTTTCTCCTGAGCTCAGTGGTGATAAATCATCTCCAGCAGAGCCGCTAACCGCTGCCTTTGTCATGGAGGAAACCTGGAAAGCCACCTGGGAGTTACAGGCTGCCAGGTCCCATTAGAGGCACGTTTGAGCCAGATCGACACCTGAGGTGACTGAGGTGCAGCGAGGCGTCAAGTTGTCATATATCTATTACGCTCCAAATACTGAATGCCGAAGCCCGGAGCCAGCGTTTCTTCACTTGTACACTTGTTGTGCTGTCAGGTTTGCAGATGAAAAAGAGTCTCCTGTCATGCATCCCAAAACTATTCTGCATCCATCATGTATCAACTAAACAACTCTAATGGCAACAAAAGCGGCTTTATCCTATTCTTGGCAGCAAAGTAAAAATAAAAAAAATGAAGTACATTAAACATCCAGTGTGTGAGGTTTAGGCAGATCTATTGACAGAAATGGAAAATCATATTCAGAAGGAAGTTTGCATTTAGGCGTACAGGACCTTCGTCATCATAAAGTTTGCCGCCTGATAAACTTAAACATAGGTTGTGATAACCTACAGATGACAGCCCAGAGTGGAAAAACACAGAACAACAGAGATATGAAAGTATCTCTCATGCATTCAGTAACTGAAGTGAATGGGAGGACGAGGTGTGTTTTCACGGTCATGGAGGTGGGGGTGGTGTTACTGTGACCGTTCGTGAGTTGGTTATGTTGTCTCTCTTCTTAACAAACAGATGAAAATTAGCATCTACTTCAATGTCCATTCAGATACAAAATCTCATTGGTCTTGGTATGTATTTACCATTTGAATGACTGATTAAGTCTAAGAGGATGCTATTTATTCTGCTTACAGACGTGAAGTGAAGTGAGCCGACAGATACGATGAACTGAAAGCTTTTTGTTTTGAGATGAGGCTGCCTAGACGACAAGTTAATGATTGACACATGGTGCCAGTCGTCCTCCGTGCTCGCAGCTCTGTGAGGCTGCACTTAGCCACCACAATGCTTTGAGCTAAATGCTAATATCGCCACGATAAAATGCTCACAAATGAACATGTTCAGCAGCTATGATGTTCACCATATTCACCACTTCACTCTACAACAACGCCACGCTGCTTTCTGCTTTGTCTCCAGCCGGCAGCCGTTCACATGGACGTTAGAAGTTATTGTAGACGTAAATGGAGATTTTAGGCATTTGAGCAGTGGAGTTTTGTTTTTTCAACCAAGAAGAAAACTGTTATTTTGAGTAATTGTTTTAGATTCCCAAATCACTGAATAGATCTCACAGAAATTTGGACTTGTTTGTCCCTTTAATCTTCTTCTATTCACAGATTTTTGTCAATAAAAAAGCTCAGAGGAGGCTGCTTTTGTCCCTTCACACCTGCTGCTCCTTGGTTAAGAGTTTAAGTTGCTGCTTTGAAATGTTGATTGGAGCATTTATTCACGAGATCAAAGGGCTTCACTTGTTACTGAAGAGCTGCAGCTCCGTCACATTCGCTGACTTTTAAGCTTCTGTCGAGACGCGACTGCTCACGTTCAATCAGCCAAATGAGACAATGTTGTTTTTGTAATGACTGTATCATTATTTTTCTTTATGCTGCATTCATGCGACATGGTAATATCCAATCTTGATGGTTCAAAGCAGCTATTTGAAGCCTTGAACACTTGAGTTTTCTCCCAAAATCTTCCTCATTCCCGGCAACATCCAAACATACCTATTATCTAATCTCCTGAGCAGCTTTCTTCTCACTAAACACACAAATCGAGTTTGAGGTGACACATCTGAGCTGAGATTTTACAGCGAACCAATCACATCGACGCCGGAGCTTAAAAGGAAAATCAATGTGTTTGTCTTCTGCGTTTCTGGGATTTGCAGCGGCAGAATGAGTTATGTAGATCCTTTCCTTCGTTCATTTGATTTCAGCCATCGCTCCGTGCACGAACACTGATGGATCTCTGCTGCAGAAAGAGGCGGCGAGTGTCAAAGGGTGAAGAGTCGGAAAACATGTTAAAACATGCTACAAGGTGAGCGTCACGAAAGGGACAGAGGCTAGCAATGCTAATGTTACTAAAGAGGTTATGAGAGCCAGCGGGAGTCAGTCAGTCATGTNGACAAGGCAAGGAATAAGCCACCTTTGGGGGCCATCCACACTGACCCCATGACTAGGGAGCGCCGCCCGAGACCACCCCGACCCAGGCAGACAGGAGGCGCCACACCAAGGTGCAGAGGCCTCCGGCCATCCAGGCCAGAGCCGTCCCCTCAGCAGCGCCCCCATCAGTAGACCGAAGGCAGCTCCCAGTGTGGGGGGCCCCCATGAGGAAACACTGGAGCTAAAAACCAAGGGACTAAGGTCGCTTTCACACCAGAGCAGAGTTCGTTTCCTCGGATAGTCCACTTCATTTGGGCAGGTGTGAAAGCTCATCCGAACTCTGGTCCGCCTGAAAACGTGGGACTCGGTTCGCTTGCAAGTGAACCCTGGTTCGGTTCGTATGCAGTGTGAAAGCTCACCGGACCAAACACAGGACCAAATGTACGCAGTGACGCTGTACGCAGTGCATACGCAGTGCATCTAGGGTAACAAGTGACCGCTGACATTAGCAGTTGCTAGCTAGCTTAGCTCAACTGTCTGAACAACAATAACCCATAAATTCACAGTTTGGCATATTTAAACAAAATCAAATCACAACTACCAACAGTCACAGTCCTTAAACTCTGAGCTCACATGTTGTCACATGTTAGATCGTCAAAGTTAGAAAAATAACAGAATCAATCCCTGACAAGCTACGATAGCATTATAGGAACAGTTGCGTTCACTAACGTTGTAGCGTTCCCTAAAATAATGGGAGGGGGAGGGAGGGATTTCCCCTCCTACTTTGTCCAATCGACGAGCGCCCCTTTCAACCACGTGATGCTGCTCAGAAAGTTCGGTGCGCTTTAGAAATCACAGCGTGAAAGCAGAACCCAAACAAGTGATAAATGCAGCAATGCTGCGACTTTCAGCTCCCCAATCGAACCGAGTCCGCTCGGTCAGGTGTGAAAACGACCTGAGACATAAACATAAAATAAAATGAGTAAATTAACTAAATAGTAATTAAACATGTCGTTAAAACATGCAACTAAGATAAGATACAAATAAAGATTAAATATGATAAGAAGCCTGATTAAAGGAATAAGATAAATCAAACAAATCAATTGAAACCAGCTGCTGTTCAGCAGCCGACCCTGAGGTCACGGACGCCGACATGAAGGTGAGACCGTACAAGTACAGCCGCTCATTATTTGTTAACACGTTGATCACAAATGAGCTGCTGACATGTTTCCAATGAGCCAAACATCTCTAACCGTGACTGCAAGTTTGAATGCTGCATGCTACATTTGTGCCACAAACAGCAAATAAACCCGGAGCACAGAGCAGTGACGCCTGCAGTTGTGCCTTTGGGAAGCTTCACCTCACAGCTCTCAGAGTCAGCGCATCCTGTTCAAATGATTTCACTGCAAGCTGAACCATTACATTCAGCACAGGGAAATTCCCCCCCGAGCAGCTTTAAGGGAGAGGTGAGTCTTTTACAGTGTCTGTTGTTTATATTACAGCTTGTTACTGTCAAGACCTGGAAGTAGCTGCTGAAGTGATGACATATCTGCAGAGAAGACGCAGTGAATTATTAAGCGTGTGGTGATACACCTGCAGCAAACCGGTGAATAATAATAAGTAAGCTACATAAGCAAACAATAAACTATCACCGGGTTGATGTATTTATCCTGAAGGACAGCAGAGGATGAAAGGGGACAAAGAGGTAATATCAGAGGCTCTCTGAGGACGAGCGAGTCCAGCTCTGCCCATTTTTCACTTTAATTTGAAAAACTAAGTTCAGAGTTTGTGTTTTCAGTTTCAGCCGCGGGTCGTGACTCATAACTTTATTGTTTTTCAAGAAAACGTGGAATGAAAAAGCACAAATCCTCGAAATTCTTGGAGTTTTTAAACTCCTGCTGCTGTTATTTATGGTGTTTTTTGTATTTGGAAGATTATATTTCTCTGTTTGTGTCTGTTTCTGTTTGTTTGTAAGATAAACAGTGAGCACATTATTACATTATTGTGCACAGAGCCGCTCCAGCCTGAAGCCTGAGGTGAGATCTTAAAGTGCAGCCCCCTCCCAAAATCAAGAAAACAAAAACATGTAATTAAATAATTATTCTGAGATCATACATGACCTCCAATGATAATCAATCACTTCACATCAGCTGCTGGTCATTTTTAAAAGCAGCAGACAGTTAAATGAGAGCAGGAGAAAACTGTTTTTCACCATTTCATTCATGTACAGAGTTAACAGTACCTATAACAGCCTCATGCTGAAGTTCCCATATTGTTATACAGCTTCACAAACACACTTTTAAGGGCATATTATGTTGTTATTTCAGAAAAAGGTAATAATGTTTGAATCCCTTCATCAAAAAGGTTGCATTAGTCACATCAGTGTATAAATGTGTGCAACAATAGCACTCCTGTAAATACTATGAGAAAAGCCCCCAGCCACCTCCACAAACTGCTGACGCTGCAGAGTTTGATTATCCAGAGGAAACACAGTTTGGAGATTTGCTCAAAGGAAAAATAATCTCTGCTTTACCAAAAAGAAAAAAAGCGCTAAACTTGAAATATGTATGAAACAGCTGATAACCGGGTGGCTAAACCTCACCGTGGGTGTTATCATGTGGTGGGTAGCTGCTGTGTTTCTGCAGACAGACCTGCTCTACCTTCAGTCCTACAATCATATCTCACATCTAAAGCATGCCTCGCCACCAGTAGCTCCTCATCGGATGCTGATTGGTCCAAATTGCTGTTGTGCAGCCACATGCACATAAGCCTGTCAAGATGGATTCTGCCTGATATTGCGAATTCAAGTTCTAGAGAAGAAATCTCATCTCATGCAGCAAAACACAAAATTGTTGCTGTTGGTGCATTCATGAAGGTGTTGGAGGTTGTAGTTGCCCCCCCCCCCCCCCCCCCACACACACACACACGCTAACACGCTGACATATTGCTGGGTACGGCAATCGCTCGAATCAACAGAATCGCTCGTACACAACCCTCAACTGTCGCTGCTTCAAGGTTACCTGGATGAGGAAAAACACCTGTTCATGCAGGTGTAAATGCATGCAAAACAAACAAGTAGGCGTGGTCAGATAAACCAGACCTTTTGGAGACCATCATGTTGCTACTTCCTCTGCACCTTCCTTTCCTTAGCTCTCGTTGGATGAGCGCTGGAAGGTGCTGCATCGTTGTTGTTTCTAATGCTGTGAGTCAGCTTGCTGGTTGCAGCCTGAGTCACGGCCGCCTGTCGGCTCAGTGCCTGAGTGTCCTGCACTCTGCATCACCAGCAGCCATGCCACACTGACAGGGACAATAGGTTTTAGGCAGATTCTGTCACCCGCCTGCTTGTGTAATCATTTTGTCAAACCCTGCAGCTGTCAATCAGCTGTCACTTGAAATGACTGCGGCCATACTGCTGCTCAGTGAGCACCAGCTAACACACACAAAAACCATGACTTGAAGTGGAAGTTCTAAATCTGGTTCTAATTTTTCCTCAGAAACGGGTGAAAAACATGACAGAAACGCTCATCCAAAAACAGGTATGAAGCCGAATGAACCCTGGTTGCTGAAACCTAGCACCGAGGCGGCCACGCTTGATACATCAGACCTCTTTGTTGTAGGTTCTTCTGACTCCAAACCACCAAAAACAAAATTCAACTCAAATACATTTTGGGATTTTGTGATTCTGTACTGTGTGAATCTCAGACTTTATCTTTAGAAGAGGCTAAACTAAAAGCTCTTCAGTTAAATGACTTCAGTAACAACAATAAACAGCCTCACAGTGTCGGGGGTTGAACTCTGGCTGCTGGAGGTGAAGGTAAATGGATTCATCGCTAGCAATTATTTGGATGATGTGAAGTGTGGGGAAGCTCTGCATACCAAAACGCTGACTCATATCTAAAATCAATTGCACTTCCCAGCCTCTGCCTCAGATCATCAGTCATTATCAGCTGTTTTTTTGCCATTATTAGCCCTCCTGTGGGTTGAAGCAGAGTTGTTTTCTGTTTGTTTTAGACGTTACTCGCCAGCAATTAAGTTAAGTCAGCGACTGATTTTGCAGCCAAATCTCACAGATAATGATAATAGTTTTTAGGTATTTTTCTGTCAAACACCTAAGTGCACAATTATTTTGTTGTCCTGGAGCTGTCACTTAAAATAAGAAATAATAAAAAAGCGTACTTTTATTTGTATTTCACTGCAAAATCCTCCATCGAGTGATTTTTATTCCAATGAATCCTCTCCTTTTTATTATTGCTGTGTTTAACAACTAAATTTCCCTGGTGTGGGATCATTAAACTTTATCTTATCTTATCTTATCTTATCTTAACTTATCTTATCTTATCTTATCTTATCTTATCTTATCTTATTAACATGAGTTTTTATACATGTGTGAATGTCTTTGAGTGGATATATATTTGATAATAAGTGTATTTTTTGGCCTTAAGACACCTAAATGAGTGTTTTCAGATGACGTGGTCTGAAATGTGGCTTGGCTCTGGTGTGAGTGTGTGTGTGTGTGTGTGTGTGTGCCCTCTTTCTTATCTCTGGGAACATAATGAATTAGCTCTGCTCTCAGATAAGATAGTGGGCGCGTTTGGTATTGATGTGGGCGTCTGCAGGTAATGTAACAATTGGTTTCCAGCCTCGATAGATGTGGAGATACGGGCGGCGTGTGAAGAGGCTTTTCTCATTTAAGAAAGGGCCGATAGCATCGCTCCCCCACGAGAGGGCGAAGATGGATTTAGCTGTAATGAGATGAATTAAACAACACAAGATATGATGTGACGGGCCGAGACGCAGAGGGAGGAAGACATGGAGGGACATAAGAAGGAGGGAAAGATCTTAATGTAACTGATGGGCAGAGAACAGAATCAATTTGTTACCACGTGTTGTATCAACTGTTTTAATTAACGGCTTCTAAAACCCTGATCGTTAATGTGCTGCGTTATCGGCCTCCACAGCTCTGGTGTCAGCCTTTCCTCCAGATGTTGAGCCTGATTTGCTGCCATAGTCAAAGGGGTTGAGGTCAGGGTTCTGCACAGACCAGTCGAGTTCATGATAACTCTTTATTTCACGGGTCTGTCACCTCCAAACATTTTCTAATAATCAGTTTACGTTTCGTGGGAATTACTTTGTGATTTGGAGCTAATTCAGAGGTACTAATGGCAGTGCTTCAGACGCTGGCCGACCATCAGGCGGTATTTTTCATGTTTCACTGATTATCTCTGATCATCCTCGTCCTCTCTCAGCGTCAGGAGTTGATTCACTGTTTGTTAGTCAGCGACTCTCCATTAACCCTGAGTGTGTCAGGGTCAGCTTCACGGCAAAGAGCCCCGTTCAGACCTGCAGAGGCTCACAGGCTGCAGCACAGAAGTGACTTCCCTCTCTAGTATTTATGTGTTTTTAGGATGAAACCAACAGATAATGAGCTCCACGCAGAGCATGAAAGAGAAGCAAATGAAATAATAATTACAACTAGCAATTATTGTGCTACAACGCTGAATACGGAAATCACTGGGATGCCGTGTAAAACATGAACAGAATGTGAATTTGCTCATCCAGAACAAAGAGAATAATATTCTCTTTAACATATTTAACATATTATGTTTAATATTTTTCCTCATTGACTTCACAGATTTTTGTAAATATCTGACTATTTGACTCTGCAGAGTCTCAAGTCATTGAATCAAATGTCGAGTCACTCGAATTAAGTCAACGTCTGACATCGATCCAGTCAAGTCTCCAGTCTCTGTTTGAAAGCTGTGCTAACTCTGTGTTAATGCTGTCGCTCAAGTCTCACTGTCAGGTCTGAAGTAAACTCATTTTTTAACGAAGTCAAAGTCAGTAATACTTCCACTAATGCTTCCATTGTTAATACTTTAAAGTCTTTGACTTTCATTACCACTATAAGTGCTGCTAAAGCTAATGCAACAATTTCTGCACAGACGTTTCATAAAAAGCGAGTCGACCAGCAGCTCAGTGGGCGTAATCCCTCCCTTTCCTGGTTGGATTTTAGTAGAAAACCTGAAGACAGTGCCACATTTCATTGATGGCAATTTCAAAAAAACAGGAAATTTGAAAAACCTGGAAAAATCAGTGAATAAAAACCTTGTTTCTGTTTCTGAGTCTTGGAGCAGCAGTTTGGTGAGTTTGACCTGACTGACAGAATTAACTGTATTCTACTGACTGTATCATCAGCAATGTTCTTATCATGGTAATCCCCAGAGGTGCAGCAGTAACTCCAAGCTGTGCCACTCCATCATTGATCACGTACACCTGATCTGACCTGCTGCTGTAGGCTCTTTAATAATTCAGCGCCCCCCTCCCTCTGACCTCTCCTCCATCTGTGAGGATCAAGCTGGTGTAAAGTGATTACTCACTCCGACTGTCACAGTCCTCCACTAAACCTCCCTGAGTGGGAGGTGTGGGTGCAAAAAGCATCGCGTCCCAGTTGATCCCGTCCAACTAAACTTCCACACTGCTAAACTTCTGCAAGAGCAAGAAATCTGCACTTAGCTTATTTTGTTGTTTCACTTTATTTACTTATTAAATGTTCTTTAAAATAAAAATCAAGTTTGAAAGAACAGAAACTAGTGTGTAATTCCTTCAAACTAACTGGAATGCAACCCGCTAGTCTGATTTCGCTAACAAAGCTAAGCTCAGACAGCCTCTCTGTGCAGCGCGGATTGTTATTTTCCTCAGTTTAACGCTTCCAGAGAAACAAACAGCAGCTTTCTCACAGAGCAACAGGTCGGGGTGACTCCCTGCTGGAGCAGCAGGCAAACTCAAACAGCTCAGTGCATTAACAGTCTGCTTTCGATCATTCGATGCACATTCTTCTCACCTTTCCCACATTCAGCTGGCAAGAAACAAAGCATGCAGATCTTGCACATTAAGGCTGGTGCATGCACTCGATCATGGGCGTACTGGTGTGTCTGACTTTGACATTTACAGCAGGTGTAAAATGTAAAGATCAATATGTTCATATAAGCAATCAATCTTTTCATCCTGTGGCTTGTTTGGCTGCTCAGAAGGCACATCTGATCCCTCCTCTGTCGTTCTTCCTGAGCTGTTTCTTCTTGGTTTTATTTCCGATTTTCCTTGTCTGAATGGAGCGTCCATGGATGGAAAGTTTTGTAAAACCGTTTGTGATACTGGCCTGTATAAGAGCATCTTGATTGACTGTTCTTCTGTTTTACTTCTGGCAGAGCAGCTGCTTGTTTATTAATACATACATACATGCATACATATATACACACAGTATACAGTTACTTTCTAATTTGTATATTTTTATCTATTGTTGATTTTATCTTGTATCTCTTTTTATTGCCTACTTTGTTCTGTTTGTTCTGTTTTTTACCTCTCGTCTTTATTCTGCTGCTGTAATAATTGAATTTTTCCAGCGTGGGATAAATAAAGTCTTATCTTATCTTATCTTATCTTATTGTTGAGCCTTATATCTGACACATGCTCAACCCAGAGTCAAATGAAATGAATTGTTGTTCTTTCTGTTTGACATGAAAACCTGCAGAACCTCATGTGACAAAGACTGAACAGCTGATTCATTCATTCATCAGCTGATTCATTCTTTCATCATCAGTCACCTGTCTCTTGGTGTGTTCGCTGACTTCCCCCGGCATGTCGTGGGCGCTCTTAATCAGCGTGCGGGCGATGTGGTAGTAATACACCGAGATGATGGCCAGAGGGACCAGGAAGTAAACCAGGAAGATCATCACTGAGTGGATCTTTGGATGCATCTGATTGGACAGCGGGTAGGGCACGCAGTTCACAAAGGTGACGTTAGTGTCGTCTCTGTGACCCTGAGGTGGGAGGAGAGGAGAGGAGAGGAGAGGAGAGGAGAGGAGAGGAGGAGAAGGGAGAATGGGGGGGACAAGGAGAGGGGAGAGAGGAGGAGAGGGAAGAAGAGAGGGGAGAGAAGCGGAGGCAAAATGAGGAAAGGAGACAAGGAAAGGAGATGGGGGAGAGGTGGTGGGGACAGTAAACAAGGAGAAAAGGGGAAATGAGGAGAGGAAAACAGGAGAGAAGGAGAGGAGAGGAAGAGAGGAAAAACAAGGAAAGCAGACAGGGACAAGGAAACAAGGAGAGGATAGGAAAGTAGAGGATATGACGAGAGGAGAACGGGAGACAAGGAGAGAAGAGGAAAACAAAGGAAACAAGGAAAGGAGTACAGAGGAAAGATGAGGAAATGAGGTCAGGAGAGAAGGAGAGGAAAGGATGACAGAAATTGAAGAAATTGGAATAAAGGGCCAACAAAAAGAGGGAAAAGGAAGAAAATTAAGAGAAAGCAGGAGGAATAAGACAAGAAAAGGTGAAGAGGGAGTCAAGAGAAGAGAAAAGGAGATAAGATAAGAAAGGGAGAGAAGTAAAGTTAAAGGGGAGAAAAAGACAAGCGGACAAGAGGGAAAAGGGGAAGTGAGATGGAGATACAAGGAGAAAAAAAGACAAGGATGGAAACGTATGAAAGAAAGAGGAGAAGGCGAGGAAAAATGGACAGAATGAAGAAATGGAGAGAAAAGCCAAGGAGGAGGAGAAAAGAAGAGGAAAGGGAGTGAAGGGCAGAGAGGAGGAGAGAACAGAGATAACAGCACGAGTAAAGATCATAAAACAGATTGCAGAGTTAAATAGACGCAGTCGACGTTCATAAATCTGACTCTAAAACAGTTTATGGCTGTTTGTCTGGTGGGAAACCCGACGCTGCACAATGATGAGCCTTCAGCAGGAGGTGATGAACAGCGCTCGTTTAGTCTGAATGAGCAGAGGGTCACAAACCCTCTGCCAACGGGAGCCGTCACGGCCAGATTATGTGCTCACGGTTAAATGTAGCCGCTGTTTGGTTTCGTTTGATTGTTGTGTCACACCGAGTATTCACAGATTGCAGCATTTTTCATGTTTTGACCACATCTGTAATGGGCGACCTCCTTTTTTGAAAAGCAAGGCCAAAATCCAGGTCCTGTCTGGACCTTCCCAGTCCTGTAAAATTACCCTGAGACGCCTATTTAAGGCGCACCCAAAGAAAACTGCGAGCTGCTCTGGAACCATTTGCAGTACATGGTCTCTTCTGAAAGGAAACAGTTTGATCCCGAGCAGTCAGACTCACTGTAAGTACTACTGGCATTGAGCAACAGAAGAACACACTCAAGCAGGTTTCCATTTCTGCCTGACTATTTC
The DNA here is from genome assembly GCA_037975065.1 of Chaetodon trifasciatus. Taxonomy (NCBI): domain Eukaryota; kingdom Metazoa; phylum Chordata; class Actinopteri; order Chaetodontiformes; family Chaetodontidae; genus Chaetodon; species Chaetodon trifasciatus. The sequence continues at coordinate 14,648,584 of JBBMOE010000007.1, read as the reverse complement.
TTTGCTAACAGATGCCTGCAGACGACTACATGTCCACCAACACACTGGGAGCCCAGCATGAAGCCTCATCCCAGTCCACGTTCAGTACATTACATTTACATATCTTTTTGTAACGCTATGTCTAGTTAAATACCTATATTTAGACTAAACATATTTATGCCATCTATATTTATATTTGGGGTATTTGTACTTATATTTAGGCTATACATCTTTATACTGAAGCCATTTGCTATATTCATCATTTCAAACTCTGTGTAATGTCTCTATTGGCGCTGAATCCCTTGCTTTGGCTGTAAATCATCCAGTGAGGCATCCTTGTTTTCTGAATTTCACTGACTATACAAAAAGCCACAAATGGTTGCAACTGTCTCAATCTTTACACAAAAGAAGAGAGCGAGGCCCTTCCTTTAAACATGGGCTCTCAATGGCTATTGTCCGCTGTGGAGATGACATGGAAGATCCTAATTGGTCAAGTGACATGACACAAAGGTTCAGCAGAGCAATTTTTTTTCACAGTGTGATCACACAACATACAACATACATGATTCCACTAAAAACTGAAGGATAATACAATGATAGCATCAAAAACATCAGATAACCCCAAGTTATTCATAGTTAAGGGCTAAGGTTCAAGTCTGCCAGTCTTCAAGCTTTGCTACATCAGTTTAGGTGGTGTTGGTCGTAGTAGTGTATTTGTTGTATTGTCAGTGTCTTTATTTTACCTGCATGGAGACAACTTGTGAGAAAATGGCCTCGGGGACAGCCAGCAGGACAGACAGCAGCCAGATAGACACAGCTTTCAGACACGTCCAGAAGACGGCGCTGGACGTCTGGATGTCCATCGGGTTCACGATCGCCTTATACCTGATGGAGACAGACAGAAAAGCATCAGTTCAGCATCAAATAACAAAACGGAGTACTGAACTAAGTCCCAGTGTCAAACACAAAAACAGACCAGAGGAGCGGAAAGGGGCAAAACCTTGATTCCGGGTGAGCTAACTGCTAACATGCTAGCCGACCAGGAAAACACCAGTCAGAACAGGTCTGTCACTGACGGGACATCAAGTTCACACAGTTTATTCAAGAGAAGTATTTGTACCATTGAGTTCTGTCTCTCAACAGCATAAAAACCTCTTTAATGGAGAAGCTTACACTCCATCAGGGCAGGATTATACAAAAGAGAGCAGCGCAACACAGCTAATAAGGTACGTTAGCTTCCTCTATGTTGGACTTCACCTCCAAAAGCCACCAGACAAAACACAGGTAACTTCTTCTTCGTGTGATGCTGAGGGACTGCAGCTTCACCAAGCTTCCTGTCACAACAACCACACTTTCTTATTCTGCAGCACACACAAACACACAGATGTTTTGGCCAGATTTCAACATGGATCTATGAATAAACAGATTGAATTAGACTTCAAAAGGCTGCCACTGCGAATATCCAAACAAAAAAAAAAAATAGTCAAAACCATTTTGAAATGAGCCCATCACCCCTCTTCAGGTTTTCTGGGCTGAAACCAAACTTAAATCATCCAGTAATCATATTACTTTTCTTCTGACAGCATTAGTGGCTCCAGTTTTTCGGAGTCAGCCTCTAGTGGCCATTTGAGGAACTGCAGTTTTAACTTCCTGTACTAACTGCCAGGAAGATGTCACGTTTGATCATCTGTTTTATGACTTTATTATTTAGGTATTTTTGTTTTCTATTCTAATCTATATTTGATTCTGCATTCCTTGAAATGTCTTGTCCAGGAGAAAAGACAGACGAATGAGACCTGGTTAAATAAAGTTGGTTGCAAAGAAGAAGTTATTTGATACTGCAGCATCATGTGTGTATAAATGTGATATCGAGCCCTCTTCCATCCTGGTGATGCTTGTATTAGACTGTCAGGATGTTAAACTGTGTTTAAGTAACTCCGACTGTTTCCAGAGCTGCTTTCATGACTGGACCTTGTTATTTCCATCAGGACATCATGCACTTGTGTTCTGTCAGATAGCTGCTGTATCTTATTCTGGGAGTTACATGCAGGATCACGGCGAGGTCAGCTCACCCCAGTGTTTCATTCAGTCTCATTTGCCTGCATCTCACTCTCTGTCATACACCCCTCGCCCATAAATCTAACATCACTGTGTTGGACCTCGCTTCATGTTTTATTGATGTAATGATTCGTTGATTATTTATGTTATGTAGGAGCTATGAGTTTTTGTTTTGTCCCCAGGCAATAAAGGCTGGCACATAAAGTCCAGGTGGAGTCAGTGATGCATGTGTATGCATGTGTTTGTCAGGCGGTAAGACAGTCAATATGGACAAAGTCTGGACAACATGTATGAGGAAGTTCACAGTCAGAGGCGCAGCGTGGGGTTGAGATCAGGGATCTGTGTGGACCAGTCAACTTCTTGGGAGAATAATGTTTTCTTAAATATCAAGATTCTCCTTCATTGGAACCAAGAGACTAAACCAGGAAAAACAGACCTTCAAAATAACTAAATGCATCCGAAACAACAAAACTCATCACAACATCAGTTCAGAGTGGGCAGTGATGGACAGGATGACCTTCTGGGACAGTCCCTCAGGAGGTATTTTTCAATGAAAAGCTGCTTTGTCTACCTCAGTTCCAGGGTCGGTATCGTCTGCCTGCATCTGTCCGAACGTTCAGAATGATGGTGCATGCCCTTCAAATGAAATAAATCACTGTCTCACTTGTGTTGTTTGTAACCTCCCAACACTCGAGCAGACTCAGTGTAAAAAAGCAGCTTCTTCTCAGCAGTTATCCAAGTAACTGAGTGATCATGCTTGTTGGATCATTACAAATTACAAATAACTTTGTTTTGGTTGCTGTTAGATTTTGTGTTAAAAGACCTGTTGATTTATTTATAATGAGAGCAGCTTCTACTCTATGGTAGCACGCTGAATAACTCCAGTAAACCCTGAAAAGAAAGAAAAAACCCTCCTGTCTCACTGACTGCAGGTATATTTGCATAAAAATGTGGTTTTGATCCACATGACACTCATTAAAGTTGTCCTTCCCTCCAACACACCTCCATGATGTCCAAAAACACACCAATGAGCCTCACTGTTGCACTGGTTGAGATGCGCCTTCATTACCATGAACACACACACACTGCAGCTTATTTTGACTCGCAGTTTATTTAATTAATCCGCTGCTGAAACTAGTCCCCAACAAATGCACTATTTCCTCCTCTTTGTATATATGTGTGCTCCTTCTTAAGTGACCCAACTACTACAATTTAGCATCAATTAGGTATACACATCTTTGCAATCAAAGTTCTCCAATGTTTTCATTGTTGTTGTTGTTTTGTTTTTGTTTTTGTTTTCATCTCATTTGCTTTTGCTAAAAGTCTAGAGTGAGAAGCTCACCTACATTCATCATTCAGATATACAGTGATCCTACACAGGAAAAACTGGAGAAAAGCAGTAAATAAAGTGTGTGCAGGTGAAATGGCTGGGGACTGTGTGTGTGTGCGTGTGTGTGTGAGTGTGTATACATACTCATATAGTCATATATCAACCTCCACTGTGTGATTATACAGAGTGATTCAGAGGGCGATGAATACAGCGCAGAAACACAACGTCAGACCTTGAGCATGTATCGCCAAGATTTATCAAAAGACAAAAAAAAGACTGAAAAGCGTCACCTTCGGCTCTAAACACCTACTTATCATACCTGGTGGATTCATATCTACTTGAATGTTTTCTACACCTTCATTCACTCAAGTAAAGGTCAAACCTACCGCTTCACAGTCATTCATACATTCAGACTCGCAGCACAGGGTTGCTGAGCACATGCACAGCTTTACAGCATTCTGCTTTCACCTGCAGAGCAGCAGGATTGGGGACAAAGCTTGGTGGATCAGTTCTGGTCTCCACATTCAAACACACACAATGGTTAGGTTGAGTCCCGCTGAGTCTCTGGGTACATTACAGACATCAGACAGATTTGCTTTAACGGCTAATTCAACACAGGAACACGCAGATACAGACACAGCAGAGTCCAGAGTCTCCACAAACACTTGTGAATTCATATATCGTGGCACACAAGATTGTCAGTGAGGCAGTTAGTTCACTGCTGCAACGGATGCAAAATTCCTGTTGAAGCAACGCATTTTCACTGACCTACTAATCACAAATGGATGCTTGCTCAGGACCCCTTGGTGTCACTTTTTAAGGCACTAGGTACCCCTTTAGTGTCATTTTTCAAGGATGCATCCTAGACAGACAGCTCGTTCTCACTACCAATGCGTCAAATGATGCAATACAAAAAGCTAAAAAAGTCCACCTATTGAGGAGGTTGGGCAGTAATTCAAAAATTTGCACTAAAACCTGATGCCAAGTGGCCCTGACCAAGCGCCTGTATGTAACGAGCTGGCAGTGAGAATGCGTTGGCTGAAGTGGGCTCTCCTCCATTTTATGGTCCTGTATCTACGCCCCAGTGGCAGTAATGTGGCCCGATGATTGAGGGATGATCAGTGTCTACTATTTGCTATAGTGAGTGCTGGGTGTGTGATGGCCGGGAGTCTGGGAGAGGGAAGGCTGATGATAGCAGTAAGCTTGTTTTTGTTTGGGATGGTCAACATGGTGAAGAAGCAGGGAAGCACCTGGGTTCTGAAAGGCAGAGTTTTACGGGTGCAATAGCTGCATTGACAAAGTCACCAAAATAATCACGTAATGTCAGGCTGTTCTGCAAGCAGAGCAAGAACGTCAACCATCGCCCCTCTGCAGCTAAAGTATATTTGATGCACTTAAGTCAGCTTTCTTCAGGGGAAACCTTTCGTGAAAACGCCCAGCAGAAATACCAAAGCACAACTCAAAATTGTTCTGCGTAGCTGCCATTTCAAAAATATGGGTTCTCCTCTTGTGCAGCCATTACTGTTGAGATAAATCAGTCTCAGAAGTGCTGAAGAGGCAGTTTGAGCCAAGCTCAGTTTAATCTGTTGAGGCTGAAATTGGTGCCGAGGTTTGAAATTATTTGGTGTGTGCTTCTGTGCTTTTGTAAAGCAACTACAGGAGGCGACGGACAGTGCTTTGAGTTTACAGAGGACATGGAGTCTCTGAGTTTATTAACTATAGTGAGTCCAAGACATCTGGCCACGGTACTGGTGGGGTTCAGTCCAGTGTGAGATGTATTTGATGTGCTCATGAGTAGTTCTTTTGTTTGTCCTGCAGGTAGTCATCAGTCCACCATTGTGTGAAGGGAGACATGGAGTTTTCATAGGCTGTTGCAGATTTATTTTCATTGAGTAGCCCAAAAATGGCAACGTCGACAGAGTGTTTGAAGTATGTGGAGATGGATGAGGGCTGACCCACTCATTTGTGTAGAGGGAGTAAAGGAAGGGACGAAGGTCAGAGCCCTCAGGGGTTCCAGGGTTGGTGATGACAGCTGATGATGGTATTGTGCCGTCTGTAACAGCCTGTGGTCTGTTGCTGAGAAAGTTGTGAATCCAGTGGAAGAGGAGTGGAGGGATGCTGAGGTGGTGAAGTTTCTTGATCACCTGGGGGTCTTGAACTGTGTTGAGGACAGAGCTGAGTTAACCAAAAGCGATTGTGGAGAAGTTGCCGGGCGATTCTTTATGTTGGGGGAGGGGGTGGAGGAGACATACCACAGCATCCTCCATCCCTTGTTCGGCCCTGCAGGCCAGCTGGTGGGGTCCAGCAGTCGTCTGACGGCTGAAGGGAAGGTATTCACGATCTGTTCTCCCAGGCATTTCATGATGTTGATGTTGAAGGAGTCAGTTGAGATTGGGTTCTGAAAGGCAGGGTTTCATGGGTACAAAAAGCTGAATTGACGAACTGACTCACATAATCACTGTCAGGCTGTTCTACTAGCACTGTAAAAAACGTACAACTATCATCCCTCTGTGGCTAATTTGATGCGCTTTAGTCAACTTTCTTCAGGGGAAACCTTTAGTGAAAATGCCCAGCAGCAACATCAAAACACAACTCAATCTTGTTCCGCGTAGCTGAACTGCCATTTGAAAAATATGGGTTCTCCTCTCATGCCAGATGTTACTGTTGAGATAAATCAGTCTCAGAAGTGCTGAAGAGACAGTTAGAGCCAAGCTCGGTTTCATCCGCTGAGGATGAAATGGCTGCTGAGGTTTGAAATGATTTGGTGTGTACATGAGTTCAGGTTTGATCATGAATCACAGCAGATACAGAGGAGGAGACGGGTTTATTCTGGCAAGCCAGCGCATGTCCTGTTGAGCTTTCTGAAGCTGTGCTGGCTTGATCTGCAGAGCTGCACATGTTGCTCACACGGCCATCCACCAGCATCAGCATCTGGTACCAGAGCTACCAATATGGTGCAAACCTAAAAAGTTTTCTTTGGTTAAAGAAAGGCTTTGTCACCGAGCCATAACTGCAGCCCGGAATGCCGGCGACACTTTGAGGATGTGGAGAATGTAATTGTCTTGACTCAGCGGCCCCTTTGATGTAACCCTGAGGCTGAGTCACGCATCAACCTGCGGACACAGAGACAGAAAGACGGCACCGTGTCCCAGTGTAGCTGCTCTCCCAGGAATGTTCAAGCTTCTCTGGGTTTAGTTTAGGTGTTCTCTGGTTTCTGTTTTGACATAATAGAAATAAAGGCACAGGAGGAATATCTGAAGTGAAACTGGGACAAGAGAAGAAAAACGTCAAGTTCATCAACAGGGTGAACTGTGTGACAAGCGACACATGAAAACAATTATGATTGACAACTGTGTTCTTTCGTTTTTGGCTTGCAGGAGCTGCTCCAGTCAGAGCCCAGACTGTGATAGGCAAAACTTCATTTCCTTGCTTTTCGCTGTCTCTCTGCTTTGGCCTTTCCATTGATCGCTCTTTAGCTCCAGTCTTGTTCAATCACTTTTCTGCTCTCTACAACTCTCCTTCCGTCCCCTTTTATAGTTTAATGACCTCTCCTCCTCATTCCACTTCCCCACTTTCTTCTCCATCCTTGTTTTTTCCACAGTTTCTGTCTTTCTCATGTGATCTTTGACACCCTCTGACCACCCTTTACCTTCGAGAACAAGCCATCTTCTGCTATTAAAACCCTTTGTCTGAGTTTTAATAGACTTCACCGTCACTCCATAAAGCAGAGCGGTATATTTTCTTCCTCCTCAGATCTCCTGCTGCCAATGTTTAGCGGCAGAAAGCTGAAAGAAAAATCGATTCCACAAACAAAGCAGGTAAGAAATCCTTTCTTCCTTTCCACCTCAGGTTTGTTTCCTTTTCCTCCCAGTTCTTCATCACATGATCCCGTCCCACAGGCCTGCAGGAATATTTTGCTCTCCTGTCAGCAGGATCTCAGATCCTTGATGTCTGTGCTGGTTGCTCGATAATGTTGGTGATCTGACGGTCAGTCTCTCAACAAGACATCACAAAAACTAAACTGGTTTTGGCAGACAGAAGGACAGCCCTGCCTTCCGATTGATATTGGTGGTGTTCCCATACCCAAACTGGTATGAAAGCTGCATTTTGATGTGTCTTTGCACTCCAGTGGGTGTCTTCTAGATGACACTGCATAAAAGTGTCAAAACAGGTCAATGTTGGTCTTGAAGTTGAACTGAAATTGAAACCAGCTGGAGGCCATCACTTGTCGCTGGGGGAAAGTATGGAGCACCGAGGTTACAGGATTACTCGTTGCTGTGAGTATTGACAGTCTGGTCATTTGTCATTAACACAGCTGGACCCATGAGATGTCTAATGAGAGCTAGAGCCTCATCTTAGTGTGAGAGATGATGATGGCTCAGCAGGTGTTGAAATGACGCAATAAAAAGAAAAGTCTAGTGCAGTGATCGTCAAGTGATCGTCAAGTGAATTTCAAAACATAAAGTGTGATTGTATTGTAATTGTATCTAGTGGCTGTAACAGACAAGTCAATTTACAGAGGTGGTGATGCCAAAAATCATCCATTTCAGTGTCGGATCTTTCTTTTCCATGTTTTCTCATGTCTATATTGAGTTTTCTGGCGTACCACCTCATTACAGAAAGCACCCAGCAGCAGTCAGCTGTGGACATATTCAGCTGAAAAGAGTGTCTGTGTGCATCATCTTGATAGGAAGCGAATGGGGCACCAGTAGCCACTCCAATCATTATGCTAATCATCCATTAAGCTTGTTATGCTTGTCAAGGACCTTCAGGCAAGTTAGGAGTCGTTATGGGCCCGTTAGTGGCCTCTAGTCTCGTTAGGGGCTCATTAGAGGCCATCAGGGTCAGATACAGAGCCAGATCGTTGCCCACAGCTGTGTGATGAGGAAATGAGTTTCCCATTAACAAGCTGATATTAAAGCATTTTAGGCAGACAATGACGCTGTCTATTGGTAAACAAACTGGCACACGAAGCGGGAAGAGGAGACTGAGCGGTGTAGTTCTGCAGCTTCCACTCGCACTAGAACACTAGAGCCGGGGAATAAAAACAAGTCATTCATTTAGCTGTCTGAACTGAGGAGACTGGCTGAAATAACATTAGTTTTTGTTCAAGTGACAAAGAAAGAAACATTATGATTCTGTTAAAGAGTCCACAGAAGGAGACGGTCAGGATGGATGGACAGAAAGTCAGACTTTGACATGGGGGACCACTGTTAGCTCCCTGTTTCCCAGTGACAGTCAAAGTTTCCTTCGAGTTTCCTTTCCCCAAGTCGTTCTGTGCCATTCTGCAGGATAGTGACAAAGACATGCTTTGTTGTTTAACTTGAAAGATGTTGTAATTTAGATCTTGCACAGTCACCAAAATGATAGCTCATAAGTTATGACCTACAGGCATTTAAAAAAAAAGTTGAAGCCATACGTGTCCATTGAAGGTGTCTTCACCAGGATGAGGACTACGCACTGGACCTTTGAAGCGCAACGTTAAACCACTGAAGGTGTTAAACATGGTTGGTAGGTTTGGGCTCTGATAGCTGGGCTCATTTTGGTTTCTAGTGCGTCAGATTAAACATCCGGTTTAATGAATCTCTTACCACTTCTTTTGTTTCTACTCTCTTTTTTATGTGCATATTTAGCACAATAGCTAGCTAGTTTTAACTGTCAAATTCATCATCTTGTTGACAAATAGACAGATATATGTCCCCATAATGTGAATAATACACATGCACACACACACATACACACACTGGACCCTGAGTTTCACTTGTAGCTACAAAGGCTGTCCTCTGGGGTCTCTGCTGTCTGACCATCAACCAGAGGCAGAAGTGCTTCTGTCTCTGTCTTGGTTTGTTTTGTCTCCCGCATTTCCATTTCTGCAGCTACAACTAAAATACACCAACGCAGGCAGAGGAGTAAAAGTTACCCCGAGCTAACGCTGACATCATTCTGGCCTGAAAACTAAATCCAATATTTCAACGTCAAACTCTCTTTCTCAGACACACACACAGTACATCTGTTTCAGTGCAGTGCAATATATTCTTTGACTTTATTCGGCAGTTCCAGCGTAATTACCAAACTGTGAAAGGTTCGACTCACAAAGTTAAAAATAAAAGCTATTTATCCAACTTCTCATGGTCTCTTAAACTGGTTACGAGCAGATTATAGATGACTGCAGCACAGAGGCAGAGGTGCACGAAACATTAATGGTCATAATGAGTGATATGTTAATCGAAGCAGCATGTATAATTCAGAACAGGGCAGTCGTACAGTAGGCTATTATCTGAATATTTGAAAAGATGTTGCACCTCTTTTTCTGTTGTTTTTGCATTTATAAGAAGTGCAAACAATACAATCAAAGCGGGCAGCTTCCAGTTAGCTGTTATAAATACAGACCCTGCTTCTACCTCTGAGCTCCTCTTCTGTCTGTCTTCAAAATTCAAAGTGACTGTGATTTTCAGAGCCTTTCAGATTCATACTGTATGTCATCACATGAGCACTCAACCCTCAGGAGTCACTCACTAATCCCCCACCCATTACCTGCAGGTGATCCAGGAAGCATTAAACACCTGAGGCTGAGAGTCTGCAGGGACACACTTGTTGTCATATCATTAATCAAAACTGCTGGCTGCTGCATGTTGTGACCCTGCAGTTCATTTGCTCACTGCACTGCAAAAAAAAAAAAAAAAATCATCTATACAGGAACATGAATAAGCAGATTTCTCAACGTGCAAACATCTTATCCTCAGTATCAAAACCAGGATTTACTGCTGTTGTCTGGTTTCTGATTAATATTGGAATTAGCAACTAAGTCAGATGTTGGAATCAGACAGCGTTTTCAGCCACAAGTTTGAATTAATAATACGACAGCAGGCAGCAGTGAGCAAGGCAAATAGAGCTGCTTCCTCTGAAAAAGGTTCTTTCCCTTCTGTTTCAGTGACATCTTGCTGGTGAGCTGCTCCTGTGCAGCACTGTTTATTTTGCTAAAGCTAAGTTTGAGGAGTGTCCTGATCCAGTCCAGATCTCTCTGCAGCAACAGATACACACTGACATTCTTTTTTTTGTGGATGTTAAAAGGAAAACCGATATTACAGCACACAAAACCTCATACAAAGCCATCAAAGGAAGCATAGGCTTACTGTAAGACACTACATGCTAACAGCTGTGTAAGGCTGCACTTGAGCTAAAGCAGCAACAGCATGCTAACATGCTGATGTTAGGCAGGTATAATGTTTAGCATATTCACCATCTTAGCTTAGCATGTTAGCAGGCTAATTGCTAATTAGGCCTAAACACAAAGTATAGTTGAGATTGATGGGAATCAGTTTTGCAGGTATTTGGTCATAAACCAAACTAATGGACAAACTGATGATGGAAAGTCATTACAGCCTAATTCACCCTGAGGGGAAGATGAAAGGCTGAACCAAACTTTATAGCAATCTGCTGACATCAGTGGAAAAGTTGGAGAATCATCAGTCAGTAGAATTCATCCTCTGGGACCATGAATGTCCAATGAACGGATGTCCATTCAATCATTGAGATATTTCTGTCTGGACCAAAGTAAAGACAGAAGTAAGACACTGATCATATTTGCAAATAAGGATAAGTTACAAAAGATATTACTGTGCATGTAAATGTCGCCTGCAGCTTAAAAATCTGTTCTTGTGACAGACGTCTGTCCCTCACACTCTGTCCCTCTGTCTCCGTCCACCTGTAGGCTAACAGCTACTAATAATGCAAGTATTGTTCTGCATTGCTTCCCATTCCAGAGTCTTGGCTTCTTACTTCAGCCTCTCTCTCTCTCTCTCTGTCTCACCCTGTTTCAATAGTCTCTCACCCCCAAGCTCCACTGCAGTTACTTCATCTATTCTCTGCAGTCAGCTGTGCTTAAAAAGGAGTTTCTATTGGATTTCTCATAATCATTCATCCGAAGCTCATGGATCTGTCGACGCTGCTGCTGGAAGTGTGCTTCACAAACATACATAGGCTACTTCACCCTCGCATTTGTGCAGTGCTGCCGTGTCAGATGACTTCCAATTCAGACATTAACAGTCACAGCGCTGCTCGCCACGTCTGGGTGACCCCCGTGGACTCCTCACACACTGCTCTCCTGAGCTTGTGTCAAAATGAATCTTTACATCCAGCAAAGGTGGGACACAGTTTGAATTTTTAAATATATTTCTACAGTTTTCTATTAACTTCTAACCCACATGAAAACCACCAAATGCACATGATGGACGTCCGCTGAACATGTTGCAGAACCAAACAGGATGGGTTCAGTCTGTACTCATTTTTCCAGAAGGCGTGACACATCGATTAGGACTAATGGGTGAGTCAGACGGTCACTCAGCATGACTCAAATCCTGACTGTTATCCAACTTCATTCACAACCTGTATGGACAGTTTCATTGTTAGGGACGTACATGTACCTTTGGTCCAGGTCTCTTCCCATGGAGGGAAATCATGATGCTGCAGCAGCATATTTTAGACAACAGTGTTCATCCAACTTTCTGGGAACGCATTGCATTTGTCCATTTCCTGTTTCAACATAATTCCCCCTGCATGAAGCCAACAAAACCTCCACATTGATGACAAAATACAACCTGTTTTTGTAATCATCCTCAAGAATGACTTCTAAAACCTGTTTACAAATCACTGCCATGGTTAAGATGGCCGTTTATTTGTCTGTTAGAACTGGAATTGAGCAGCAGTCTCACACCCACCCCGACCTCCGACCTCCCTCTGTGGACTATGCAGCTCTACGACATCGTCACCAGATTCATAGACATCAGATGTTTCACCTATAATTTGAGGTACTATGGGTGAAACACCTGATGTTGTCATTTTTCTTCAGAGGACAGTCTCCTCCCAGCTCCATAAGGAAATAGTTTTCCCAGTTTTGTGTGATAGAACTTCACCTCACCTCCATCCAACACCTTTTGGATGAACCCAACACCAACTGTGAGCCAGATCTGATCAGTGTTACCTCACTGGTGCTCTTGTTTGGTTCAACATCTGGTAGAAAGACTAAGACCAGAAGAGTGGAGGCTGTTCAAAGATTCGACTGTCACATGTGGATGCATCGTGGAAAAAAAGGGAAAAGCTCTTTCTTGTCGTATTAAGCTAATTTGACTTTTTAACCTGATTATGGGTTATTTGAAAATCCACATTTCTCTCATGCACACCGGCGGTGTTGCATGTATGTTTTATTGATGTTATGGTGCTCTGTCTGGTTTGCAAACGGTGCAGGCAAATTGAATTTCACCTCAGAAGCCCATTAGTCCATGCGTCGCCCTGAGGGAGATCTGGCTGTCAGCTCTGCTTTACGTCCCAAAACACCACCAGATTCTGGCATTTTCTTGTTTTCTCCCCTCTGCTTGTGAGCTGCTGCTTTTGTATAGTTTCTCCACAGAGCTGACCTTGAATTTAAAGCAAAGAGCAAGTCTGGACCACGGCTCCCTGCTTTATTTTAAGAAGGCGAGCTGAAGCGACACAGAGGGCTAAATATATCATAGAGAATTAGGCTGGTAATTGCTAATTAAGGGAGCGTTTCATGCGTCATCAGAGTGTTTCATTGGTTAGGAAGGATTAGGTTCCCTCCATCGTACAGACAACGGCTGATCACTGGTGAGGAGTAACGGCATGACGAGCAGACAGGAAACAGCATCCTTCACGGTGCCAACAGTAGCAGATATCACACACAAAGACCCGAGAGGGAGCGCACGCATTCAGCCAGCTCGGATGCAAATTATTAACCTCTGTCCATCTCGAGTGTTTGTCGAGTGTCAGTGAGTTGATGCCATCTGGAGCCCGAGTCAGCCCCCACCCCGCTGAGGGCATAAATGAAAAAGTGCTCTAAAGAGCTGGGACGCCAGCGGCTTCACCTGACGGAGGACGGACATCAGAGGATTTACAGCCAGGTGACGCTTCTGCAGCGCGACCACAGTAAATCTGATCGTGTAGTTTTCATTAGTTATTGATGAATTGAACTTCCCCTTCAACATGAAGCATTTGCGGAAAGTTTATAACACCCCAGCCGGGGATCTGTCTTTACTCAGAGTGTTTGCATATGTCCAATAAATCCTAACACAGGAGCTCGACTGGGACTGGATATTCAAAACAATACAAAGATCCCATAAAGATACAACAGCTGCTAGCTTTCGCTTACATAAACAGTTTTGCCATGTTTGGTGCAGCCATCCCTAAAATTTGGCTAGTAAAGAATTGTTTGATGTGTGTAAACACTCACAGTGGTGGATCAGTTGAGGGACATAGAACATAACAGGTGTTCTGCACAGACAGAAGAGGCCGGGACGTGTCGGTCCAGGGAGCGAATGTCATAAAATTGCTGCTGTTTTCAGAAAATATGTTGAATATCTTCCATATCTTGAATATGACAACACTACGTCCAGCACTGATGCTGTAAAATTCATGCTCTCTGCAGTATCTGAGCAGGCTGAGGGAAGGATTCTCCTGACGGCAAGCGAAGTCTGCTGTGACTAAGTTTAGAAAACTACAACACTTGATTTGGCAGTTGGCAGAACATCATGATTCCACTGATCCTTCATTTGGACGACCGCTCTCGTCTCCACTGTTCCACTTATTGGAGTATTGCTGTGTTCTTACTTTCTTCCTCTCGTAAACACTCATTCACTCATCCTCTGGGTCTGCCTCTTGCCCTCTGATCATTCATATATTTACTTTCTTCCCTCTATTATCCTCATCCATCTGTTCAAACTTAAAAGGCCGTCTCCCTTCTCTCCACCCAGCCAAGAGAGCCTAAAGCTGCCACCGCTCAGCGAAGCCGGCTGGCTGCACCCGGAGCTCCTGAGGCCGATATTTAACATGTGACCAGCCACCTGCATCAAGGTAACCCTGATCCTCCTGAATCTCATTTACAAACCGCCCGCACTCTTTCCTCCTTCCTATCAGACTCAATATCTCATTTTGGATTTTCAGTTTCATCATTCTGTCATCATCTATTTTTCCTCGTCATAATCATTTCACCTCTCGCTCGTCCTATCTGCTCTCTCTCTGTCTCTATGAGAGGACACGCTCAGTGTGTGCATAAACACACACACACAGGGGTTAAAACTCTGAGTGATTGACTGCTGGACACAGAGTTGGACAGACATCTTTAAACATGACAGAGATTATAAATATTTCATGTGAGGGAGCTGTATTTCTGAACATGTGAGGACCGTGATTGACGTCGCTCAGTCTCCAGCCTCGACCTGAACCTCATTACAATTTCAGCCATAAAAACATGGATGAACCCTTAAAGGGCCTGTGAAGAAGTGAAGACTTTGCAAGTTGTCACAACTTTTCAAAAATGTCCTCGCTGTCCAAAGCAAAATGTTCAGTTTTATGATTTCAAATGTACCGGCTGATTTTACAAAGCTGTCCTTAGTTCCTAAAAGGTTGAATTTACTCTCTCACGTTAAAAAAATGTTTCTTCCTCTTCATAAATTTAGAAGCGTGCACACAAGCAGACTTTTCATCTTTCAAAGTGTAACCGGATGAAAATTTGAACGCATGTCCTCCAATAATCTCTTTCTACTGTATTTTATTTTTGCAGTAATCCTCAAAAGCCTTCTCTTGCATCACCGTTGTCTTCAGTTTTTCCTGTCTGTTCCTGCTCCTTTACTCCCTTATCATCTCTGCACCCTCCTCCTCTTCATTCAGACCAGAGTGGACATTATCTAAAACGAATCAATGCCTACCTCAAACTAGCTTAAGCAGCTATAATTATGCTGCACACTGGGTGCATACACACTTCCAGAGGCTCTTTGTCCGCAGCTGCTGCTCCACATTGAAAGCTGACATCCAGCTCCAAGTTGAGTGCAGAAAGTGTCATCTTTACCTGCAGCCTGAACTAATCTACAGCTACACAGGCTGCCCAGCGTGCTTCACCAGCCGGGAATGAATGTGTCACCCCTCCAATATTTCCTCACAGTGAGAAAATGTGCATTGGATTTTAGTGTGGAGCCATTCAGCCGCCGCTCGGTGACGGAGTTACAGCGAGTGAAAACAGCTGCAGTCCAGTTTATCTTGATGATCGCAGTCAGAGCAGAGAGTCCTGCTGAGACCACTGGGTGTCCCTGAGTTGAGATGAGAGGACGAAGGACGCAAATCTTCCAGATAATATTAGGAGATTAAAAAAACCTCAAAGCTGGATAAGATCTCCACACAGTGGCAATGAAATCCAAGAATATTATATGATAAAGAAAAAAAAAAGACTGGTGGAAGAAGTGCTCAGATCTTTTTCCAAAGTACAAATACCGAAGTATTATCAGCAAAATGTACTTAAAGTATCAGAAGTAAAAGTATTTATCACGTGGAATGGCTTCTTCCTGCAGGATACTCCTTTCTAAGAACACCTTTCTTCACAGCTTGGCCCCTCAGAGACTCTAATTAATGATTTTACAAATATTAATGAACCACAAGTTGCATCTCTAGGACGCTGATGATGAGTGGAGATTCAGGTTGCAGCACGTTTAACAAACAATAATCTGAGATCAGCGGTGGAGGAAGTTTCCAGATCTGTGCAGACCTGCAGTGAAAATCTTCGAACAGAAGTACTTAAAGCAAAAAGGTGAAAGTACTTCATGTACAATCCTCCCCTTTGACTGTTACACTGTCATGTATTTTATCGTGTAAGCAGGATTTCACTGTTGTCAAAATGCAGCTGATTTTAATTATTTCATACACTTTTAGGAGATTTAATCTACATCAATGCAACATATTTCATATGATGATGATATTTCCCTTTGAACTGTAGTGAAGTGTAAGGTGGCAAATGGAAACACTCGAATCCCTCATGTTTGTGCAGTACAGTTATTAGCAAATGTGTTTTATATCCATCACTGCCAGACATAAAAAATGATGTATTATATGTCATTATACCACACAGACATTTAAGATCCCAGTAAGTTAGAATGATATGAAATAAAACTGCGGATTTTGTCACTTAAGATCACTTTTTGAGCACTGCAGATACTCAGTGTCGCTAACTATTGGTAATAAGAGTTGGTAATCAAAGAATGCTCACTGAGAGATCAAGTGAAAGATAAGATGGACAAGAAATATGAAAACTAGCACAGATGTCCCTGTTCATGTAATATAAGCATGTCTTGTGTTTTCACTTTAACCTGTAGGCAAATTATAACAAGCGCCTTAAAAGGTCATTTGAGAACAACATGCATGAAATGTAAGATAACACAATGAGGATACGCTGATCCATCAGTCCTACCTGTCCGCGCTGAGCGCCGTCAGCGTGAACACGGACACGCCGACCGAGGTGAGCTGGATGACGGGGATGAGCTTGCACGCCGCCTCGCCGAACACCCACTCCTCGGAGAAGTAGCGGAAAGCGTCCACCGGCACGCAGGTGACCAGCAGCAGCAGGTCCCCCGCCGCCAGGCTGGAGATGAAGATGTTGGGCACGCTCCGCATGGCGCTGTTGGTGATGAAGATCTTCACCAGGGTGATGTTGCCCAGCAGACCCACGGTGATGATCAGGATGTAAACCGAAGTCATGACGCAACACACGACGAAGTGGACCGTCTCCCCGCTGTCCGAGGACACCCACCAGCCGGGCTCCTCGGTGGAGTTGGGGCTCAGAGCCTCGGAGTCTCCGGGCAGAACCGGGGTTAAGTTGGAGAGGAACTCGTCGTCCATGGCCGCGGTGCGCTCTTGGTGCGCGGAGTGAGAATATCCACAGAGGAGCGCTCCGGAGAAAGAACGGACAGACGCTCCGCGCTGCCGGGCGCGCAACGGGATGCGCCGCGCGTAAAAACGCAGCTGCAGCTGTGGGCTTTTTCTCCGACACAAGCTGCCGAGAGACAGAAAAAAACTTTCTACCAGCTGTGTCTGACTAAGAACTGTTTATCTGACTGTGTGCCACAATGAAGAGTGAGAGGCGACTGACGCTCGCACAGACAACGAGGCATTACTTTGACACCGGGAACAGAGACTCTCTCTCTCTCTCTCTCTCTCTCTCTCTCTCTGTGTGTGTGTGTGTGTGTGTGTGTGTGTGTGTGTGTGTGTGTGTGTGTGTCATGGAGAGAGAGAGAGAGAGCAGGAGAGCAGAGGAGTGGGAGGAAGGAGAAAGCATATAAGATGAATTTAGATAGATAGATAGATAGATAGATAGATAGATAGATAGATAGATAGATAGATAGATAGATAGATAGATAGATAGATAGATAGATGGGATAAAAGAATGTCTGGAAAAAAGGAGGCAGGAGGTGGAGAGATAAGGAGGAAGAGGTGGGGGATACAATGTGTGGTCAAAAGTATGTGGACAGTTTGGTCCATACTTGGTCTGCACGGAGAGCCCTGACCTCACACTCATCCAACACCTCTGTGATGAGCTGGATCACCGACTGTGAGCCAGACCTGATCAGCCAGCATCAGTGTTCGACCTCACTGATGGTGTCTGAACGGGAACAGATCCCTGCAGCAGGCTCGACATGTGGAGGGCAGACAGAAACCAGAGCGATGCAGCCTGTTAGAGCAGCACATTCATCAGCATGATGCACATGCATGGTGTGGTTACAGTGTCCAGGTGTCCACGTCCTTGTGGCCACTTATGAGGCTCAGGGAGAGGAGGGAGATGGACGGGGACAATGATGATGAGAGAGAGGGAGAGAGAAACTGGGAGACTGAATGAGAGACAGTGGGAATGATGTAGAGAGAGAGGGCTGAAGGCTGGTGGAGAATAAATGAGCGCTGTCCAAATTCTCTCAGTAAATTAATGGCGTGTGTGTGTGAGAGAGCTATTCAGGGTTGGTTCTATTTTATCCATGAACCATAATAGTTTCCTTCTAATTACATATTTCCTTTGTCCTTTTAGACACTCTGTAAAAAATTGATGAACTCATAAAGTGACCTTTTTCATTTTTTTTAACACAAACATCACAAAGTGAACTTCAGCTTCACCTGGACTCAGCTTCGTCAGCTCCAGGTCCCTCTGTACGCTCCACAGTCTCTCACCCCAGCCCACTTATATATCCACTGATCTGCTAATTGTTGCCTGGATTACGTTCAGAGTCAACGTTTGTTTGAGTGAAGGAAACGCTGCATTTATGCACCGTGCTGGACGAAGTGCGGGACTGTGACTCCAGAATCCAGGATCCAGACTGTGGCTCAGTTTAGGCAACAGAAGAACCGTGATGAAGGTCAGAGGGAGATCCTGATTGCTGCTGTATTAAAACAGACTATGATTGTGAAGTCGTGCATGGACTCTGTTTGATTACATTTCCTGTTTTATTTTGTGATATGTTCTACTTCCGGTTATTGTTCAGTTTCCTGCCAGTTTCTCTTTCCACCTGTGCTCAATCAGCCAATCAGCTCCTCTGTATAAATAGCCCTAGTGCTCCTGACCACGTTGTCTACATGCATTTTACTTGTTCATCAGGTTCAAGCTCCTTCCTGCCTGTCAGAAACTAAAGTTTCAGCTCAGACTTGGGCCAAACTTTCAACATCTTTTAGCTCTTCTAAGTTTGGAGCACACTTCCTGTCTGATTCAGTTTCCAACAGCAGCTCTAATAAATCAAACCTGACAGACACAGTTAGAGACAAAAGTGAACATCGATATTCTTCTCAGTCATTGGTTGATTTAACTGTTCAGTGTTTTATCATTCCAGTAAGGACACTTTTGCTGATTTGCATGTAAGAAATATCAAAGCTGGGGTACATTTATATAGACTTTAATCATATTTTATCCTGTTGTTGTTGCTGCTCTTGTTTCAGGGAGCGTGAGCCAGCCTGTAGCAGGTTGAATCCAGGACCTGACAGATATGGAAACGTATTTATTAAAATGCTGTTAGCTCATAGACATTTAACAAGCTGTGATGCTGTTTGCCACTGGATCACCAGAACTGTGCTCATGGCCTGCTTGAAATTTTCACCTGGATCTCGGCTGAAAGTGGATTCTCTGAGACAGGACGTCCAAACTTCCTCTTACAGAACAGCGCCTCCTGCCTGCTTTGCGCTGTAACGCAGCACCTTCTCAGTGTGAGCTTTTGTTCGAAAGCGTAAAAACTAATGTTGCAGTGATCTGTTGGTGGTCTCACAGGGACGTTATTTCATTGAGGCTGTTGAACCTGCAGCTTAACGAGGGAAGCAGCAATTGACACCTGACACAAACGCCATCACTGCGATAAACTCCTACTCACAGGTCAGCACGCGATCAGAGGGAGCACTGACCTCACACGGTCTTTATGATGTGGTTTCCTCTCTTCAGACACACCTTCCCGACAGATCCTGCAAAAAGGCTGAGATGCATTTTTAAGATTCTCCCACAAAACCCTGTCAGTGATCGGGCTTAGGAAGCTGCAGGTAGGCGACGAATGAGAGTTAACAAACATCCGGGAGTCCACAACAAGCACGAGGAGTGGGATAAAACACACTGATGGCCTTATCTTCTGCTAACACCTGCATGTTTTTTTCTTTTTTTAAAAAAAACAGCGGTTTAGTTTGTGTGGATTAATTCACCATATCATTAAATGTCCAGGTTTCCTACACATC
Organism: Chaetodon trifasciatus; assembly: GCA_037975065.1. NCBI lineage: Eukaryota > Metazoa > Chordata > Actinopteri > Chaetodontiformes > Chaetodontidae > Chaetodon > Chaetodon trifasciatus. The sequence continues at coordinate 14,628,690 of JBBMOE010000007.1, read as the reverse complement.
TCCAACACCACAGGAGCACATCCTCTAATCCTCCAGTTTCCATCTCCATCAGGGACGTAGAGGGAAATAAAAAGGGGAGAAAACCACAAATAAAAACAAAATACAGTTTCGTGTTGAGAAATGTGTCGTGTTCTCTAATCCTCCACCACGTAACTTCTTTTGGTTTGGTGCTGCGTTTTCTGAAAACTCTATTCAGCCATTCAGCGCTGGCCTTCATCGTCAGATTCAGTTGTTTCAGTCGAATATGAGATGAATGCACTTGATGAAAAGCAACAGGGGAAACAGTGTCAGGTTCAGGGATGAAGTCCCACAGAAACAGCTCTGGCGTCAGTTCATTCCTCCCAAAGTGCTTTTTGGTGACTAAGCTCCTCTGAAGAGCCAGAGACAGAGCAGGCTCACAGTATAATCATCATGAATTATGATTCATCACATGATTCGTGAGGTTTTTAGCTCGACTTTTTCCTCGCTTACATATTTCAAACTTTTGTCTCCGTACCAGAAGGTCTTAAGATCAAGGTTGCCATCTGGAGCGTGTGATTCTGGCGCTTCGAGAGGCACAAACTGACTTAAAAGTTCACTTTTCCAGGCCGAGCGCGTCCCTGCCTGTGCTGTTCAGTCACAGATGGCGGGGTTTCTTGATAGCGAGTGGTGGCTCCTCATGAACATTTGATAATGAAGTTCTTAACTTAAAAAAAAAAAAACCCAATCTGCAATTTTTGAACACAGAAATTTGGTGTAAGTTCAGATACATAATTTGGGAGAAATTAGAAATCTGTCTTTTTAGAGTTTATGGCTCATGGCATCTACTGATTTGCATAATGTTCAGTGGGCTCACATTTTCAGATTTTGCATTTGCAGATGACTTTTTGAAAACATGAAGAAACTATCTGCAAAAGTAAAGTAATAAAAAATAAAAATAAAAATAAAAATAACATCGACCAGGATGGAATGACACCAGCGGCATTCAGGGGGAAGACTGTCCGCAACACCGTGAAGGAAAAGCCGCCTCCACCCTGGACGCGCAGCCTCCACGTCTCCATGGAGTTTGGCCTACAGGCAGACCGAGAAGTCTGAAACGAGACTGCTCCTCACAAGACAGAACAAGAGGTTGTGTCTCAGAACCTCGTCCTCAACCCTGGCCTCTTCATGGAGGAGCGGAGAAGCCAGCAAACACCAGCATGTACGCGCTCATATCGGTCTTAAACCCACTCACGCGTGCGCACGGAGACGTGGCTGAACATCTGGCGGCAGAGAGACGTGATGAAAAGTTTCACCACTTTCTGCCTAAATGCACATTAGAGCCTCTCAATAAGTGATAGAGGCCAAGGTAAAGGACATTCCGCCACAACTTATTTTATAACTTGTTACTTGTTGTATAAATCTGGCTTTCCTCTGAGCCAACCTCTGCGGAGCCTGGATTACATGCTTGTGTTGTAGAATTTTTAATAATTTCAGTGACAAATATTGTGTGTTCAGCAAAGTACACTAATGGCTACACGGGTTATTTTTAACAGAACGAATCATGACCCGCATCAGGGCTGGACGTCTGCTGTCTGAATGGGTGCAAATCCCTCAGCAGGTCGCCCCCACCACCACCACCCCTCCGCTAACTCACACCCACTGCGCCATCCCCAACATGTTCCCACAGCTATGACCTCATATCACATCTGTCAGTCATGTCGTGTCTGTGACGCCATCACTTCCCTCTGACAGCCGGAGTCTGAGCCAAGGCGCTTTTACGCGCGCGGTCCTCCTGTTCCGGGCGCACAGGCGGCACTTGCCAGCATAAGTTGGCTGCAAAAGTTGTATCAAGTAAGGCATAATTCGTACGGTGTATGCCGGAAGCTTTAGGATCGTACTTTCAAAATAATAGTGGAAAATCGCCACCAAGATGATAATTTGACTTGGACACGCCTTTCTCGTGCTGCCATACCGAGTGTTCCGCTCGCAGACATTTTTTTCAGTGTGAATATGACTTGAACGCTCATCAGTTTCAGTTTGACACAGGGTTTGACAGATGTGTGCATCAAAAACTCAATCTGGCTGTGATGACAGTCTACGCGTTCTATTTGTGTTTTCCTGTATTAATATTAAACATCTGAATCAACCTAATTCCCACAGGGATCATCTCTTTCCGTCTCATTTTACTTAGTCTCTCTCAGTCATCGTAGCCATCTCTGTGATTCCATTTTTAAGCTTTCCCCTTCATGCGCTTGTTTATTTTGAAATATGTGACCGGAAGTGCCCCACGTCGATTCCGTGTGGCTTGACTCTGCTCCCTGTCCCGCAAGGTCCCGCAACTGGCATGAGTTTAGGATCCCTGAGTGGAAAAAGAGGGGGGAATGAACAACACGCCGCCAGGATTACGGTTGGTGTGTGGACTTCCATTTTATTTCACTTTGTCCAGTTTTGGCTTTTGGAATTTGAATTTTGATCGGGGGTTCTTTCTGTGTTGGTGGCTGGTCGTTCGTAGCTCGCCAAGGGACTGTATTTGGGACAACAGCAGCTCCGTCAATGCTCTTCCAGAAGTATTTGCAGTGCAGGGTGTGTTGTCATCACTCTTGTTTTTGACTTTTTATTTTCCTGATCGTGGTTTAGTCATGTGTTCACGTAAACAAACTCCACAAAACCAAAAAGTAAGCTTTGTGTCAAAAGTAACTCAATGACCGGAAATATATTTCTATAAGTAGACAGTTTATTAGAATTAGCTAATATTAACAGGTTTTCAAAATAAAGCTCCAAATCTTTAAAATAAAATAAAAAAATAATTTAAAATAATTAAAAAAAAAAGCCATTAAGTTCAGCTGAGCTCCTTTACTCATTCGGTACATTGTATTTTTGTTTGCCATCTCTCTCTCTGCATTGTGTGTGACTGGAGGTTGTTTTTTTGCTGACATAGTTCTATAGGGATTATAATACAGGGACCACATGCCCCCCCAGGCCATTGTTGGCCCCTCTTGTCTCTGTTGTCCCTTTTCTACTGAGTGAGTCAATTGATGGAGGGATAAAAGGCAAAAAAAAAATATGCATTGACATGGGCTTTCGGGGCAGCGAGAGAGAGAGAGGGAGAGGGGTCAGTTGGAGATTTTGTAGCTCTACTGTTGGTGGCCTTTAACTGGTGCCAGCAGCAAACCGGCCATGAGGGCCCAGAGCAGCCCTGGAATTAAAGAGGGGACACCGACAGGCAAACCATGTCTTTAAACTACATCAAAAACTTCTATGAAGGATGCGTAAGTAGATCACAAAGGCCGATTGTGGGGCTTTTATTGTTACTTTCACCCAGGCCCACCTCGCTGGCACTTTTTGCCTTTCAGGAGTTGACAGTGACAGAGGAGCGACGCTGAATTATTATCCCTCTCGAGGCTTTAAATGAAAAGACATTGATCTGTTTTCATTCTCAGCTTTTTAATCCATCTCCCTTTTACCTCCGTCTCCATGTAGCTGAGTGACATATTTGTAAGTCAAAGGGCTCTTTTCTTTGTTGGAGTGTCATTTGGGCCTTTTTTCTGACTCAGTGTTAGTGTCAGAACAGAGCAGGTACAGAGAAGAGATGGGAAATGTTTCCTCTGAATGGGTTTTGTTTTAGCCTTCAGAGCTCAGGGCCTCAGTGAGCCTCTGTTGCAGCTGCATTTATCTGGCTGACAAAAGCTATTTTCTCTTTGTCTGTGTGTGTGTGTGTGTACGCGTGCACATTTGTGTCGCATGTTTGTGCACTGAAAATGTGAATACTTGTTTGTACACGTGTGTGTGCATGTCTGTGGACGTTATATAATGCTTTTGTGTCCGTGTGTGTGTGTGTCCGTGTGTGCACATCTGAGTGCTGTTGCTTGTGTGTGTCCCTGTCTGGGTGCATCCATGCCAACATTAATGTGCATGTATGTTGCATTGTATAATTGGGCTTATGCTTACCTGTGTGTGTGCGTGCGTGTGTGTGTGTGTGTGTTCCAGCTCAGGCCTCCTACGGTGATAGGCCAGTTCCACACCTTGTTCTTCGGCTCGGTGCGGATGTTCTTCCTGGGTGTTCTTGGCTTCGCCGTTTATGGAAATGAGGCACTACACTTCAGCTGCGACCCTGATCGCCGAGAACTCAACCTGTACTGCTACAACCAGTTCAGACCGATAACCCCTCAGGTAGGACTAAACTAAACAAAAGGTATGATTAAATGATATGCCTGAATTGCTGGTGAATACATGACAAAATACATTATAATACAGAACTGCCAAAAATATGTTTGAGGTAATTTAGACGCAGTGATGCAATTACAAAGTTTGTCCACCAGAAAAACACAGGAGTGAAGGACAAACTTTACGGACAAGCCGTAATGTGTCCGGTCACACAAAAATATTTGCAGTCACAGGTTGTGTTCAGCATGATGGTTTTTCTATATTGGTAGAAAATGCAATTTAGGAGAGGTGAAAGATTGCAGCAGTCATTGAACTCAACTGGGTTCCTGCCAGCCGCAGTTACCAAAAGCACAAATACCTCATACCTGCATTATCTGGATGACCAGTTTAAAACCAGTGTGTCAAGTGATGAAAAATAAATGTACAAATATTCTTTTCCCTTTCTTATTCTTGTTCCGTCTCTCCCTGCTCAACCTCTTTTCTTTCCTTTTATCCCTCCAACCCCAGAACTTTCTTCCTTCACTCATCCACTCCACTGAACATTTTCTTCTTTCTTCTATTATATATTTCAGGATTCCTCCATTCTATATCCCATTGTCTACTTCCCTTGGCTTTTGTACTCATCTGTTCCCTTCTTTCTGCTGTCTCCAGGTGTTTTGGGCATTACAGCTGGTAACAGTTCTTGTTCCTGGGGCGGTGTTCCACCTCTACGCAGCCTGTAAGAACATTGACCAGGAAGAGATCCTCGAACGACCCATCTACACCGTCTTCTACATAATTTCTGTTCTTCTACGCATCATTCTTGAAGTTATCGCCTTCTGGCTACAAAGCCACCTCTTTGGATTCCAGGTCTGTACATTTCTAATGATTTAAAATTTGACTAACTCAACAGAGGGCATGTCCATGTCACGGTTATGCATCCAGCCATTTTCAAGTTACCCCTCAGGGTAATGGTCAACCAGGAGCTGCAGTTCTCCAGCATATCCCAGATTGCCAAGTGTCCCTTTCCCAATTCTTCATAACTGGAACACCTGCAAAGAAAAAGGACCGGGGACATCCTTACTGTCGTTGAATCACAATTTATCGTAGCAAGCCACCTTTTGAAGAAAAGTCCTTGCAGTTGTAAAGATAGCCTGGTTCCGCACCAAAAGATAGAAGGTTCTTCCTTGCCCAATGCCCAGGGACGTTCTTCCTTGCCCTATATCCAGTCTTTCCGCAAAGTTGTGCACAAATCTTATGTGTAAAGTTTTGAGACACTCCGCTAAGAGACATCAGAACATCAGACAGAACTGAGGAAAGACATAGTAGCATTGCAACATTCAAAGTCAGTCAACCAAAGAGGTGCAGTGAAGAGTGCTGTTGGTGGGGTCCACCATGAATCCATGCATCCACCCTGTCTGGCGTCAATGATATCAGCTCTTGGTGGTTGGAAAGGGCCACAGTCTGGTCTTTTACATCATTATTCTGCCAGCTGGATGGTGTCCAAGATGACAAAAGCTCTTAGCATTTCAAAATGGTTGCTGGAACATGACCATGACATTATTGTCCTCAATTACCCTGCACAAAACTTTATTACAAAACAAGAGTGCCTTTGTGCATGAGGCACCAGGAGAAGTTCATCAAGGTTCCACCTTGGCTCTTCTTGAATTGGTGGTCTTGCCCAGTACATGCTAGGTACTGTTAGCAAGAACTCAGTAAGAACTAAGTAGAGTATCATTTAATAATAAGGCTGAGAATATTACTGACCACAGTGCCATCAGTATAAATCGGAGAGACATTTAAGGATTGTATTTTCAGGGCCTGGAAGTTCAGACAGTCATGAAAGTGTTATCATCTCGTGTTTCTTCTTTTCCCCCAGGTCCACCCACTGTACATGTGTGATGCCAGTGCTTTGGAAAAGGCCTTTAATGTGACTAAGTGCATGGTGCCCGAACACTTTGAGAAAACCATCTTCCTCAGTGCCATGTACACCTTCACTGTGATCACCATACTTCTCTGTATTGCTGAGATATTTGAGATACTCTGCCGACGGCTTGGTTATCTCAGCAACCAATGACACATACACACAAGCACATATAAAATGACTAAGGATGAAAATATATGACACTATTTCTGCCAGTTTTTATCAGGCTCTTGGTTAGCTACTGCTGGACTTTTATCAAACAGGAAGCTAATGTAAGAGCAAAACCTCACCTGTGGTCCATCGTGAGTCAGTTGCACCAAGAAATTTGAAAATGTGCGACAGTGTCATAGCTGGCAAGTCTGAAATATTCTCTAGGTGTTTTTGCCCTTAGCTATAGAGTGATCATCCCTAGCTGTATTTCAGATATCAGTGGGTCTGTACTGGCTGTGTCCAATGGTGTGGTATGGACGTGTTGGCTGGAGAATATGTACCTCTGACTCTGAACTGTTGGGGAATGGGATAGAATGATTTCTGGTTTTCTTATTTTCCACAAGATGGCTGAAAGACAGGTATCAACTTCAGGGTGCTCCTAAAACCTGTGGCCATGGTCAAATTACAGCACAAAGTAAGCCTAGTTTGTCACAAACTTGGTGGCCCATAACAGTCTGAGGGTCCCTAAAATGCTGTTCTTGGAGGTATACCTCAGATCTGATACTCTTACAGAAAAAACACCTTGGAAGCATTACCTGCACACATTTTTGCTTAAGGCTCTGGTGTGCGCTAAATGCATCAAGATTCATCAAACCAACTTGATGCATCTTCTCTGGACTTCGCTCGTAGAGTTCCAACAATGGACCTAAACAGCTCTTTTTCAGGAGATTTAAAGTTTCAGTTTTGATTTAAAGGCATAAAGTCTTCATGTCATGTAATAACAGCAAACAATGCAAATAATTTAGCTAGTCACATTATTGTGTATAAAAGTGCAGAGGAACACTATAGTTTAGCTTGTCCTCCAGGTGCTGATCAAATATGACAGGCAGACTATAGAGCTGGCAATGGATTCTCACTTATGTCATATCTTGAGAAACTGTGATCCAGTAACTTTACCCATGGGCAAGTGAATTTCAGGTGCCATTGCTCCTGACACTTCCATGTGTGACAGTTATCGCTTCCAATATATGTCTGCTATTGCTTCCAGCTCGTTCTGACCTTTACTTTCATCAACATGAGCACCACGACTTTGTTGTGGTTTTTTGATGGTATCTGTTTCAGCTTGGTGGGTCTTGAGCTACTTGACTTGTAGAATGGAGAAAGGATGCCTCAAACAGGCCACCAATCTCAAAGGCAATGCATTCTGACAAGGATGCCACTAAGAATGGTTGTACTCCTTGAAGGTTAAGTTGCAAAATTAATACAGAAAGGGTTCATTTAACAATCTAAATTTGTAGACTGAAGGAATACTGAGAAATATTTAAATTTGGGTGTACAAATGTGTCGCAATGAAAATGTTTTTTTTTTTCAGTACTACAGGTTGAAATGTCCTTTAAGTATATGAAAAAAATCAGCAACTGCCAGTAAGACGAAACACAATTTTTGTGCTAGGATTTTTAATACAGTCGTACAAACAAATTGGATGTCTCAACATCTAAGGTGAGACTGGTGAGGTCTCAGCTAGTGCTAAAAATATCACTGTTTAGTGTAATTCTTAATTTACTTCGACAAAATCAGCATAGAAATTTTGAAGTTTATAGAGTTTCAGGCCCTATTGGTCTCATATATAATGTGATAATTATTATTTTTATGGACATAAAGCAAATCTAAGCCCGCATTCACTACAGATATAAATGACACAGTTCTTGAGCTTTTGTCCATGTCTAATTCTCAACCATTTCTCTACCCCCACTCTCTATATCACCTTTTCCAAGCTTGTAGTACTAAACATAATACTCTATGTAATTTCGCTTTCGGTGTTGCTGTCAGCGTATTTTGAAAATGATTACCTCTCATGTTTTGTAATGTTTTTTTTAATCAGACATCCATCCAACTTTTGTTATGAAGTTTTCAGCAATCTGTTTATCATCTCAGGTACAAAGTTGCATTACCAGACAAAAGTGGATCAAACCCTCATTTCAAGTCCTTTTAAACCTGTAAATAAGCTTTTCCAGCACTAAGGGACCACTCCAATTGATCCCAACTGACAGTACCAAAGGCCTGGTTAGTCTGATAGGCTTTAAGAGGATTTGAAACAGGTATGTGACTCCTGTGATTTGGGTTCGTCTGCGTTCTGGTATCTGTGGAGGATGGTTTTAAATTTTGCCTCTAAACGTTCTGTCGCCAAGACGTAGGCCTTGTTAACATTGAATAAAAATGTAGAACTCTACATCTGTAGCGTTCAGCTCATGTAGGAGAATGTGACGTAAATCGGTTTGATAAAACCTGGGGCCATTTGGTGGAAATATATCCCTTATCCAAGATCTTCATTCAACTGATCAGTCCAGAGAGTCCACAACAGAGGAAGCTAACAGCTTATTAGCTGTGTTGCACCATCCTCTTTTATATAACCCTCCTCTGCTGGACAATGAACTGTTTCATAAAAGAGGCAGAGGTTGCAGATAATAATGAGACAAAAGGTGTTGCCATCATGTTTTTTTAGCAACCTAGCATGAGCGCTATTGTGACTAACTAGTGCTAGCCTGTTTCCAGCTGGCTAGCAGGTTAGCGGCTAGCTTGCCAGTGACAGTGGTTTGCCTACTAGCCCTGTGAGTAGCCAATACGCCACCAAGCAAACGGCACCACCTATTCCATGGGGACGCATGGACAAGCTGTGTCACATGAAAGCTAGTACTGTTAACATCTCTAATCTTGCAAAAGCTAACCATTTAACATACTAAAAGTTATTCCACAGGCTTAAACCTACAGGCTAGTCTTGGTAAAGAACTTGTTCAGATTTGTACATGAAGCTGTGGTTAACTGTCTTAGAATGATTGATTTTAGTTAGTTCTTGAAAAACAGGTGTATTTTGACAAGTTTGAGTCATTGATAAGATTCTGGTGAATGACTGTAGAGATTGGAATATATTATTTTAGTTTGATGAAGAACTTAAAGATACACACCCTGATTTTTTAAATAATTCCACCAAATCCCAAACTGTTCTTTCGATGAGCTCAACTGTGTTGTAAAATATTAACATCACGCTGGGAGGTACTGTATATTGGGTTTTTGGTACTATTGAAAATTATTTACAAAATCAGGGACTGTATCGTTAATGTCTTGATGCTTCTCACCACCAATATCAGGGTAATTTGTGAAAATTCATCAACTATGACACAACACACAGCATACTACATTTAAATCTCATCTTTAATTTTTGTATCTTTGATTTTTACTAATGTTGTTCCAGGTTAAAATGGAGCTAAGACTCGTCTGTCTCTGTATTGAACTCACTTTGTCCATCACCTCGCAGCTATGTCAAAGAAAAAGAGGCACACTTTATGACCAATATTGAAACAAAACTGTCTCTCTGTTTGCTTCTGTTCAGATGACCAGTTATTCTCCTGTTTGTTTTGTCTTGAGATGATTGATTAAAAATGTCCTACAATTGTCTTTGTTTCGTTTTTGATCAACAATCATTTATTGCCTTGATATAACATGACATGAAAACATTTTCATGATTCCTAGTGATGATGATCATTCCCTGACTTTTTTTGTGACAGCGCCAATAGTTTCCGCTTGTTCAGCCTCAAGATGTCACATTCGCTTCTGGGAAACTGAAGGTCATTTTTACCATTTTGTGGCATTTTATTGACAATGAATGTTACAAAAAAAAAATAGAAATATGAATATAAAAAAAATAAATTAGCAGGAAGAGTAAGTGGGGCCATTCCTGATTTTTGACTTAATAAGCTAATAATTACTAAGCACTAGAAATGGTCTCCCACCATACAGGAGAGGATTAGATAAATGGATAGAGACACACATTGATTCCTTGCAGGAGAAAGTCATTGGCTGTGTACTCCATGTCTACTGCTGCTCAGCAGTAAATAAAGCCCATCTCCATTTTAACTGACAGGTCTCATAAATCCAATTACATTAATTTATATGGTGCTTTATCCAAAACAAGTGTGATAGAAGTCAAAGAAAGGACAAAAAGTTAGTGTAGGTGAAAAGAAAGAGGCACACTTCCAGACATTTGCAACACGATGCCTCTCTCTCTGCATCGACCCAAATGTCCACCCTCTGGACTTGTGGACAGAGCGCTCACAAACTTTGGTCACACATATGATGCTGACTGTCATCATGATGTGAAATCTGCATGGCCGCCGGGCCACAAGGGGAAAAATTAGCTATGAGACAGCACTTTAAGTGTCACTCATTTCCATGGATATAAATGCAAGTTTTGCCCCTGTGACTCAGCTCAAAGTATGTTCCTGAATGGTTCTCAACACCTGCAATTTATGCAAGATGTGTTCAGGGTCTACACTTTATACAATGGAGATAGATAGTTGATACACACAGTAAACCCTTGTACAACCAAATCACGAGGTCTATATGTACTCTGCATGTGTGCAATATGAAACCTTTCTAAATCAATAAGCTTACATCAAAAATGAAAAAAGAACAGACATCTTTAACACTCAATATGGTAAATTTAGACTATATATTGTATATAACATAAATGGGTTATTCGTTTGTTATTGTATATTACCATTATTCCTTTGTTGTACATAGTCACATCCATATTGCAAGTCTACCCTGAGATCAGATCCTAAAGAGGTCCACAGACAGTCTACTTGAGACCTCTTATGTACTTAATGAACTGTGAATTTAGACAGCCGTTGTCACTCAAGGGCTTCACTGGAACCTGTATGCCGACAAGTCTTCAAGTGCAAGGAAGTCTGAATACATGGAGAGCTGGCCTTTTTAAAATAGAATAAAATAAATGTCCTTCAACTGTCCAGCTGTCATAGTCCTTGAGAGTCTCTCTGAGTGCATAAAAATGTTGATAATTGAAGGTTGCCTTCAATTATTACCGTGCCCCCACAGCAATATTCTGTATGAGCAGCAGCAAGGGCTTTAAGGACTTTTTTTGTCCTGGTTTTTCCCGTCAGACTGCATACATACTGATGATGACGTATTCAGTCTGAGAGGAGTGGCAGACAGTATTCACAGCTGAAAAAAAAGTACTTGTACCTCCTCGTTTTCTTTTTTTGTGTGAAAAAAAAAACCAAAAAAAAACCCTGTTAATATTCTCTTAAAAATGCTGGAATGTAAAATCAATCAAATTAAGTTTTTTGTTATGGTTTTGAAGAACTCCTGACTTAAGTGAGTCTTGTGAAACATTATGACTCATCTTAACCAGCATCAGTGCAGCTCCTATAATCCAGTCAACAAATGAAGGGATAAAGTCTGGTACAGTCCGAGCCGAAAAATGCAAAAACGAATCACCAAGGAAGTGGGTGGGCTTGGATCAGAGTTGTCATCTATCCATTAGCCCATGGATTCTCCCAGACTCTGGACCCAAACCCTTAACCACAACTGGTGTCCAAACTTCATGGAACTTTTGCTTCCAAGCCACGGTTCACTTGGAACAGGGCAGTGTGAACCTTCACGAACCACATCCAACAAAGATTTCCACTATGGTTTGGACCAAAGAAAACAGCAGCAGACAGGCCTGACCACAGTCATCACATGTGAGGCTTTATGAAAAGCCCAGAGAACTTGAAACTGTAATAGTCTGTCTTTTGTTGTGCCGGTCAGGTCACAGGTTCACTCAACCACAAGCTCAGTTTTAGCAATAGATGCTCTTAACTGTAACAGACCTCTATGCTCCAAGCCCACCCGCTTTCTGGGAAGTGATGCAATTTTGTTCATTTGTAGTGCTTTTTGTGATTTGCCTTGTTCAGTTTGTCTTGATTTTGTTTATTATTGAATATGTTTTGGCTTGCATGCCTGTCTGCAGACTCATGGTTTTAACCTGGTCTCAAACCTGAATATCCTGAGTGGAACCTTTGTATGAGTCTGATCATCCACAGCCGACTTCTGTTGGCCTCCAAATGTTCTTTACCTGATCATAATGCAATTACCATCTTCAGGTGATGTTGTTATGGTTACATGGTGACTCGGTGTGATTTCTAAATTGAAGAAATTCACAAAACAAAATCAGTGAATCAACAGTAGGATGTGTTTTCTGGTTCTTAGTTTTATAACTGTCATAAATCTGTTTATTCTTCATAAACAGAGCAATATGCTGGTATTGCACATAGTTACAGAAAAAAATAAATAAAACACATTATGAATATGTACTGCATTTAACAAAAATTATAACTTTCCAGTGCTTTTTTGTTTTTAGCATCTCTGATTTTGGTTTCATATTCAGACAGTTCCTGACAAAAACAAAATGTTCAAACTGGTTTGGAGTCAGTCCATTTCTTTGTGTGTAGCTTATGTGACATTGGAATAATAAAAGTAGATGTGCTTAGAAAATGTGAATTAACTCGTTATCTTCTATGTTAGATGGATTATTTGAGAATCTTTCTCCCGATAAAATGCTCAATCTCATTCATATTTTTGTGTAAATACCATGAAAGACAGACCGAATGGAAAAAACTTTTTTTAATCACAGAAGTCACAAGAATATTTAATATCCAGTCTAAAACTCCCCAAACATGTTTTTTTTTTTGGATAAAGAAAACTTCACTGTCATGATCCAGGAGGGGCACCTGAACAGCTAGTGACGTCATCTGTCCCGCGTGGGCGGCCGCTCCTATTGGATATACACGCGGAAGTGAGGGGAGCACTTGCTAACAACAACAGGGAAGCTGCTCTCAGTCTCATTGTTGTGTTTTTTGTCTCCTGGAGGGTTTTTAAGCAGACATGGCTTTACCAGCCCCGCTCAAACCCATCCAGCACCACCTGCGGACCGCACAGGAACACGAAAAACGGGACCCGGTCGTGTCTTACTACTGTAAGTTTGTGTGCTGGCTAATGTTAGCTGTATCTACTGTTAGCATCCAAGCTTTGTTTACCTGAGCCGACAGCTGAAAGTCGGTTAGCTTAGCCTCTAACTTCTGTCTAAACCGGGAGTTTATTCATGAACTGGTGACAGACAACGAGTGTTTCAAATCTTTAACAAGCCGCCGAGCTGTGGGGTTGAATCAAAATGTTAGCTAATCATAAGTTTGGCGGCGTTAGCTTCGATAGACCAAACTTCATTAGCCGGCTAACGTTTCCTTTCCGTCATGGCAACTGTAACGTTATACGTTTTTCAGAACTTCCCAAACTGTTTCATTACTGAGGCAGACATTTGGGACTCTACATCGTGGTTTTGTAGGGCTTCACTTGCCCCTTTTTTTATCCAGTTGAACGGAGGAGAAGTCAGTTGGTAGTTTCAGCACCTTGTCAGCCAAATGTGTGGAAGTTTTCAAGTTAATCATACTTCATACCTGCCGTAGAGTTAACGGACAGTCCCGACTGGTTGCTGAGGTGCACACCTCGTCCAGCTCGTTTCATGTTGGCACTGTGTGTTAGCTTCAGTGACAGACAGTCATGAGTCTCCGCCGTCAGGCACGGCTGGCTCAGCTCGAAAGAATGGGCTCCACCCCGCTGCCCTGCGAGATCAGTTCATCAGCGCTATTACATAAGTAATAGTCATTGACTAATGAGTTTGTCTAGCACACGGTGTTTTCTTGTAATTGTACCTTGTAAATCTGGTATTCTATTGCTGCTAGAAGTGAACTTCTATTTTATTTTGCTTAATATGACTTTTAAGTGCTGTTGCAGTCCCTTACATGTGTGAGATTCAGCACTGATACCAACACATTCCTTACTTGGAGAAAAACAGGTTTTTCTACTAAATGCTTGCTGTCATTAAACTTTCTGTCATTTAACAAAAAAAGCCACAGTTCTCAAATGTTAAAGAGCAGGTTTTGTAATATTCTGCGTTTCTCTTATCACCTGTATTGCATAACATGAATCGATCCTGCTAACTAGTATTGTCTGTGTGGCGAAAGCCTGGTATAAGTCACACCTCTGTTCCATAGAGCTCCAGTAATGACGTATTCCATCATTGGCGTGAACACACACACACACACACACACACACACACACACACACACACGCACACACGCTGTAGTTTATTTTGCCCAGTCCCACATACACCAACCTGCTGCCCCAAATACTCACAGAGCAAGAAAGTCTGGAGCAATCTGCGGCTGAAAATAGATGAATGTTTGTTTAAAACATGATAAAAATATAACACACTTTAAGGAAGTATAACATCTGTGAGAGATTGAACATAGGTGCCAAGTATTACAATTCTCATTGCTGAAGCCTCGTCTCAATATTGGCACTTGATATGTCGCTGGAGCCCCTGTATGCTGAACAGAAATAGCATTTATCATTTACAGCTTCGCACTAGTTATTTCTTGTAAATAACATTTTGACGTTTGCCCATAATGCTCAAGTGGAACATGTACAGGTTTAGATTTTTTTATTAAAATGATATTTCCAGGTAAACATAAGATAACATTTTCTCATGTATCAAGCAGCCCAAAGCTTGAAGCAGGGTAAGCTATCTGAGATGACTTTTGATTGATAATATAGAGCGCACAGGCTTTAATGCAGCAGGGGTCTGCGTCTGACCTAGTTGAGCTGTGACAGGAGGGAGCTGCTTGAGGCAAGATGCACATGAAGAGGTATGGAAAAGCAGAAAAAAAAACAAAAAACCTGTCAGATCAAAACCGTGTGTCCAACATGCTGACAAAGACATGTGTGCGTTTCTTCTGACAGCTGAGGGAAAGCTTTTCCAACTGGAAAAGAGAGAATTCTTTACTTGATAAGCGCGTGACATTTTGATTTCCAGTTAGAATGAGTCCATTGTGCCAGTTTACCAAGACCAGAAAACAGCTGGTGTAAACTTCTTACGTCTTACCATAAAGTCGTATTTGTTAGACAGGATCATCGTAGTTTATCAAGCTGCATGCTAATTCAGTTTGGCTCGTCCTTGAATGCCAGCCTGAATCAGGCATGGCTGACTAATCACCCGCAAATGCCTACAATGCAGCATGTGACTAAAACGAAACCTAAGACAGATAAAGAGAGAGATATTTAAAATCTAGTGACAAGAGAAGTGTAAAAGAATTTATTAGATTAACATTAGAAATGTCCCTTTTTTTCTTCCGTCTTAACCAGACTTTTATTTTCTTAAAATCAACTGTTGTTTGGGAGCACTTGGCTTCAAACCGGCGAAAAAGGGCAAGTTCTCAACAGTCTGCGTAACAGTTACATCTACACTCTTACTCCAAGGAAATACTGCTACTACTACTATCATGTCATGAGAAATGTATAAATAAGAATGACACTGACAGCTTAATACTTCAGCAGGATTACTACCTCCTGCCTTCGGGTCTTGAGCAGGGATACGCCTCATAGTGCCACCTTACTCGTCACACCAATATGCTGCGACTTCATTTTACTTTAAAGTGAACTGACACCACATAGTAGCGCATTATGTGTGATGTTCTGTGCTTTTATAGACATTGCCAGTGCTTTTCGGTAGTAGCAATGTTGCTAACAACAACAGCTGCTGCAGAGCTGCTCTCTTATACAGTTTCTCCTGCAGGGTCTCCTCTAAACAACTACTGCCCCTGAACTCACTCCCATTCTGATGAAAGGCTTTGACAAACTGGTTCTCCAGCACATCAGAGACAACAACCTCGCCAGGCTGGACCCTCACCAGTTACCAGCAGATTCAGATAATGCCATCTCTACTGCTCTACACTTAGTCTTCACACACCTAGAAAATAGCATCTACATCAAAATGCTGTTTCCTGATTTCAGCCACGATCTCCCCCATTAGAGTGACTGGCAAACTCGTCACTCTGGGCCTCAGTACCACACTCTGCAGATGGATAGTCACGCCTCCTCCGCTCTAGGACTGTCAAAATTTGCAAAAAATAATGTTCAATTAGCGCTGCTAAAAAAATCGCACATAGGTTCGAACCATTTGAATATCTAGTTTTGCACATTACGTCCATAATTGTGGAAACCAATGCATCAAGAGACATCAAGAGAAATCAATGAAAGTGATGTTTGATGTGTGCAGAGTTTCCAATTTGTGCCACTTGTGCTTTAACATGTCCTGATTCTGCTAACTTAGTCCCGAGTTGACATGAGGAAACAGCTTTACTGTCTCTGCTTTGTATTTGGGGCGGGCATTGGATCCAACCCGCAACGGTCACGTGATTCGGGCCTCAGGAGTGCCTCGACGATCTCACCTGAGAGCGACAGTTGTTGGTGAGAACGAACCTCTGCTGCATCTCTGTTGTTCTCATTTGGAACCTTAAAGCTTCCACTTTGAAATAATGTGAGTTTTACTGTTTTGAGCCTGAAGAAAATAATCCAAATGTGATGCAGCATGGTACGGTACGTTGTGTTTAAGCCACTTTTAAATTGAATGTGTGCAACATTTAGTCATGATATTAGATTAAACATAGTTCGGCCATATTGCCGACCCGTTGTACCCGCTGAGCATCAGTGATGTTGATGAGGTGAGGCACCTGCAGAGAGCCCAGAGGATACTAACACATAATACCCACCCAGGCTGCAGTCTGCTCACCGTGCTGCTCTGTTAAGCGATACAGCTGCTGGACCCTCAGACCACAGAGCGCCTTCTTTTCCTCTGGCTGTGAGACTCCACAATTCATCCTCCGCACTCCGCCATAAATAACAGTTTATTTTTATGGCTTATTACTTATTCATTCATTTATATCATTTTGGTTTTGTGAGCAATGTACAGGAACAACAGCTTGCACTTTGCTGTTCAGCCCTGTGTTGTAGAAGGATGCAGAAATGTATGTTGTACTTTGCATTGGCAGATAGCCAATGTCAAATGATTGGAACCAGGGCCAGAAAAACCTGATCAGGATATCCCAAATTAAAACTGTATGCTCAATTTCTGTCTATGAAAGACAGGATGTTTTTGATAGCGTGATACACAACAGGGCAAACAGAATCCGATCTGAACAGTGTTGTAGTCAGACGATGAGGCTTTAGGTTGTTGTTATCATTCTGGTCAGTTTGTGGTTGAGTCTTCTTTATTCTCTTATCCAGCTCACTCTGTCACACCATTTCAGTCACTTTTCACCCTAAATGTGTCATCTTGACTTCACGGCGTTAATTAAAAACATTTATCTAGAGGGCTGTAATTTCCAGAAGGCTCAGTTCGAGTATTACTGTCATGTATTTGTGGTCGTTTTCTGAGTCTTTGATGTCCCTGGAAAGTTTCCTTTAGCCTTGCTGTGGAAACACAACCAATCAGAGACTCAGCATGGCTCATTACTGATCCCTGGTTGGCTGCAGATGACTGAGAGTGGAGGATGAGGGTGAAGGAGAGACAGAAGGCCAGCTGGGACATGGATTTAGCCTGAGATGTGAGCGGTGATGATGATTGTGTGTGTTGGGGACATGCATGGAAACATCACTGTCTGTGTTGAATCAAGCCAAGCCGACTGTTTGTGTGCGTTAACTATATACTCCAAAAGATCTTTTTGTTCTTGGATGATTGCAAATTGGCATTTTTGAGCGTGTGTGTTAGCGGCAAGCTTAAACACATTTTTAAAAATCCGGTGGTCGTGAAATCAGCCGTCAGGACAAACCGATGCAAACAAGCTGCGTTGTTTCTTTTCTGGGAAGGTTTTCATAAAGCAGACACACATGAAATGAACAGGCACGGTGGAAATTTCCAAATTTACTTATTGAGCTGTGTTTTACATGGCATGACAGCGAGCGGGCGTCCTCAAATCATTTCCTCAAGGTTAAAAGCAAGAGTGAGAGATGGTTTACCGGCTTCGAGGTTTTTGGTTTATTCTGAAGTGGTTGCTGTAAATAAGAATGAATTCTTGGCAGCTCTTAAACCATTCAGCCTTAATGTTTGAGGAGAGGAAATGACCTTCAAATTGATAGTTGGATACTCTCCAATTTCTCCAGCCCCAGATAAAGTTTTAACAGGTTGGGGGTCATTTCTGCCCAAGACGCTGTAGACTGTGTGTAAAGTGAACAGGGTATAGTCAAACCCTGCATTCTAAGTTCTGTTTGTGTGTGTTTTAACAAGTAGTGTGAGGTCATAAAGCTTGGGAGGGTCTTGCTTGTTTTGCAATGAAATATAATATCCAGCTCCTGCAATTTCATACTGTTCCCTGTTAATAATTAATGAAGTTGCCACTTCTGTGCCACATGTGGAAAAATGCCCATTCTTAATTTAGAGACCCTCATATGGTTCCTGCTGCTGTGCGATGGCTGCAGATATTTAATAATACGTGTAAATAAACAGATTTTCTGAGCGACATGTGAATTTAATCAGTAAGATTTATTAATCCTGCACATTACAGACTGTGACATTGTAGAGCAAAGTGAAAGTGGCTGCGAGGTGTTCAGTTTGTGGTATCAGCTGATACGGCAGCATTAGGTCAGACACACTTTGGCCGATCTGTTAAAATGTTTGTCTGTTGTCATGAAGGTATAGCTGAAAATAGAAAGTGAGCGTTTGTTATTGTGACTGTTTGGGCCCAAGTGTCAGGTGCTGTCATGTTTTGCGCTGAATCCCCAGAGATCACCTGTCAGTCAAACAGCGTGGCTGCTGCTGTGATGTCTTTTTCCTCAGATAGGATACTTAGTGGATTAAGTAAGAGTCAGGGATCAGGGAGTTGGGCTGTTTTAATGGGAAAGAGCGGCGGCTGCTTATTTTGTGAACACTGTGTTGGCTCAGTTAGCGGCAGATAAGCGGTTTAACTTTATCTCAACGCAAGAACAAGCTTCCCTCATTGATGTTTGATGTTCTGTGATAGAAGTGATTGACAGGGCTTCTAGGAAGGTGGAGAAGGTTGTATAGGAATTGATCTGGATTATTTCCAAGGCTTTTCACCCACAAAAAGCGTAGTGACATCGTGTTTTTGTCTCGTGAAGTCTTATTTTAGAGCGGCAGGAAGCCCTGCAGGGTGCAGGGTGGGTGTCTACTGTTTGGCATGCAGCCACAGTGGTTGCTGTGTGCTGAAGTGGACCAGTGATCCAGCCAGACCACTGGAGGTCAGCAGCACCATGTGTCTGGGCCTCGGAGTCTAGCTGTAACTCTGTGTGTATGGTGTGTGTGTGTGTATGTGAGAGGCCATACGTTGTCATGAGGGCATGAAGCTTAACTTGCCTAACCGAGTCAGATTGTGTCTGTGAGTGTTGTGTGATGTATTAAAGTAAAAGTCTGGTAATATTCTGTATTCTTCACAATATTTTGTGAGTATTTCTGTGGAATATTAAGCCTTCATTACAGACAGTACAGATGATGTAGTGGGCGCTCTAGATATTTTATATTTTTCTTCTTGACAACAAATCCCATGTACACACCCAAAGCAGTGCTGTGTTATATGAAAGCCTGATATATATCTTCTTCCTCTGAGCCGTAGGACTCCATTGTTGTCCAAAAACTACTAAAAACACATCACTGAGCCACTGTTGCACCAGGTGACGTGTTCCTTAATTACAATGAACACACGCAGTGTAGTTTATTTTGATTCAATCCCGCATACACCGTCCCGCTGCCCCAAATGCTCACTATAGCACCAAATGTGGATTCATCCGCCTCTGAAAATAGTCCCCAAAAACACAGTCTGTTGAGTTTATTATTGTCGTTGTGTAGATTTCAGGTGATAGACTGTTCCCAAAGAGAGTTAAGCTGAATGAGGAGCTTCTTCATTTGTCATTAATTAAGTGAGCAAACTTTTAATTTATTACTAATCTCTGCAAAGCGTTAGACACAATCCATTCAGTCTTCAAGGCTGAATCAGATTGAGTTTAAGTGCCTCCGTCCTTTTTGGACGTTTGATGTATTTTATCCATCATTCAGCCTCAGCCCTACATCAGCAGGTCTATCTAAATTAGCCTGCTAATGCATGCCAATATTTTACATCACCTCCACCCCAGAACAGGCCGATCAATAGCGGGTTGAGTCAAAGCCTTGATTTGTTTAGCTGTAATGAAGCGCAGTAATTCACCAGCAGCTCCCTGGCTGACTGTGTTTGGCTGAGTTTCAGCCGCTGTTTCACGCAGATTGGATCATTGACATTATAAATGAGCTGGAGGTACCTTACCCCCGTCTCTGGGGGACAGACAGAGTTCTGCTTACTTTCATTTTACATATATGTGTGTACAAGTGTGCACAATGGCAATCTATTTAAAGTTGAAGTGGTTTCACTTAATTTGTTCAACGCCTTTTGAGCTCAGATGGCACCGTTCACCTGCACTGAGATGGCTGCGAATAGTTGTCCTCTTAAAGTAATTTATGGTCACTGGAAATGAGAACCTAGTATTCTGATCGTCAGCAGTTACCTGAAGAGCCCAATATTAAAAAATCATAAGGGGGCATTTTGAAAGATATTCAGGTGTTTCTTCCATTCTGAAAGTAAATCTGATGGAAAGCAGGAAAACATACTCGGCTTTCTTTCCTTTTCCCACAAAGCAAGGACGGGGAAATTATTTTTTCTTAAAATAAGAAAATAAAAATCATATTTAAAAAAATCAATATTTGATCAAGTCAAGCCCTGTTGTAGAAGAGAGGCAGTGGTGGTGCTGTGGTGATGGTGTTGCTCAGGTTTTACTGTGCTCTTGGTAAACCAGCTGTGAGTTGGATGTTTTTGTTGTCTGTAGTCACCAGAACCAGTTTTTGAGCAGCTACTTGTTGTTGCATGGAAGGTTGTCAGTATTTCTGCAGTGTTTTCCTGATGTGGTATTTCGTCTCAGCATGGTTTCTGAAGACACCAACAGTGGCATTTTGTTATAGCTTGTACTCAGGGTCTCTGACAGTGACTTAACTCTGTAGCCCCCCCCTCTTCGTCTCACACGGAGCATGTTCTCCTCTCATAGAGGCGCACACAGCTATTCTCCATAATAACGTCCTTGTCGTTTATGTGACAGACTGCTTTGGCCCAGTTTCAGATCGGCACAAATTCCTCACAACCAGCGTCAAAATCGCGTCGAGGCTGTGGCGCTCTGCCAGCGCGCTTTATGTTAGTGCTAGTTCTTCCCTGTAAAACAGCCTTTTTTACAGCCTCACACTGGATGACAGCTGTCACTTTGAGATTGATTTTCACCGTCACTAAAACTCCTCCTTACAGAAGTGTTTTATCTCTCCTGAGCAGTAACACCGAGTGTGAACTGGATACATGAAAACCTTTTTAGAACGGTTTAAAATGACTACATGTAGCACAGCAACACTAATGAATCGTTACTGCCTTCATTTTGAGAAATGAATGTAATTACTGTAAATGATGATTAGTGAAAAGATTGACAGCTTCTGATCTCTGCACTAATACTGATGGTTGTTGAAGTCTCTGTGGAGACCTTGTACATCCCAGGTTTTCCTGCTGCATTTGTGCCTTAATTGGTATTGAATGGGCTTGACATGCTCATGTGTGTGTTGTGTAACCCAATGAAAACACTGTCGTAACAAATGAACTGTAAGAGGTCCTGCTGCCAGTAAATGCTGAGGTTTGGCAGCTCTCAGCCCCATCCCAAAAACCTCTCTGGGACCAAGTAGTCCCAAGAATTAGAGAGCTAAAAGCCCCTTGAGCATGTTTCTGTTTGTGTTTCCATCTCAAGAACCGCAAAGATGAGACTGATAACAGAGAAATCAAAGGCATACTGAGACATGTTTTTCTCGTGAATGGATGTTGGATAGATGCATGTGTGCAAACAGAGATCGAAATCCCCCAAAAACAAGGTTGAAAATGGCCATTAGTGAAATCTTAACATTGTCCAGCAAACAGACAAACACAGATGTTTGTTTGGTGTGTCATGGCTGTCTGTCATTGTTTGGAGATGTTTCATCAGATTCGATATGTTCAGTTAGTGTTTGCCTGTGTTCCACGCTTTCAAACAGATCATTACCCCAACAGCATATAGGATACACACTCATGCTTGTGCACACCCAGTATTAACGATGCCGTCACTGGACCAGCTGTGTATTTGTTGTCGTTACTGTGTTAGGTAAGACGATTTTTATCTGAAACGGCTTCATTGGGCCGTGGAAACAGGAACTGCTTGGTAGAGCTGTGGGAATAAAAAAAAAAAAAGAGCTGTATGATGTGACATCTCAGTGATTTTCCAACTGAAACAGCCAGATGAAAGCAATCAAAAGAGATTATGAAAAGAAAAACTCTCGACTAATGGTGAATAGACTAGCTTAATGTTAGTTATGAGGTCATTTTTGAAGCCAACTGTTAAGTTTGTGCAACTGTTTGGATTTGTTGGATCACTGTGTCATAGTCGTTGTAGTTGTAACGCAGCTTCCACCGTAAAAATGTTCCCTGTTGTAGGAGATTGTTCGATTGGCGTGCCATGGGCTTAAATATTGAGGCAAAACTCTCAGCAAAGAGCTTCATGTAACACCGTCAGTGTAGTTGTTACCTCCTTGCTTACCAACCTCAGAGCACACCTCACTTTCTGTCTCTGAATGCTTTGGCAGCAACAGCAGCTGTCCTTCATCTGAAACTGATTGTTTTAGAGAGGTGAATGGTAAACAACGGAATAGGAAGTAGCCAAACCACTGACGCTCTAATTATGTGCATACCGGGCAGAATTGAGGTGAAGCAGAGCGGAAAGCGCCATCAAAGACCTTATAATCTCAGCAAATAACAATCAGAGGTTATTATGGGCATTTCGACCACTTACAATTACTTGTGCCCTGTTTTCTTCTTGGACCGAAACAGTGGACCAGTAGAAGCATTGCCTGCTCACCACAAGAGTTATTCCTAAAAAACAATCCCATCACATTTTGCAAGTAAAATGACCTGTTTCATAAGGGTGGGGGGAAAAGTAGCTTTTGAGCCAGCCTTACCAAAGTAAACCAGGCTTATTTTAAGGAATTCTGTTTGGTTTCAATAAGTTTGGTCTAAGCTTGGCCAGGATGTCCACCCCGGCCTTAATCAACCATAGGCCTATGGTTGATTAGACCTGAACATGATAAAGCTGTATGTTCACAGAGAAAACAGACACTCGGTGCCTTCCATGAGCAGCAGAGGGCTCTTGCTTTGGGGGAACACGTGGTTGAGAAGGAGCAGGCCAGTCGTGGCTCGGCTGACGCTGTTCAGTTTCTGTGGCCTTACATCCTCTCTGCTGTCAAAGCCTTCAGTGTTACAGTTCATTGTCTGTGAACAGTCAAAGTGAATGTTGCACTGTATGGCTGTAAAGCACAAAGGATTTCTTTGTCGCTTGACGGCTTGCTAACCGCCCGACTTGCTGACCGTCTGCTTGAGTGGTTCAGGACTTGCTGGCTGTTTGTCTCTGTTCGGGCCGGTCGACTGCCTCTGTGGCTTCCACACGAGCACATGCATACATGCGTGTCACGCTGGTGTTTCGGTGGAAATACTGACTGGCACGGGGCTTGGCGGCTTGGCGGTGACATCCCATCATTCTGCCCTGAGAAGTGGGACATTGTTCTGTTGATGCTGTGCAGGACAGTCAGACTGCGCTATGACTCAAACACTGAACATGAGGTGGAAACTGAGGGTTTGCCGCACACAGTGTGGAGGACAGCAACATGTGGATTCTCGTCTGGTAACACACTGTCACGTGACAAACGTGTAAAAGTGGCTGGAAATAAGTTTTAGTGCTTTGTTTTTTCTTTTCTTGCTGCACCAGATGGTTGAAGCTTACTGCATCACTTCAGCAGTTTCAGTTACACCTTCAACCTCCGAAAAATTAACAGAAAGCAATTCTCAGTTTTATTCTTTACATTTTGCATTTCATTAGGAAGAGAAAATGTGTAAGCACGAGTCATTGATTTTTGGGTCTGATGCTGGCACAAATGTTAGGGATGCATGATTCCTCACGGAGGCAACAAAAAGCTTTATTGTCCAAAATGGCATCAGTGCGCTGAAACAGTAAACTTCACGGGGAATTTGTTAATTATGATAAGTTATTCTCTTTAATTCAATTTGAAAATAAGACAAATTCATGTAAAAATGCACTGATTTGGCTCTGATGCTGCCGCCTCTCTCTGTCTGTAGTCTCTTCTCTGTAATCTCACATAGGCTCAATGTTCAGCCCACAGCACTTTCTGATTGGCCACATGTCACAAGTGATAACCTATCAGCACTGAAGGCTTCTGTGTCGGGCAGCGACCCCGGAGCTGCTCCGGTGAGCGAGCAGAGCTGTGTGTCAGAGGGAAGACGGCAAATATTGGCAAAGTCGCAATGAAGATCACAACCTTATGATCCATTTCTGTGATGACAGGCTTGCCCGGTCATAGCCTGCGGGATTTCACTCAAAAGAGATGAAAGTGACAGCTTATAAATCAATCACTCTTCCGCCAGAGTCCTTGAATAATGCACTATGTTGCAGTGATATACGGTTAACTATAATGACCTCCATCTGTTCCGAGTGAGCACGTCTTCAGTGATGCCTCTGCAGTTATGAGAAGAAATGAGGTCGTCTCAGTGGACTGAGACCACGAACTGAGGACAATAATTCACATTTCAATACAAATTTAAGTTTAACTAGTTTTAATTTATAAAGCTTTCGGAAGATATATCGTTTATTTGTTGGCACTTGTTTTAAAGATAAAATGTACAAGTTCTCCTTTTCAGCATTTAAGTAAAACACATGCTTGAGTACTCAGATCTTTGATTTAAGTAAAAGTTGCAATACCACAGTGTAAAAATACTCCATTCAGAAGTGCATTTTGATGCTAATATTTATAGATTTGCCCATTTCAGGATAATATATATTCTTGGATTATAGTTATTTGCGAATTATTGTGTTGTTCACTGTGATGTTGCAGCTGGTAAAGGTGGAGCTTCCTTTCAGTTACTTCATACCCTGCTTGATAAAATACATAAAACAGGTGTGTTTATGTCTGCTTTTATCAGGTTTAATCTGCTGTAAGTCCGTTGTGTAATTTGTTTATCTGCCAAACTGCAGTCCAGCTATTCAAACCAGTCAGTCAGTCAGTCAGTCAGTCAGTAAGACTAGCAGACAGTCAGATATCTCCTGCTGCTGCTCAGGTCGTCTCGCTGCAAGGTTTGAAGAGACATGAAGAGAAGAATCTGACTGCAGAACTAATTGACAGGTGAGGGATTGTGGGAGTTGGAGTTCTGACGGAGAGGCTTCTCTGTGCGATCACGCCTGCGGTGGCTCAGGTGGAAATCTTTTTGGCCTTTTTCCTTCTGGTCCGGTGTGGGTTTGCATTTGATCCGTTCCAGAGGAGAGGGAAACATCCTCGGCTCGGCTGCTTTGCTGCTTTGCTGTGAAAAATTCATCAGGACTTTGTGTAATGAGTCTTCCATATGACTCGGCCAGACCCTTGAACAAGGCTGCAGAGGAATGGACTTTACTGAGCAGTAAAAAGATGTTTAATTCTGCCCACCTTTCATCTCTCCTCTCTGCCTCTCTGCTCTCTCCTGTCCTGCAGGTCGTCTATATGCAATGCAGACAGGCATGAAGCTGGACAGTAAAACACCAGAGTGCCGAAAGTTCCTGGTCAAACTCATGGACCAGCTGGAGTCAGTAAGTTAGACCTACTTCACTACTCTTTCTGTTTTCTTGTCAGCATTGAGATATGAACGTGCGCAATTAACACATCACAAAAGACTTAAATGTGATTCATTCGGGCCAGTGTGTGTGTGTAAAGTGTATAACAGAGTGTAAAAATTTCCCCTTTGGCGATCGGTCAAGCAATTCTTTTTCTTCTTAATTAACATCCACTTGTGAGCATGTTAACATGCTGACTTAAGCATTTAGGAAAGTACCTGCTCACAGAGCCGCCAGCATGGCTGCAGACTTGTTATATTTCAATATAACATCTCACTTTGTCTTTTATCTCATTCGGAACTATTTTCAGTGTGCTCATTAAGTACAATGTCAGGATGTAACCACCGGAGGCCCTTCAGTGGCATTTCATCCAAAAAAGAAAGTTGTGCGACTCGTGGACTGACCAACACCTGCAGTAGATTCACCTGCCGACAGCATGCCTGCAAAATCAGAGGCTGGCTGATGCTGCTTGTGTGCTTGCTGGGGTGTTACTGCTACTTCACTTCATTTCAGCTTTGTTTTAAACATAAAGTGTCACAAATTCATTCCACATCATCTATATCTGCGAGAAGTAATACAGTAAATTAAGAATGATGGCCAACAGCAGAGCTACATGCGTCAGCTAACAGCCTTTACTGTTATCAGGACAGCAGCTGAGCAGAGGTAAGGCTTTTCAAAATGGAAAATGCTGCTGCATGGCTGTCGTCACAGAACCGTGGCGAGGCCTGAGCCCTCGTTTGACACACATTTACGTGAAGAAGTCTGCTTGTCAACAGGGGCCAAACTAATTAGATTTTATGGAGTTGTTATGATGAGGAGGGAGGAGGTGAGATGAGACGAGAGGAGGTGAGCAGGCTCATTGTCCCAGTGGGCGGTCAAGCAAATGAGCCTTTTACCGAGAGCTGAGCCGTGATGGAGCTGCAAAGAACATCTCGAAGTAGAGAGGAAACGTTTCAGACAGTGCTGCACCTCCATGTGATCAGACCCAATGTTAGTCAGTCACACAGTGGTCAGAGAGGAGTGGAGTGAAACGAGGAGGTGAATGGGAGCAGGTGGGGGTTTTTATGGAGGGGAGGACACATGAGGGGGGAGGAGAAAAGGTGTGCAGATGGGAAGTCCTGCAGCGATGCCGGGCTGACTTTATTGATCGCTCAGCGCCAATTAAAGGAAGCAGGAGACGAGGATGAAATTATGCAAACACACACACACACACACACACACACACACACCGAGCTGCACCCTTGAGCAGGTTTTACAGAGGCTCCAGGGATCTTCATTACTGTCACACACTCAGGATGTCTCTCGCAACAGGACTCACATCTGCTGCTTTGATGTGTGTGGTTTGTTAGCTGTTACTCGGGCAGGAGGTGGTTTAAGTGTCGTTCTGTTTGTGCACTCTTAAATCCACAAATAGATATTTTTCATCACAGCCAAAGTTAACGCACAGCTTACAGGTTACTGTTGTTATTTATTAATGTTGTCTGTTCACACAATAGCGTTTCTGCAGGCCTTTAAAAGTTTGGGATAATTTTAGCAGCTTTGCTAAATCTTTCTTATACTCACTTTCCAGTTTAATAGGTACACCTATGCAGTCTACTACATCAGTCCTTCCTTCATAAAGGCCGTAATGTTCAGGAGCTGAAGCTGTTTTGGAGGTTTTGATACAATTTAATGGTCGTTTTGGATGCTGTAGTTTCCAGTGTTGTGTAATTGCATTGGTTTCTACCCTTGTTGGTTTGATATTTGAATCAGGCCAAACCTGAGCTAGAGTCCATCCATCTCTCCGTTTACCTCGTCAGCTAAGGAAGCTCAGCAAGGTCACCCAGACCTTCTCCCCAGCCTTGTGGTCTACCTCCTTTTTGGGGATGCCAAGACCTTCCCAGTTCACATGGGATAGCAATCCCTCCAGTGTCTTTGGGGTCTGCTATGGGGCAAATTTACCCAGAATTCCTCCGTAGGGAAGCATCCAAGAGGCATCCCTTGACATCCTTTCAGTTATTACCCAAAGGTGAGGGTTGAAGGTACATTGACCAGTGAACGGAGAGCTTCGCCTGCACCAGTTGCTACTGAAACATGGTGGACTTGATTCCATACCACCATGACCCTGGAAGCTGTGTTGTCAAAAGTTTCTGGTGGAAAATTGGTCCAAGAAGAAGAAGGGGGCAAATCTAGAACAGCAAACCAGCCGCTTCACCCAGGTTATGGATAGCAGTGCCCCCTCCTGAAGCCTGAAGGAGAAACTTGGAGACGAGCGGTCGGGTGGCCAGGCTCGTGCTTTTTCATTCTGTCTCTGCTGTCGTCCATCATCAGAACTTTTTCCCTCTCAATCAGACACAAAATGGATTAGTTTAAAAAAGGTTTGTACTTTGAATCCAGTTTTCTCCGTGGTTACAGTTCAGCATCCAGCTGTCCACGCACTGTAAAAGCTTCTCAGGGTGCTGTTGACAGCACAAATCCAGCAGCAGTCCGCTACACGTGGAGAGACATGATTATTTATTCAGGACGTTTTTTCAGCGGGAACACATTTTGCTGTAAAACATTTTGTCCTCTGACAGATTTTTTTTAGTGCAGCTCTCTGAATCATGGGGATACCCTGAGGTTTTTTTTTTTGGTATGGTTCACTTCTTTATGAACTGTTGCTGGTAGTTGTGACTCATTTCTACACACTGAGCGAGTCAAGACACAAAAACCACAGCAGCTTTTCTTCTCCCCCGCTCTCTCTTTCCCCTATGACCTGGATTGTACATACAATACATGCTGGACTCATTAATTCTATTTTCCACCGTCATCACCAGCTCAGCTCTCCGAGGCTTTACTCTCAGTGGGACGGTGGAAAATCACTTGTTTAAAAACCCGTTTAAACATGGTGGATGATGGGAAGTCACCAGCAGCTACCAGTCAGATGCTGCTAAATTTAGAGGTTTGCCTGCTGCAGCAGTTACAAAGGTTAATAGTCTAAAAATACACTATATTTACATGTTCTTTTGATGAATTTGTGACATTATGTTTGAGATATTTGATGGAAATTCAGTGTCCTCATAGAATGTGTGAGATCAGTTACAGTTTGGTGGTGTTATGTAGTTTAGATAACAGTCAAACCTCGGCGGATCAGCTTCATCAGGAATGTTTTGGGTGTGTTGATCGTGGATGATCACATCGTCATAGACGTATTGATAAATGTTACACAGACATCACCTTTTTGCAACGGTAAACAAGGCACAAATCATGTGAAAGAGTATGATCCTGATGGAAACACGCCAACTCACATGACATTTTTTGCAGGTTATACATTTTAAAAAAGGCGCTAATATTCTCTGAAAGTTTTGAACTGTTGAATGGAAACCTGAGAGTGAGAACGAGCCTCAGAGACAGTGTGCAGTGAAGAGTTTCCTTTGATCCCACATTCTTTATATTCCCTGACCGCTTGTCCTTCCCTCATTCTGCACTCAGCCCAGTGGTTTTACATTCACACACACACACACTCACACACACACAGGTTGATTAAGCCACTGAACAGTGTATCTATTCAGGCCGGTCAGGGTCCACCTGCTGGAGGGTCCCAGCGTGTTTGCGTTAGTGGTTTTATAAGAAACCTGAAGCTCGGCTGTGTGCTGTAATGGAGAGAGAGAGAAACCGAAAGGGAGAGATTGTGGTGCTTTATGGAAAAGATTCATTACAGGTGGAGAAAATGCATGCAAAGAGAAGACAGATGGAGTGAGTTGGAGGCACACTCGATGGTGCCCACAGAGGCGTGGGCGTGTTGCTTGAGATAAAGTGTTTGGACTTGACTGATAAATGTCCTGAGGAGACGAGAGAAGACTCACTCTGATGTTGTTGGAACTACAAAGAAACTCGGCCCCTTCACGATTGTACAGTGGTGTTAGAGAGTGCAGGGTCTTCCTCCACATGTGATCTTTGGCTGAGTACAGACACACAAACCGCCAACAGCCGAGTTTAACGTTGGACATGCTACTATAAGTGACAGCTGATGATACCTGCCGCCAACTGACCAAAGTGACGGACAGCAGCGGCTAAACATGAGAAGCTGCTGGCCAAATGTTTTATGTTGTAGTGATTGTAGTGTTGTAGAGCTGTATTCCTGCTGTGTGTGTGTGTGTGTGTGAAATGTGTGTGAATGTGTGTGACAGATTGTGACACAGATGTTCCTTTGTGTTCACTCTCTAATCCTGCTGATGTCTAACCATTTGATTCATTTCAGTTCTTATAGTTTTCCCCTCAGTGCAGTTTTCTGCGTATTTGGCCTTTCACAATAAAAGTCTGAGCCAATACAGCCTCTCCAGGAGACCCCATAGTGTTTTGCCTTGTAGTCGTCTTTTCCAGTGATTTTCCAGTCTTTTCCAGCCTAATTGATTGTGCCTGTCTTTTCCAGATGAAGAAGGAGCTGGCTGACAATGACTCCATCACTCAGGAGGTAGTTGGTAACGCCCACATCGAAAACTACGCCTTAAAGATGTTTCTCTACGCTGACAACGAGGACCGAGCAGGACGATTCCACAAGTAAGGAGCACATCTGCGGTTTGATGCAATCAGCTCTGTGTGTGTATGTGGTGTCGTACAGGAACATATGGTTGCTTTCTGCTCATAAAGCAGACGCTTCATCTCAGCGTCCACCTCCGGACCAGCTGCTCAGTGTTTTCTTCCTCTGAACGCTGTGGAGCGCTTTTCAGCATCAGTGCAGTTTTCAATTTAAATTATTAAAAAACATGAAAAACACTTCCTCTTTCCTCTTTGTTTCCTCTCCTGATCCTTTCTCGTCTCCTTTATTTGCCTCTTCTTTTCTTGCTTCCTCCCGTCTCCTCTCATTTCTTCTCATCTCTCGTCCTTTTCCCCTCGTCTCCTCTCCTCCCCTCTCCTCTCATCTTTCCTCCTTCCTCTATGTATACCCCCTCCCCTCTCTCCTTTCCTTTCTTCCTCTCATCGTCCTGTCCCCTCTCCTCTCCTTGTCTCCTCTCCTTTCATTTGTTAATTAGGTATTTCTAACCCTTCTGTATTTTGTGCTGTAACGGTGCGCAAAATTCCTGGTTTTGTATGTAGCTCTGTTTTAGGGTCAGACTTCTGTACGTTTTTAGCACAGCACGGAAAAGACAAAAATGTAGAAAACCACATTTTTGTCATCAAAATGCGACAGTCAGCAGTGGCTCATTATCCCTAATTCTCAGTGTAATAGTTAAGGCACTCGAGTACTGACATACTGTCAATAAGAAAACATAAAGAACAAGAATTAAGAACACAATGTGAGTAATGCTCCATTGAAAGACTCTGACCTGTTGATAATAACTGAACATGTGCTCACACAGCGGACTAACACGCATTTGAAGGCACGGTGTAGCAGAGCTCGTGCACTGTGACCAGACTCTTAAACCCTGTATTCTTTACACTGCGTGTGGTCTCGTATCCACAGAGAGAAGCGCTCCCATAGCACGAATCATGGCGTTGTTGTGAGCCTGCAGTGAGCGGCTGCCTGAATGCGGTGGGCAGAAGGACTCGCCTCCCAATCTGTTCTCGCCTTGTTCCGCCAATCGACACATTTGGGTTTTTCTCTCGTAAATTCCGCGCTTGAAGTGTTTCAACAGACAAACCTGACTTCAGTTGAACAATGTCGGCACACAGTTTGACGCTAATCGGCCATTTTTACTTCTTCATGGGGAAGCGTAATGCTCCTATACACCGAAGCAGCCATAGTGTAAGAGCTTGACTGACTGTGGTAAGCCGACTGGCGTTCTGCAGCTGGTGCACAACAACTGGTGCACTGCTAAAACGCTCCAGGTAGAACTTGCGCTCTAAAACTTTTGTTCCACAAGCGCGAGTACATGGATGTACATAGAGTATTTGGACAGTAATGGTTTACGTCACGGGGCGTACTGAATGGAGGAATTTACATTCTGAACGTCGTGTACTCAAAAGTTCGGGACGAGTACATGTACTGTTACACCCGTTAGTATTTTATTATGAGAGCCAGACTTATGAATGCATGCACACAGTCACAGTTTGTCATTAGAAGACTTTCAAGTCCTTTCAACCTGTTAGCAACACGCATGTGTGAATGTGTGTTTTGTGTGTGTGTGATAGTCACTGTGTCTGCGAGTGCACGAGTGCCAGTATTTCCACATGTTTATCACATCTTGTGTGTAGTTTACATGTGTGTGTGTGCAGAGAGCACACGTCCTGCCTTGTCCTTAGTTAGTCTCTGTAAGTCTATAGAGGCTTTATTTCAGCAGTATTTCTGAAAAGTTGAAATGTTATCCTTGGATTTTCTTTCCATATTTCCAGATTTTGTTTAAAATAACCATTAAGGTGACCTTTCCCTAACCTTAGCGGAGTAGTCTAACTTAACCTAACCTCAACCATTGAGGAGATATACTGAAAAACAGCCACATGAATGCTTTTGTTAGTGACAGACTCATGTTGTTATCTAAGTGTGAAACAACATTACGGAAAGGATCCCAGCAGAGATACTCTTTTGTTAAAGACTAAAAACCTTTTTGTTTCACCAGAAACAGCCGGTGTCACCAAAGCAACCAGACACCATTCACAGAAACAGTAGTTTTACCATCATGCAATGCACCAAAACCTTCTCGGTTCGTCTCACGCTGCTCCAGCGATCACCACCAACTCTGGTTTGGTTGAAATACACCCCTAATACCCCAAATTGGGGCAGGATCGCAAGAAGCAGCAGGGAAAACAGCACATTGTGACTGGAGAGATTGAAATGTGTCGTACTTCAACAGATATTCCCTGTAAAAAACATGGTAATAACCGAATAACAGGAATTCTAGTTGTGTGACTCCTGTCCATCATGCAGTGCATTAAGTGCAGCAGCTCAGGCAAAGACTGTCGCGGTAGCGCTACTTTAAAAAAAAAAAAAAAAAAAATTAGTGTGTGTTTTTTTTGTAAACAATTCAAATTCAGAATATTCGTTGACGCCCTAATGTGTTCATGTTAATATGAGACCGTCCTCATTAGAACAATGGCAGCAGATCACAAAAAAACACCAATGTACAACAGAGCTCTGCAGAGCACCTTTACTCTTAACGGACTGCTCGGTACCAGTTTCTTCTCCCCAGTTTTCCCAGACAGTGGAGGGAATTGAAACGTGCTTCTCTAATCTCTTGAGGCCAGTAAATTGTTGTGTTTAGATAACCCAGAATCGCATATTTGTCTCAGAGGGTTTTATGGTCTGTACAGCCAGTCCCAGACAGCGGGTCACTTCTCCTTCCATGGAAGTCGAACATTTGGCTTCATGTGTAAAGATGGTGCTTATGTAGGTCAGGAAAGCACCTCAGCCAGCCTGTTGACCTACTGTCTGTGTGTGTGTGTGTGTGTGTGTGTGTGTGCGTGCGTTCGTGTAAGTATTTGATTACTAAATGTGTGTGATAAGATTGTTCTCCTATGGATTGGGTGTGGTTGAAATCTTAACACTGCACTTTGGAAAGACCAAAAAGAGAACTTTAAGCTTTAAAACGCTAATAATTTTCTCCATTATCAGCAGTTCCATCTCAGCAGAAATGACGCTACTCTAAATGACTTTATAAAGAAGGGCGGGGAGAAACAAGGCGGATTGGGAAGGGTAAAAAAAAAAAGAGATACAAGCGGTCAAGTAGTCCCACTTTCTGCTCTTTGAAAATTGAACTATTCGGCAGATGTGGTTTTTGGTGTGTAGGAGGGGTAGGTGATGTAACATAAACTCTATGTCAGTTTTTGTACGTACGTAAAACGTTAAAAGAATGCTCCGCTCACAACAAGGGAACATATCTGAAGAAAGAAAAATGAATGAATAAACAGATGTGTTTATTGGATCCAAATAAGAATAAACATGGAGGGAGTAGCCTGCCCCATAATGTAAATTAATTAGTAAATGTCATGTGATCACTCTCAGAGTTTGACAAGGAGTCGATGGGCATGTCAACAGCATGTATTTGGCAGAAAACCCAAAGTGCATCATATGAGTGCAACAGTCGGTGTACCATGGGGCACGACTGGCAAGCACATTTACATATGGCAGCAACAGACACGCACACAGACGAGGCACACAGCCGAGGCCACTTTGCTCTAACAGCAAAGCCAGCTGAGCTTGCGTTGCAGCATGAAGTGTGGACATAACTTCAGGTCCGGCTATGCAAGACTACACAGAAAGCGACGTGTTCTCCCGCCCTATGTCACAGTCATCAGACCAGATGTTGTGATGTGGTCCACAGCTGTCAAGAAGGTCCTCACCATAGAAGTTAGCATCCCTTGGGAGGAAGGGATACCGGAAGCGCATGAGTACTCAGAACTGACAGCAATGTGCAACGAGCCGGGCTGGACCACAACCATCCACCCGGTGGAAGTTGGATACCGGGGCAATCCAGCTTCTCTATGCAGCCGATACGATCAGGGCAAGCCGACAGAGGGCCATCGAAGAATGAGACTGAGGTTTCTGGGACTCAGCACCTCAACAGCTGCAGTGGAGTGGCGGAGAGACGTCCCCTTGCTGTGGCATCACAATGTTCTTTTACAACACTTTCTAGGACTTTATTCAACACCATCACTCAGGAACAGAAGGCAGACTGTGACCATATTTCACATTTGGTCAGATACCAAAGTGACTCTAATCCTCAGCGTCCACCTTCAAACTGTGCTGATTGTTTAGATCTTCTGTGCTGCTGGTTGAAGATGTGTGTGAAGCATCCACGTTCAACTGCTTTCTGTATGTGAGCTCTATCTGTATGTGACAGATTATCTCAATCATTATATTTAAAGCCCCAGACCCATAAAAAACCAGGTTTGAGTAACTTCATTCAGCTGAGGTGAATGAAAGGATTTGTTTCACTGGATGATTCATGATTATGATTTCTAAATTTTCCCTCCCAGTTCATCCTGTTCTTTCCACTTATCATCTGGAATATGACATACAGAGTCTGAATAAGTACTTTTCCTTGAGTAAGTCCTCATAGGAGAGAGTATTTTATGTCTTTCATATGGTAACACTACATCCTCCTAGAGGGAGGGATCTCTCCCTCCCATGTTTCTCCTTTGTGTTTTTCTTTTTCTATGGGGGGGGGGGGGGGCCGTCACAGGGTGTTCGGCCACAATTTTTTTTTTTATTTTTGGCATTTGAAAACAGGAAGAATGTATGAATGAATTTTACAACTTGTTTCACATTTTCCAAAATGTTAAAATGAGCTCTAGAAAAGTAAAAGCTCCTGAATGGAGCAATTGAGCCCTGAGAGGTATGAGAAAGACAAAAACGCTCTGATCAGTTCAAAGCCGGGCAGCTGGGTGTGGATTAAGCCCTATTGTTGCCAGCTAATCTTAGAATCGGGTCAAACATGGGCTGTTGTTTGACCCGCTGTTTTTCCGGTCGTGATACCTGATTAATTAATGACCTGAACAATCAGCCATGTGGCTCCCTGGTGGGTTTCTGCCAGTCTGAGCAGCTCCATGTTCTGATGTCCTGCACGTCAAAAGATTTGATACAAACTGCAGTGAGGTTGTTTTACGGGAGTCGTATTTTAATGTGGCTGAAGCTTGCCGTGATATAAAACTGAACTTTGCTGCAGACCAGACAGTCAACACGGTTTAGGATTTGGTTGTTTTGTTTGAATAAGCTTTATTGGAATCGTCTGCACGAACCAACCAGGTGGTCTGTGCTTTCATTCACTTTGATCTGCACAGCGAGAGCGTAAAAGTTACAGATTCTGACTTTTCAGAAAGGCAAATTAAAATGTATTTAGCTCGTAAAAAACATTTCTGTCCTTTTTAAAGGGAAATTGAGGATTTAAGATCAAAACAACTGCAGTCATGTTTTAAGATTCTGGTACTTTCCTCTTCATTAACTCCACAAATGACACATTAAACCTTCTTTGGAGATAAACAGGGAACCACAACAGGAAAGTGAGTTTCCCTCCCTGTCAGTAAGTGTGACAAGCGTGTGGCAGGTTGTGGATGAATGGACGCAGGCAACAGGTTCTCTGGACTTGTTTGCCGTGTAAATAACCGCTCAGAGGCTTTCTGTTTCCAGACGGTATATTAAGCAGGAGTGGGCAGTATTTCTGTTCCGCTGAAGGGGAACACAAACAGCCTGCGGTTTTATGAGAAGCAGCGGTCTGAGCTAACAGGACACGGCGGTGTGTTATGTCACCTCTGGACACACACACAAACTAAAACACAGGTACAAATACAGTCAACACGCAGATAGAAACAGGTATACACACAAATATACATGTAGGCACACATACGCAGGCGTGTGCTTGTGCATACACGTAAACGTGTACTAGTACACACGTCCACATTCATGTCACGCACACACGTGTTGAGCTGAGTGTTTATGGGAAACTTTAGTGGAATAAGAAACTTCCTCCAACATGCTGAGGCCACTGTTCAGTAGCTCTCACGCTGTGCTACAAGGAACCCATTCATGTTCCTCACCTTAGCTGTGTGTGTGTGTCTGTGCGTGTGTGTTTCTGTGTGTGACATGATGGGAAATGGCCTCTAACTGAGTGTCGGTAAATCTGGGCTGTGGCTGCTTCAGTTTGTTTACTTTAAACCAAGGAAATCTGAGACACCGTAACTCCAATATTTAAACAGACGTATCACTTTCTTAACATCTATGCATGCAGCGGTTGTTATAGTGGGCTGTTATAGGATAGAGCAGGGAAATGAATCATTTTAATATTGCTATTTGATTTAATAATAGGATTTCATTTACTGTGTTAATATCCAGACGCAGTGTCTTAGATGTTGTGTTTTCCAGCAGGGATGATCCAGTTTTCCTCTTCTGATACCAATACCTCAGATACGTTGTGGTATCAAATCTATATAACACAGTATTATAATATCAGGTCTTATAGTGCTGCAGCACTATAAATTGAATCGGAGGCCCAGTGTAATTGAATATTGACCAGAACAAAGAAGCTGTATTTAAGCCTTATGTCTGATATCTTCAGGAGTAAGTCACTGTATTTGCAGCCTCCCTATTTTCGAGGTTTTTAACGTTTTGTCCCGTTAAATGATGTTTTTGAGTGTTATTGGTCAGTAAAATTAACAGCAATTTATTATTGTTTGGTCATTAATTGGAGTGACGTGTTTCAGTTTGTCGACATCACCTGATGCAGAGGTTACCAAGCTTTTAATGTTGAGTAATTTTGAGTTATGCGGAGGATTTTAGCATCTAATCACGGTTACACAGTAGAATATGTTGTCTCGCCATGTCTAATGAGATGGTCTTTCTTATGCTACGGCCTGAAGTGACGAAGTGAAGTGAGTACCAAATGCAAATTCCTTGTCGTGTAATTAGCTGATGGAATGTGATGACAGATCCAGGAAGGTCAGCTGTGAAGGTGAAACGTGTCCGTGGCTGTTTGCTAACTTGCTAGCTCACCATGCATGACAGGAAGTGCTGCCTCTTTCCTTCGTGCGAGCAAAAGAAATGGAATATTCACTTATTTAAAAAATCATTTTCTAATTTTAATGTTCTTGTGACCTCCTTCGCAAGGATGTGCAAGGATGATGAACGTCATGGCCTTCATCATCAGATGGAGTTTGCTCAGCTGTCGTGGCATCACCTACGTGTGGAGCTTTTTGTCTTCAGGTCAACTGCAGCACTTCCGAGGAAGAGCGTGGGATGCAGTTGAAAGCTTGGAAAAAGTTAGTTAGCGGACTTTGAGTTGAGAATATGGTTGTTCCTCATGACAAAAGTATTTGTTCTTGAAACTGAGCGGCTCTGAAGTGTGAATATAAAGCTGTGAAATCCCATCAGGGCAGCACTTCTTTGTGCAGTAGCTCCACACTGCAATAGTCTCTGATGTATTTTGCCAGTTCAGTATTTCACAAGCAAACTGGATTTTTATTGGGAACTCTCACTTTCCCCTGCATGTTTAACACTTCAATGAAAAACACTGAGCTAATAGTTTTGTTTTTTTCTCCTTTCTCCTCCCTCTGCCGTCCATCCTCCTTTCTCCTCCTTCTCATCTCCCATCTTTCTTGCTATCTGTTCTCTTTCTCTGCTTCCTTTCTTCCTCCAGGAACATGATCAAGTCTTTCTACTCGGCCAGTTTGCTGCTGGATGTCTTGTCTGTGTTCGGGGAGTTGTCAGAGGAGGTAAGATAAAAACCCCGTCTGTAATCACAAGTTTGATCTCTGGAAACTGTTAGCAAATTCTCTGAAATGATCATAATCAATGAAAAAACAGATAAAAACCAGATTCATGTTCGTAGACTGGATAAGGCAGGAAGTCTGATTGTTTGTTCAAGGATAGAGCTGCTCACTGCACTGCTGTAAACGATGTCATGGAGCATTCAGGCTCTTCAACTTGTAAAACTGAGAAATATCTTGTGAGTCTTACATTGACCAAGTTTAGTGCTCAGGTGATAATTGGTGAACACAATCATCAATTTAAACTAGACTGATTAGGAAAAAAAAGGCGACTGAAATGTGTCTATAAAGTACACCAACATAAAAATCAGTGTTTGTTGTTAGCAGCCTGGACACGTTTGTAATCACAGGGTGTTACAGAAAAATGTACTTTATATAAATAAATGTGCAATTATCCTCAAAACTCCTGTGGTCAGTCAGTCATGACAAACGCCAGTCAAACTGCGTTCAAACCCATAAAACTTTATTTTAAATTCCAGTGGAGATCAAGAGTTTCCAAAGATCCCAAATATGTCATGCTTGATTTTTTAGAAATGTGTCTAAATGGGCGCCCCTGTAGCTCAGTTGGTAGGGTGTGCACCCCATGTATTGAGGCTGTCAGTCCTCTGCAGTGGCCGCAGGTTCGACTCCCCTCACTCTCTGCCCACTTTCCTATCGCACAGCTGCCTCTATCATAAAGGCAAAAAAAAATAATAATAAAAAAAAAGAAAAGAACTGTGTCTAAAAACGATGCACAAACAATATTTCAGTCGAAACATCACAGAGCTTCAGTGAAGAGTTACTGTAGAAGAGGCTGATACAGGATTTTATATATATCATACTGTCAGTGTGGACTCAACTTAAAGTTACTCATGAGGAAATAAAACAAGGAAGCTGGATTTTAAGGAGTTTACCTGC
Organism: Chaetodon trifasciatus; assembly: GCA_037975065.1. Taxonomy (NCBI): domain Eukaryota; kingdom Metazoa; phylum Chordata; class Actinopteri; order Chaetodontiformes; family Chaetodontidae; genus Chaetodon; species Chaetodon trifasciatus. Next base: position 14,590,040 of record JBBMOE010000007.1, on the reverse strand, counting down.
TGCAGTGTTTGTCAGGAGCACATCGTGTGTTGAAGCTAACGTTTCTCACATATACGTTTTCTCCAACACCTGGAAACACACTTTAATGTGTAAATCTGTGTTAAAAAGCAATCCGTTGCGTGATTTATGTCATTATGTCTCATCATATAAACTTTCATTAAACGAGTGGTCAGCTGCAGCTTGTCTTTTCGGAGGCTGTGGCACACTCGTCCATACACACACACACACACACACAGGCCTGTTCATCTCCACACAGCAGGACTCGCTCCACACTGTGTCCGAGTCACTCAGGAGCCATTAAAACATCAACAGGACACTTGCATCCGTACAGTTAGCTGGCGCGCTGAGTGAGGCCTGATGGACACACACAGGCACGCTGAGTCCACCAGCGGACAATGAGTCCTCAGAGTGGCCGGTGGTGAGTGCTCTGCAGACAGACAGTCAGGAATGATTGAGTTTCAGGCAGTAAAAAGAGGTTTTCAGCAGCTTCCCGGCCGAGCTGACAGGAGTCAGGTGAGTTAGCAGAGTGTTGTGTAACACTGTCATACATCAGGAACCCTTGGTCTCAGTGACGGCCTTCCCTCTGGACTGCAGAGAGTAGAGGGGAGTAGAAACCAGGTTCAAGCCCCCCGTACTGAGCAGAATTCACACGACTGAAGTGTCTTTTAGCAAGGAACTGAATATCCTGTGTAGCTGCCTTTGACCTTCCTGTGGAGAGGGGGAAGTAAAACAGGGATTTCCTTTCAGGAGTTAATGTCCCATTCATTAGATGGAATTATCATAAATGTGAAAGTTTGCAGTCATAGTCTAAACTGCTGTGCAATCGTAATCAAACACAATAATACACAATCCAAAAAATACAAAAGCAAGCAGTTTTGAGAGTTTTGAGCATGAATTTCAAAGAAGACAGATGTGGGTAGCTGGAAGGTCAGAAAGGTGCCGTGATGACAAAGACAGGACCGCTTTTATGCTCAGTTCACACGTACGGACTCAAACACTGGAGATGTGACAGGATGCCAGTCATCGTGAACTGAACCATGAAAAGCATGCGGACGTGGCCAAGCAACCACTGGAAGACTCAGAAGTCACCCACCTGCACGACATTTATGCAAATGTCATCTGACCGTCGACCTGGCACCGTTTGTTTTCTGCTCCACTCAACTGCTTTAAAGTATGTATGAAGTGGAGTCAGGAGCCTCCCAGTTCTCTCTGATATATGAGCCTGATTCCAACAATCTGGGATGCAACAACACATCTCAGGAGCAACTAAAGACTGGGAAAGATGTGGAACGCTCCAAAAACACCTGCTTGGAACGTTCCACAGGTAAACAGGTTGATTGGTAACAGCTGATAGTATCATGATTGGGTATGAAAGGGGCATCCTGAAAAGGCTCAGTCGTTCACCAGCAACTTCTAGTGTGGCCCTGCTGAAGAGGCATACAGGAAATGATCAGTTCAGAAATATCACTGGGAGCCGAGCCTGGGCGATTATCTTTAATTCCACTCTAAATCCACAGGTAACCAGTGTAAAGTTGTGAGTAACGTGGCCGCTCCTCTAAGTTTGATTGAGAAGCTTTGCTGCAGCATTTTGAATTCCATCCATTATCTCCCGCTTCATCCGGGGCCGGGTCGCGGGGGGAGCAGCCTGAGCAGGGACGCCCAAACTTCCCTCTCCCTGGACACTTCCTCCAGCTCTTCCGGGGGGACCCCGAGGCGCTCCCAGTCCAGCCGAGCGACATAGTCGCGCCAGCGTGTCCTGGGTCTTCCTCGGGGCCTCCTCCCGGTGGGGCATGCCTGGAACACCTCCCTTGGGAGGCGTCCAGGGGGCATCCGATAGAGATGCCCGAGCCACCTCAGCTGACTCCTCTCGATGTGGAGGAGCAGCGACTCTACTCTGAGCTCCTCCCGGGTGACAGAGCTCCTCACCCTATCTCTAAGGGAGCGCCCTGCCACCCTGCGGAGGAAACTCATTTCAGCCGCTTGTATCCGGGACCTCGTTCTTTCGGTCATGACCCAAAGTTCATGACCATAGGTGAGGGTAGGAACGTAGATTGGCTGGTAAATCGAGAGCTTCGCCTTTCGGCTCAGCTCCTTCTTCACCATGACAGACCGATACAGCGACCGCATTACTGCTGCCGCTGCACCGATCCGCCTGTCAATCTCACGCTCCGTCCTTCCCTCACTCGTGAACAGGATCCCAAGATACTTAAGCTCCTCCACTTGAGGCAGACTGGCTTTTTGAATTCTACCTGGTGTAAATATGCCAGTTTCCTTCGGCAATTCAGATTCCTCTACGAACGCTAAAAGGAAATCCTGCCTGGGTAAAAGTGTTGCAGAGGTTCACAGGAGCATGTTATCAACAGTGTGTTTCAGCAGAGCCATATCTGCACCGCTCTATCAGCCAGGCCGTCACAGCGCTGAATCACTGCAGACAAAGGCAGCGTTGACCATCTGTCCTACTGCCTACAACTGTGATTATCGCTCCCCACCATGAGTCAGTGAGCCCTGACAGGGACGGTGTCGGGCTGTACGTCCCACATTCAGAAGTGACAGAGGATAGGTATTTATGCTCAGCTTGACTCATGGCTCTTTACACGAGGTTGTACACAAGCTGAGGAGCAACCTGCATGCGGCTGAAAACACACTCTGGCAGCCACTTTGGCAACGAGCTGACCATCATCTGGACATTTAAGATTCCTTCGATGGTGGGTCAAACAGTCTAATGAAATTTTAAATCTGCACATGAAAAGATGCCTCTAGCTGGGAGCATTACGTTTAATGGGAAATACCAACTTTTGCCACATTGAAGTCTTTCCACTCCAGTCCGAAACAGTCCAATCCAGTTGTTTTTCAGAGTTCATGGGTTAAATAGAAAAAAGAGCACATTTTTCACATTTTATGGTATAAACTGGATCTAGATCGATAAATATGCTCACTGCAGATCGGTATTTATGCCAACTGAACAACTACTACAGCTGCCAACTAAAATGTCGTTTATAAAACATCTTTGTCCGGCAGAGAGGACTGACAAGTTTAATTTTACACTGTAAAATGTCCCACTCCGCACTTTATAGTACGTCATAAAAACAGATTATACCAGGGAGCCTTATCCAAAATGTCTTCAAAGATTATGACTCAATCATGTTTTATTGCTTGGAGTATTAATACCGTCTGTGTTGTTTTTATGTAATGTTTGTACATTTTGAGATTTAAATGGGCTTTGGCTGCACTTCCCGCAAATAAAGTTGTATTCTGTTATATTCCTTTCTTTTTTTATTTTTCTGTAAAACAGTGTAAATTCTGGACTTAAAGAATCCATCGTCTCCTGTCCACAGTTTGGGAAACCCACACCTCCCTTTCCACGGAGAACTCGTGTTTTATTTTGTTGAGTCATAAAATTGCTTCACCCTGACTCACGTTTTTGACATTACAACGATTGGCCTCCCATGACGTGGTGTGATCACAGCAGTGTTGTTTCAGTGATTAGAGATGACCACCTTTAGCCACTCTTTTTTAACCAGAAGGCTGAGGCTAAACAAACACAACCCTACCTCCGAAAAGACGTCAGCTCTCCAGTATGCCATTGTTCTTGAGCTACCGCTGAAAACACGGCACTTATCTGCTCGAAACAGGAATTTCTCCATTCAGTCTTATCAGCTTTCATGTCAGTGTAAATCTTCCGCCTCGCCTCTCCGTCTCTTCAACACTTTTCACCTTTCAAACATCTTGCCTCTTCAACCCGTTCTCATGTAGCGTTGACCAGTTAACAGCCGACTTTCTTTACCAAACTAGACCATTATTCCTCCTCGCCGTAATGCGTAAAATGCATTTTCTTGTTTAAACTTTGGCTCCAATGATTTCTACACCTCAACAAATTCATACTTTTTGCAAAATTCTTCTTTTAAGAATTAAATTGAAAATATTTTGTTCTCTCAGTTTCTCAAATCATGTCTCCACCATGTGTCCTAATGTCGTATTCTCCTACTGGTAATAACTTCTTTTTAACTGAAACAGTTGTCCCATTTCTAATAACCCTGTCACCTACAAGCTAACCTAGCTCCTACAGATGACCCCACTCTTATTGTCTCCACCAACACCTCCCATCAACTAATGCCCTTTTACTTATTCTCATCTCTTGTTTGCTTCTGATTAATGTTTAACTCTAATCATTGAAACCCCAAAATCACATTCACCCCTCACATTCACCCTCAACCATGCCCACCTTAACTTCTGCTTCCTGTCCATACATACCCGCTCCCCAATCACTACCAATTAGCAAATTCCTACCTTTTACAACCTTCAACCCTTCGTGTTACCCCTTCCCTTGCCACTCACCAAGTATTACCCACATTTTATTACCCCTGCGCCCTGCAGACTGCCTTACAACTTGACTAACAGCCCCTTTTATGTTTCTGTACCCTTACTCGACCTCTACCAGAACATCCAGCACAGGAAGTACGCCCGCTGGAAGGCCACATACATCCACAACTGTCTGAAGAACGGAGAGACGCCTCAGGCCGGGCCCATCGGCATGGACGAGGACAGGGAAGCAGGTGGGATACACTGATATGGCAGTGGAACACACACCACCGCGCTCCATATTACGAAACTATTCTCCTCATTCTCTCCTGAGTTGCTCTTTAAAGAACAGTGAGGCCAACTTCCTTTGTTGACGTGGTTTTGTCTACTTCTTCGTGTGTGTGTGAGAGTGTGTATGTGTTTGACGCTCGGCTCCTTATTGTGTCTTATCAGGTCTGGGACTGTTGCAGGAAAGCCCTGCAGTAGAAACCAGAAACTTAGAGATTAGAAGTGTGCAAAAAGTAGATTAGTCATGTAATGTACTCTCACATCTGAAGTAAGTTTGGGTTTGTTTATGAGAGAGAATGAAATTATGAAAAAGACGTTGGTCTCTGCACGTATGTTTGAGTGTATCAAGTCAGTGCTTGGCCTCCATGTGTGTTAATGTGTGTGAGATTGACCTGGTATTTATTTCATTATTTTCTATTCCCCTCATATCCACCACGGATCAACTCTGAGTCTCTGACCTTTATCACATTGAAAAGCTCTGGCCTCTCATGCAAGCCTTGCACCATAAAACATAACCTTCAGGAGAAAGAAAGCGTGGGAAAGCACCACTAGATCATGAGGAGATTGACTGAATGAATTAGACAACAAAATGGCCGTTGCAGCCTTTAAAGTTCATTGCGTTCTGAGAAGCATGTGGTGGGAAAAAACAGGGCAGGAAGCTAACCTTTTCGCTAGCCACAGGGGACGTTTCTTCCTATAATTCACCATTTTGGCAGCCAAGAGATTTGCAATAGATTAGGACCTCCAATTGATGGGTTTGAATGCTTCGATTCACTGGCCATCCTCAACGCTTACAGCAGCTTTTGTTTGGCAGGTGGTAAGTGAGTTTGACGTCTTCCTCGGGTTAAACCACCCCAAAATGGTCTGAGACGTGTTTTCATTTCTTTGTCTGTTGTCTGATCTTTTCCATCGTTTTACTTTTATTCTGTTATCATCCCTAGAAAACAAGTAAATACAATATTAAAGAACCCACCTCAAAGTTATTTACATGATTTATGTAAATTCAGTGTATTTGTTTGTCTCATATTCCTGCTCATCATGGATGGAGAGAGCGCTCCTGTTTATTTTCTGTGCATTACAGCTTTTTAATACAGTTCCACAGTAGCTTTTACAAGCTACAGTATATCTTCTTTTGGCATCAAAACATTTCAAACAATATGCAGATCTCATATAAAGGTAAAACTTCCCGAAGAGAGAAAAGCAAGACTTTAATTTGCATGCTGGAGAAAGATGCGCTTCCTCTTCGTCTCAGTTTGAGTGTTAAATGACACACGCTGTGAAAATACACTGCGTGTAATATTAGGAATGCTCCTTTGGTTACAGTCATGATGGATGGAGAAGATGTTATCCCATATTGATTTCCCTCATTCCATGAGTTCCAGTCCCTGAGGAGGAGATGGAGATAAACACAATCTGATGAGTGTTGACCTCCAAAACAATTGAAACGTAAACTGCAGCTCAGTATTGTGACTTTGAAAGACGGCGAAACCCCCCCCGAGAACAGCACTGCGCTCGGTGAATTGTGCGATTATTGTGATTATTCCAGGACTCAAGTGGCTTCAGCCACGAGTAGAATTTGAACTGGGCGGCATGGGACTCTACAGCATCTGGATTCATTTTAAGATTGCACTTTGAAGGCTAGAAATTGCGTCAAATGTCCCTTCGGGAAGACACAAGGCATGAACACCTATGGGCCCACGCACGTTCCCCTTCCCCGTTGGGAAACTCTAAACGTATTTTTCATGTCAGTGAGCTGATGTTGATGAATTCCTCGCTAAAATAAAGGCCATCTGCTCGCCCACGCCCACCCACTCCACATACATGTGGGTGTGTCCGAGCCAAACACGGCCTGCTCACCCATGACATCACCTCAGCTGCACATGCATGTACATTAAACATGCTGGAGCCGCACGTATGTGCGCGCAGTCTCTTCCCGTCTTCGTTCTGTCATTGTTGTCCTCTGATGTCTCTCACACACTTTTAGTCCCGCTGTTTGCTTTCACACCGCGCTCGCTCCCTCTCTCCCCGTGAGCACCGGCTCGCTGTGTCACTGGTGATGACATCATAATAGCTTATTCCCACTGATGGACAGAGCCGCCAGCACACAGCTGATATCATCCACCCAGCACGTGTGTGTGTGTGTGTGCTTGTGTGTTGTGCTCCCTGGTGTTTCTCTCTTTTTCTTTTTTTGTCTGCATAACAGTTTTATCAGCTTATGTGCTGAAGAGTGTCTGTGTGTGTTTGTCTTACAGACACTTGAACAGGCCAGATGTTTGTTTTTTGGTGTGTGTACAGAGAGCACATCTGCCCCTCTGTCAGAAAGCATTCCTCTCTGATACCATCATTTAGATTGATAGTTGTTGGTGTTAATCCCGTAGACACAACATGATTGTGGTAGGCGGAGGTCATATTTGTGGTCAAACACTGGGTTTTCTAGGCCACTGTGGGCTCTAGAGGTTCAGTGTGGCCAAGCTCTCAGCTGGCAGCTGTTTAAAGTTTTGGAATGAACGTATTGTGTCTTTGGGACACTTTTTTTGTCCTGGTTTGACAATAGATGGACAAGAGAGCAAGAGGTGTGACATGCCACAGCCACAATCAGAGCAGAGACATTGTAATTACATGGTAACCACAGGGACATCCCAGCTTAGCTTTCTGAATGTCCTCCATACGTTCTGTCAGACTGCTTGGATTTACCTCCTGTTGAAGGCCCATTGTTTTTCTCTTACATGTCCAATTATCCATAGAGATTTCTTGACTTCATCTATTTTGGATTATTTATCTGTATGTTGTTCTGGACCCCACAGAAGTTAAAGGTGCAATATTTTTAGCACAGAACACTTGATGAAATGAGCGTTAAGCTTTGTCCTGTCTCAGTATGGACTGTTTCCAATTAATCAAAGCAAAGACAGTGTGAGACATCATCAGTTAGGATTTCTTCCTCATCAATCACTGACAGATTCCCTGTCTTTACGTCTTTGATGCTTGTATCAGCTGTTATTGCATGGACAAGGAGACAATATGAAGGGACCCCCTGGTGTTGCAGTGAACCACTAAACTGGACACCCGTGCTGTCAGGTGTAAAAATAGACTCGTATAATTATTGGGCCGTCCTGCCACTCTCTGCTTCTTCACAGAAGGACTCTGGTGATCTTCTGGCTGTCCGCAGGTCAAAAGTCCACCTTTAGGTTTTATTTAGTCAGCACCACACTGGTCTGTTGGACAGACGTCTGCCAGCTGGTTTCCTGCTGTGGAACAGCAGGCACTGGACACAGCAGTGATATGAACCAGTTAAACTAGGTTAATTAACCTCTGGAGAGAAGTGTGACTGTGGGAGACACACACACACACACACACACACACACACACACACACACACACACACACACACACACACACACACACAGTGTCTCACACACCCACAGACACTCACCAACACAGAAATATACCAGTGGTACTCACAGAAAGACCATTGTTTCACAGCAGCTGTAGTCTGACTTTCCATTGGCTGGGAGGGGGACGTGTTTAGCAAGAGGAAAGGAATGGATGGAGGCAGGGAAGGGGTGGAGGGGGGAGGTTTGGGGGCCAGAGAGAGAAAACAACTTCCAATGCTGAGTTGTAAAAATATAAAGGATGTGTGCTGTGACCCAGTTGTCAGAGGAAAACGTATTGAAAGCGTTCTGAAAGCGTTATTCAGCATTACAGTCAGACCCAGTGAGACGCAGGCTGTAAAGCTTGTTGATAAAATCTGATTGGCTGGCTCATAAATCATGGCTGGGTGATAAAGCGTCTGACAGACATCTCTTCTGCAACAAATTGCACAGCTTCCACAAGATGAAGAGCGTGAATGTAAAGCATAATCCATCCTATAATAAGATGCTCCTGACTATTGAATGTAAAGCACAATATTAAAAACTGACCTGCGGTCGCGCAGAGCTGAAAAAAATTTGACCATTCACTGCAAATTTGTTGCAAAAGTCTCCTGTTGGTTCGCCGGTGAACTGTGGACATTGGGAGTTCAAGGTCGCCGCCTTGACGAAAGAACAAGCGTGAGCAGAGGAGTGACTCTCAGAGATGCAGGTAGAAGGTGAAGTGAGAGCTGAACACAGACAGACTTTCCCTCTGGTCGCACATGTTGAGCCAACAGCTTCGATTTGTTCACCGCTCAGCATGGCACAGTTAATACAAGCTAAAGCACAGAGAAATGACCAAGAGGTCCTCAGGACACTGTTGATGTTAGCCAGTTAGCATAATGTTGAGAGCAAAGGGCTCATAAAGAGCAGCTGGATAGCTCCTGACTGGAGGAAATTGTCTGACTGACTGAAAGAGCCGAACTATGCAGGGCTCAGAAACTATTGTCAAGAGTGCCCTTTGGCAAGACACTCGGCCACTAATTGTCGCAGTGGAGCTGCTCAGTGTGCAGTCGCACTGTGAATCATCCTCCCGGCCGCTGTAAACAAGGGTGTCTTCTTCAGGACGGCAGGAAGCGGATTTTTTTTTTTTAGTCCGAACTGGCCACGATCTGCTTTTTTTAAAAACTCACCAGCCACTTTGGGTATCACACAAACCAAATGAGATTTTTAGAGAGGAATAAAAACATCCAGATGATGGATTTTACTGGCAGAGTGGTTGGTACAACAACATAACAGCCAACCAGAATCCACAGCCAGCACTGATAAGTTTGCTGCTGGTGCTGATCTGAATGCACTGGTCCGTCCAAATAGGAGCTTAGAATAATGGGACCCAGAGAGACGCCCAGGTACAAATCTATTTATAATCCACTGCAGATGAGGCAGTGGTGAGGCTCAGATGGCAGGTAGTCATTATTTTGTGTGTGTGTGTGTGTGTGTGTGTGTGTGTGTGTGTGTGTGTGTGTGTGTGTGTGTGTGACAGAAGGCAATAAAGGACAAGAGACGACTTGTGCAACATTTTAGGACTCGTTGTTCCACAATCTAAATGATGGCACATGCACTGATAGACAGATTCACGTCCACATCAGATGAAAATCATCTGTCAGCCACTCGTCTTTACATCTGGTGTTAATTATCTCCTAATGTGCATGCCTGCACGTGTCTGCGTCCATGCTGTCGTTAATGCGTTTATTCTTGTTTGCTATACGTTTGTTTTTGCATGTGTAGAAGTATGTGCGTGTACCCTTGTCTCTGTCCAAAATGTAACGTTGCCCAGCCATTTGCTCGTCTGTTATTGGTCCCAGCTTGTGTTGGCGGAGAGCTGGTAGAGATTAGCTAAACTTTCAGGCTGTGTTTCTCTCATGGCACACTCTTCCTGCTGGAACTTAATAGTAGTTTGGGAAAATTTGCTTTTCAGGGTCCATTTGCCATTCACAAAACATGGTTATTACCACTAATTACATCTTAAAAATGAGAGAAAAAGTCTTCTTTTTTAACTAATATGAACTGATGAGACTTTGCAAACCAAGACGGAGAAAAACACTTTATATTTTCTGTGTAAAACTGTGAAAATATCATATATTTGCTTTTCACACTTGTGCTGCTGTTCAGGCTGAAAATGAGAATTTTATTGGCGAAGGAAATCTAAAGTTGTTTCCACTTAAAATGAATTAATTACAAGGTGTGTGCTTCTCACTTTAATCAGTATTTTCTTTAAGAACTGAAGACAGAGATCACAAATATAGGCTTTATTGTCTGTCTCACCCAAACTGAGTCATGAGGACACTTGAAACCAGTTATGTTAATTCTAATGTAATATAAACTGTCGCTCTCTTTGACTTAGCACAGCTCCAGTGTCTAGTTTGCTAATGTACTCATATTGTCTTACTTTCAACGCTTCAGCAGTAAAAGCATGCAGTCATGGTGTGTGTGCCCAGATGTGACTACAGAGAAGTGAGTGTGAGGCTGAAAAGGACCGTGAACACTCACGTCACTTTCTCTGGATAAACAAAGTTAAATAATTTAATGAAAGACGAAATATTCCAGCCGGCGGTTGTTAAGTGTCAGATCTCCTCCTAATGCCCGCCTGCCTTCCTGCCTGTAATGCGGTAATGACAGAGGTTGGAGATTAACATGGTGTCAGATACAGCCAGTGTCTGCAAATCCAGCCAAACGTTTTTAATCTGTCAAAATATCTTTGGCTGTCAATGAGTGTTTTCTTTGTGTTAGGTGTGGTTGCTGACAGAGGCAAAGTTTTCAGCGTGAGGCTCGTGTTGAAGATGAAAACACCACAGGCCGTTTCTGCCTTTTCTTTTCTTTCTTTTTTAAGTCTTCTCATAGGAATCTTTCAATCCACTGCTGCGTTGTGGAGGATTGTTTTGTCTTTCTTTCTTTCTGTTGGTGCAAGTCTAACTTTGACATCTTCCATTCGTTACCTAAGTTAGCTCTTAACTTAAACATAACAGGGGTTCCCGGCTAAAAGTGAAGTCTAACAAACAGTGTTGTGCCTGAACGCGTCCATTGAACGATAGTTCATGAACTCGTTCATATTTAGGGCGAACGTGAACTGAACGTACTGGATTACTGCCTGATGAATGTTACTGTGAACTCGTTCATTCAGGTGTCTGTGAACGGCTCGCTCTCTCAGTTTAACTTCGTTCAATAGGGTGCCAGACTTCTATAGAGCCTTCCAGGCGAAAACCCGGCTAAAACACACCGTAAACAGGCCTTAACATGTAGCAGAAAAAACACCCAATCTGGCAACACCAGCCACCAGTGTCGCACCGCCGCATGCGTCATCAAAACAAAAAGCAGCAAGGAGGCGACGTATGATCATTTAAACGAGTTTTATGACGAGGTCGGTGAGGATGGGAAAAATCTGACATTTCTGTGCAAACTTTGCCCGCCGGCTCTCAAAAAGAAAATCCACACTTCAGTCTCTTGGGGTGAAAGCTGCAGCTGTTACTAGTGTGGACTGAATGGACAGCAACAAAGTGTTAAAGCAGCAATGGGGAAATGCTGTCCCCTCAACGCTAATGTGAACCATGGCTGGATAAGGGTTCAAAACTGGATATGAAGATGAAATCTGACGCATAGTTTCAGTGTTAAAACTGATAAAATAATTGCTGTCTGTGGTTCTATATGGGCTGTGGCAGTAATTTTGAAAAGTGATAGCTCGCAGCAACATGTGGAAAAAAATTTGTGAACTGAACTTTGAAGTAGTTCATGTAGAAAGTGAACTTTCCCAACACTGCTGACAAAGGTGTACAGATGTACAGAGATGTCGCTGTTGATCCTGTCGTAGATCTCAGCCTGCTTCAATACTCATATCCCAGTTCGGCAATGCAAACGTAGCAGAAGGAAACATGCTGCAAAAAAAACCTTTTCATGAATGGTGGTAAACGATGTTTAGTTAAGTCAATGTGTTGAACAAGTAACAAACTGGTTCTAATGATCAATATTCAGGAATGATGCTAACGAATGCAGTAGCGTGTTAATAAAAGCATTCAAAGTCATGGACGGCTGATCCGATCACCAGCAGTCCACCTCTGCACGGTGAAGGTGCTTCATGCCTTATTGTTCATCTAAAACCAGTTTCTGCTGGTATATCTTCTGAAAGCAGCTTAATCCCATTCTCATGAATTCTAATCATTTCAACTAAATCCATTTTTGCTGAATGCTGCGTCACCCCTGCTTTTGATGATGATGTGCGTCACTGAAACCAAGCGAGGCCAAAGAGTTTAAGCTCCTCCATTCACCGCCAATTTGTTGAACGCTTCTGTAGCATCTGAATTTAATTTCAACAGTTTAGCGCCCAATTTCTTTTTAAGCACCGACACCTCTGTGTAATCAAAGGGTGAGCAATAAGATGAAAACATCAGCAATGAATCGGCAATGAATGCTCGAGGGAAAACATCATGATTGTGTGGTTTATCTGAGAGATGTGAGTTGCATAGACTGTAATGTCTTCTAGCTCGATGTAAGCTTGACCTGAACAATCTGGTTAATGTTAAGTTTGGGCACTCCAAGAGATTTGAGCCCTCAGATAAGTTTTACCAAGGTCTCCTACCAGTAGACTCGAGGTACCGTTTCACTGTCATATTGCAAATTGCTAAAGCATTTCCATTTGAAGACAGCAAAACAGCAGGGCAGTATGACATGCACTTTATTGAGCTTTCATCTTAATTTTGCGTCAAAATAATTCAAACTGAATTGAGGATTGCATTGCCACGTTTCTGTATTGAATGTTGTAAAATGCATTTTCAGATTACATGACTGTGTGAATTCTGATTGCAAAATGCCATTTGAAAAATGTCCATTTGATTAAAGAGGCTCAAACACGTCCATGGTTATCACCTTTTAGTATTAACGAACAGAAAGGTGGAATAAAAGATTTAATCAGTGTCTGTTTTTCATTCGCAGACGGCATTTAGTTGCAGTTTTTACTTGCAAAGTTAAAGTTTCTGTCACAGAAAAGAACCGAGAACGTACAAAAATCTCAACACCGTCTTTTTTCTCTGTCCTTCTGCGTCTCTGGTAGATGAGTATGGAGCTGAAGGTTCCTCAGGCCTCGGTTTGTCCCACGGGGGTTCCTTCAGAGGTGAGCAGCCCTCTCAGTCCTACAAGGACCAGGACCAGAGTTTGGATCCGGGTCCCGCCCCAGGGATCGGCTTTACTCCCAGTCCAGGATCGGGGCCAACGGGTCCCCCCACCACCAACTTTAACAACATCCACATCCCACCGGGGGCCCACGCACCGGCCAACACTCCGGCCGAGCTGCCTCCACCCACAGGTATGACGCTGAGTGATTCCATCTGTACACAGGATGCTGTTAGCCACGCTAGCTGCAGGACGTTTAGGATGGAAATCAGTGCTGGTCCACTGGTTTGGATACAGAGTGAAGTACTATTATTTGGTATTAAATGGATTATGATAAGATTCAGACATTTATGTTCCCCAGACGATGACTCTTTATGTTACCACGCTAATATGCAAATACTAAGCTGGTGAGCAGGGTGATCATTATACCTGCTACACCTTAGCATGCTGACATTAGCTGCTAGCATGGCTGTTGACTCTTAGTCTTGTTTGGTGTTGCATCCTGAAATCAAGCTGGATTAAAGTCACTATAATGAAGCTTGAAGTGAGTCAATGATGACATTATTTTCAGATCTAATTATCAAAAGTTCTCCTTGTGGTTTCCAAATATAGTTAATTAAAATATTTCTATTCCGCTTTTCACTGCAGTCTGAATAGAGAGCCGAAGTGACGCTCATTCAAAATCTCACTGACATTAGTAAACACGCAAATAACTCAAACTCCAGCCAACAGTATGTCGTGTAGTTCACGCTATATATTCAGCTAAGGAAGGTGAGTTTAAGGTTGAACGTGACAACTCGGTCACAGTTAGCTGAGACATGAATGTAATAACAGTGGGACAGAGAGGACTGGACTTACTGACGGAAGCCGAGAGTCTTGCCGGATATGAAATCAGGAAAATTAAGTTATCACCGTCAGTGATGCCGATTGGTTGACAGCAGGAGCTCCTCTTAATCATATGAAACAGACCTGCTGCAGTTCATGACCTAACTGGATGGACTTCAGCAATGCTCCAGGAAAGGGAGCCAAGCAGGGCCAAGCCCAGCTGTGTACTGCACTTTATCTGGACTTCCCTGGAAAAGGGGAGTTAACTATTAAACACAATATTGGTATCACACCTACTGATACAATATACTGATAATAATGTTTTGATCATTGCCACAATGGTGTTTATAGTGTCCCATTATTCTCTTATTATTAACTGTCTAAGCTGTGGTACACCATCTTTCATTTTTTCACTTAGCAGCCCTTTTTATCATCTGTCTTGGAACCTCTCCTTCTTGCTAATTTCCCCTGATAACACTGAGTACGTGACAGCCTTGCAGTATTCTTGCATTGCACTCAATAACACACCTCCCTGAGAGGCTCCCTCACACACTCTTCAACAAGCGCTGTGTGTGTGTTTGTGCTGTTACAACTTGTGCAAATGTTGGCAGGCGTCCTCACGAGGGCACAAAGATGAGGGGAGCGCTCCAAAATGAGCATCTTCTACTTCAGCGGTGGAGTTTTTGTAAAGTTCAGCGTTAAGTGTAATCACTGAGCGGTTGATGTGAAGATACTGAGTGTGTGTGAGTCCAAACACAAAGGATCCTCACAGTTGTGTGTCCATGAGTGAGAGGAGGTTCAGTCTTTGTTTCCCATGTCGAGGGACCGAGCACCAGAGTGTGCATGCGTGCACACACACACACACAAAGTACTGTTGGTGCGCGTTGGCTGGCATTTAATCGCCTGTTGCTGCTGTGAGGAAGAAGTGATTAAATAAAAAGGCAGAAGTTGACCTTGGTGTTCGTCCAGTCTCCAGAGAGCATGGCTGACAGAAGCTGTGTGTTCGCCTCCTGCGAGCGTTGCTGATAGTGAAGGACTGCTGTTGATCACAGTGATGTCTGTTGGCTTGTGTGTGTGGGAAAGAGACGGGGTCGGCGTCCACACGTGTGGTTGATTTCATTTTAAACTTGTGTATTCTCACCTCCATGGACATCAGGGAATTTAGTGGTTTTACTTTGATTAATAAAACAATCATGTGTGAAAATCTGTGTGTGTGTGTGTGTGTGTGTGTCTTAACGCAGCCAGAACACAAGTCTACAGCTCATTTATGATCAATGTGTTAATAGATAATCAGTTGTTTTTAATTAGTGGAAAATGAAAATCAGAGCGTTCCTCCTCCTGCTTCACTAAACAAGAAAAACTGTTTTTTCGCCTCGTGCATGAAGACAAAGTCAGTTTCAGATTAGTCATTAGATATTAATGCCATGTCGCTCGCCAATATTGGCGTTTTCTCAACACTTACAAGTCTGTTTAAGAATGTTTTAGAAGACAGAGCTCACATGTAGCGCGTCCTCCAGATTAAAAGTCGACAGACTACATTTACTTTTTGGTGTTCGAGTTTGCTTAGAAAAGAAACGGAGTGACCTTGATCACAAAGTATTTACTCTGGCCGCACTTCAACTCTACTGTGCTGATGCTCTGACCAATAAAATGATGAAGCCTCACTATTCAGCTTGTAGATTTATCTAGTGTTTCTTTAAGTACTCGTCATAATTTGAAGTGTTTTTGTTGACCGGCAGAAGCAGTTAAACCAGTGCCTCTTCCCCGGTCAGTGCCCACTGTTGACCCCACACTGCTCAACGTCCAGCAGCAGGGTAAGAGCACATACACACACTAAATACCAACATCTGTAATCACACTGGCTCCACAGACGCACCTCACACACTTTCTCTTTAATTCTCCCAAACTGATGGGACAGCTTCAGCTCAGTCAGCTGCTGGAGTTTTAGCAGAAACGCAGAAGGTTAATACACTCAGTCCTCTGAACTCTGCTGTGTTTCCAGCCTGGCGTAGATTAGACTTTAAAATACTGCTGCTTGGCGAAAAATGTCGTAGTTCAGGGCCAAAGTACATTTCACACAATTCTGTGGTCCATATGGGATCAGTCTGTTACTACAGTAAAAACAGAAAAATGTGGAGCTGTGCATAGTTGGACTGAACTCCTGAGACTGATTTTAAACCGAAGCTGCTTTTCATTCCAGCTTAAACGTCTTTGTTTTCCCTTCATTAAACGTTTACGTCTTTCCTTAAAGTCGTTATTTTAATTTTAGCCTGCTTTTGTTTGATCACCCTGTTTGCATGTTACACCATCAGACGTATGGGTTTGTTTACAGATGAAACACACTTTCTGCACATCATCTCTCTGTCAGTCTGTCTGTCTCTGAACATCTCTGTGTGTGTGTGTGTGTGTGTGTGTGTGTGAATGAATGCATGCAAGGATGTATTTTTGTTTATTTGTGCAACAGTAGGTGATGCTGATAACTGCAGGATGATTTCAACACACTTCTCAACTGAATGCTGTGAGATTAACATAAAGGCTTCAGGAGAGAGAAATGAAATGAACACTTTTTTTCCTCTTGTCATCATCTTTTGTAGACAAACCAATTAAATGAACTCTGAAACAAAGTGGAAGAGCTCATTTTAAGACGCTGAGAGGTCCAGCGGTGGCTCCATTTGTGTCCGACGGTCACTGGTGCCAACAACAAATAGATGTTGTCTCCGTCAGAAACAACCTCTGCAGCCTCTCTGCAAACAATCCTTTCACATGTGAATTAGAAAAGCGTTTTCTGAGAGGATGGTTTGAGTTGTAATGAGAGGAAGGAAATGACAGACGAGCTCATGAGGAGAAAAGGCAGAAAACATTAAGAGATGAAGAGACGCGTCTTCCTCATTTCCTTTCCTCTAACTGAAACTCTGCACGGAGCCTCGTGTTCTTCATCGCTGTAGACCAGAGATAAAGTTACTCTTAATGGAAGCTTCGAGACATCAGGCCCACTCCTAATGACACATTTACTGCCTTGGAGGAATGTAGGAAGTATATATTTGGTACTTGACGAGGGTTAAGAGTCAGAGTGAAACATGAAGTCTCCTGGGAGTATGTAGGATTTGGGTGTTTGGGCTGCAATGCTGAAAGTGGCAGGTTTACCTGTAGGCTTTTAAACCGCCTCATGAATGTGTTGAAGCGTGAAATCTGAAATGAAAAACCCGCATTTGACCGTCTCTTCATCACTAACAGGATTATGAGACGGCGGCACAAACTCGACACGCGCGTCCGTCTTGTTCATCCCGACAAACGCTTGAGAAGCTGAATGGGTGTGAGTCTCTTTGACTGTCACAGGTCGGCCTGTTTCTGTGGAGCAAACTCCTCTCCAACAGATTTCGTGTTGGGTTTCTGTATTCTGCATTCCAGCAGTATTTAGAGTTTGGTAGAGAAGGCACGTCCCGCGGTGGTCTTTGAAGTCCACTTTGAAGTTATGTTAGTGTTTTCAGGTCACCTGGTAGCTTAAGTCTGATGTTTTCAAAGACAGGAGGAGGATAAAGTGTGTAAAGAGGACAGAGGAAGAGTTAGACGAAGATGAGAGAGGGCAGATGGGGGAGGGTAAGCGCCACTTTTCTTTTTCAGGACTGTTTTGTCTTTTTGAACCACAAAATTACACCAAGAGATGTGACGGAGTGATGCTTCTTTTCACTCACAAATGATCTTTGGTTAGTCGAATCTGCAACTGGCAATGTTTGCCACTCATACACGACCGTATAAATAAGATAAAACGGAACAAAAAAACATTTCACAACACAACACTAAAAACATAAAAAATCACAAGGTACTTAAAATAAAATGTGGTGTACAAAATGATGTCACACCATCAGTGCAGTTTCAGTGTTAAAGAAACTGAACTTTGAGGCATGTTTACCTGAATGTTTTGCACATTGCTGATTTAAAAAAAAGAGCAATAATAGATGTGAGGGCTTAGCGAAGCAACATATTTTCTCAACCTGATTCAGAACCCAAACCTACATGAGGGACATTAAGACACAACAAAGTGTACGAGGTGGGGACAGTAAATTTTATCACATTCCTTTGTATTATGTTGAAAACAGTGTGATCTGACAAGCCTCTCTTATATTCGCTGTGGAAGAGATGAAAGCAGATGGTCTTCCAAAGTGAGCCTGAAAAAAAAAAGTTGGATAAGATGGAAGGATAATAACATGGCTGCCATTACCAAGCTGCTAAGCACAGCAGGAGTCCTCATGAAAACAGCGCTCCTCTCTCCTGAACGCCAGAAGATGTAAAATAGCCCGTGAGTAACCGCTGAAAAAAGGAGATGGTGGTGACGGTGATGGTCGCCGGTTGATTGGCCCAAACACCAGTCATCTGTCTGCCATCGAACCTATCATTTCAACCACACCACCGCCGCTTTGCCGCTGTCTAGACTATCATTAGCTGCCGGTGGTTAGCCGCGAGGAGAGTGCGAATGAGAGGGAGTGGTGGAGAGCTTGTAGCCTGATCATGAAGCTCCGTCCTTTTTCCACATTCAGCCGTTCCCTTCAACAACTGCCAGGTTACTGGGAGAAAGCTAGTTACTGGTGGTGACTGGAAAGTTGCAGGTTCAACCCCCTCGATCAGCAGACAGACGAGCACTAACTACTCCATCACTGCCTGCATGTCATAAGACAGAAGTAGTCGAGGTACGATTCGCGGAGCACACGCACAAGAGGAGTTGACGCGTGTCAATGCCGGGACATTGGACAGGTGTCGTAGTCTTCAGGGATGCATGCTATCGAATCGTCCCCAGGACGAAATCGGTCTCCTGCATGAACGTCTGAAACAGCCCGATAAAGCAAATCAAAGACAGCAGGGTTTTATTCAAAGGATATTTAAGAGAAGCTGGCAAACACCACGTCACCGAACTGCATTTGAACGCTCTTAACTCTTGGAAACCAAGACTGGGCTCAGTGGTGGCTCAGCTGGTCGTCCAGGTCGTCCATTAAGGTTGATCCTCGTCTCCTGCATATCAGAGTGTCCTTGAGCAGCACACTGAACCCTGACACTGCACCTGTGTGTGTGTGTGTGTGTGTGTGTGTGTGTGTGCAACTGTTTTAATGAAAATTGCAAAGTTTTCAACAAAGACGAGGCGTATTGCTTCGTCAGTCTGTCATGGATAATTGATATTAAAATCATTTTGCAGTTCTTTAGCTGAGCGCTGCAGATACAGTAGGATTTGAGGTGTGTGTGGAAACAGCTTTTTGTTGGGCTTTATTTTTCTCTAAAGGTTAGTATGCACGATCAGCAGAACCGTTCTCTGGATAAAGAGGTGAAATGAATAATTCAACCTCTCATTCTGATTTGGTTCTGACTTAACCGCCAAGTCACTGAAAGAGGAGAAGAAGTTTTCTCTCTTCGGCTCTGCACCTTTTCTCTTCACGGGGTGAATCCAGGCATGCGAGATAAAGCGTGCGACTCAGGCAATTACTCTTTGTTCAGTCGCTATTGCAATTAAAAGGAAAAAAGGCTGTTTGAGAAATAGATTAAGCCTCAGGTCATGCAGATAAATGAGGGAAAATATTGCTTACAGCACTCCATTAAAACATTCAAACAGCCTGAAAAGAGGTGGAAAATTACCTCGTAAGCATGTGTTTTCTGCTCGGCGGCTCTGGGTATCTGTTCTGCGTTTTCTATTCATGAGCAGAGGTTTGAAACCCTGTAATTCGTTCAGGCAGCGGCCCTCTTTCAGCTGCTCTTGATTTCTTTTGTCGTCCACATGAATTGTAATGCTCAGCAACAGAAGATGCCTCAATGTACCATTCATCTTGAGCCCTCTATCAAAGGGGGGTGGTCGCCGAAATTACAGCTTTTATAGATCTGTAGACCCTTCAGATGAATTTGGGTATAATGTTTTTAAGCATTATTACACTGTTGGATTATCAGACTGCTTTGAAGGTAAGGAGATACCAGATTTCATCAGTTTCATTTGTATATGTACCTGGATCATTGTTCTTTTCTCTGTACATGAAGACGCGCTGCTTTGCAGGGAGTCACAGAAAAGGTTTAAACACATTACCTTCAGTTATACTGAGTACAAATCAGAAAAAGACAAGATACCATAAACAAAGTGGCCGATTTGGCCTCAGGGGGCAATGGTCAATGATTCGGGGCTCCCAGTGTACCCCGTGGATGTCCTAATAATGGATATCTACTGCCAAGAGTTCCCCTTTCGAGTCATTGTTTAGAGTCTGATAAGAAACTTCAGACGCAACAATGGAAGATAAAATAAATTTAAATAAAAAGCTAACAGAAAAAATATGCATAATCAGCAATTTGATGACCGGGAAACTGGAAGCAGCACTTCTAAGTATCTTTAAATATTTTATCAACTGAACAATTCGTAGAAATAAGTGCGGCATTAATCAATAATGAAAATGATGGTTAATAGCAGCTGTAGTTATTGTAATACAGTATGTTTTTTCTGCTGAGAGCTGATTGGTTTCTCTCTATGAAAGATGATTATTATATGTTGGGGTCATTTTGGGATTTATCATTAGCACCTTTTTAAAGCTGTCCCTCGCCAAGTCTCCCTCCTTGTGGAGCGCTGTGGTTTCTGGCTGTTTCCCATCTCTTTGCTGACTTTCTCTCTTAATTTTTCCACTATTTTCCCTCCTCCTCCTCCTCCTCCTCCTCCTCCTCCTCCTCTCAGCCTCTTCTCATCCTCGGGAGTATGCAGTCAGCATATTTGCGAGTCTTTTCCCAGCTTTTTGGAGGAGGAGAGAATTTAGCCAGGGGATTATGGGCTTATGGTGCAACATTATTCAATCATTTTTTTTCCTGTTCTTCTCCAGGACATTTTTAAGAGTAGAGGACCGTGTTTTATGAGCGTTACTGAGCCAAGAGAGACATTGTCTGTTCCTCTGTTCCTTCAGTCTGCACTGCTTCTCAAACTGGCATCCAGGGACCTCCAGAGGTCCTTTATGGGGTCCTAACATGCCAACCTCTTAACACGCCGATCTGTTGGCCGTTTTAACGTGCAGTTATTGGTGCATTCTGAGATTATGCACACATCATTCAGCTCAGGTGTGATTTGACCGACACGTCCTCGTACCTGAACAACTGAATCGCTCAATTGCCATTGACCACAAAAATGACCATTGGAGAGCGCCAGCGACAGGCGTAGTGGACTTTTGTCATGATGTGGTTGATGTGAGACAGTTTAAGTCAAACCGGACCGTCGTTGTAGTGGACCTTCATCGTGCTGGCCATTTATTGGCCAGGGGTTGAGGTTGAGGTACCAAAACTGCTGGGTTAGATTTAGGACAAGATGGGTCGAGTTAAGAGCACAGGTTACTGAAACCCAACCTAGATAGTAATACACTCACCAACTGTACGCCGATATCCAACCTTCCTTTCACCAGTTAGATACTGGAGAAGATAGCTTCAGTCTTAAAGAAAATAGCGTCCTGGGGGAACTTCAGTCAGGTTTTAGAACAAACCACAGCACTGAGACCTCAGACTAAAACCTGATGAACAGAAGGTCTCAGTCCTTGTCCTGTTAGACGTAAGTGCAGCATCTGACATGATTGACCACGAGTTGTTTTGAACTCTTGGTTGGTCTTTCTGACTGTGTTAAACTTGTTTTAATCATCAAAGGCGGGAAGCTTCACGTCAGTCCTGGAGATCATGTGTTCATGACATCTGTTTTGGGGTTGTACGGTGGAGCTGCCTCGGTCCATTGCTGTTCTCTCTATACATGCTGCCACTTGGTGACACCATTAGAGAGGACAGTGTATGCTAACATAGTCTGTTAGACCCATCCATCCACTCCACCTCCTCCACAGGCAGACTTTGTACTACGTCACCTGACTTCCTCCTTTGCTCCCAGACAGGAGAGGTCGCCACCTAACATTAAACGTACACATGAGTCGTGATAAGCTGCTTGCACAGGTGATCTAAACGGTTGTTTTCTTAGTGTGGACAGGCTGGATTTGATGAGTTGTGACCCGTCTATTCTGTAACTCACATTCTCCTTTAACTCCTCTGCTTTCAAAAGCCTTTTTGGTTTTGGGGTCTAAACGCCGACTTCCCTGTCTGCGAGATGTAGAAATGGTTGATAACGTGTACCACAGGCGTGTCATGGTTGGCTTGTTGGAATATAAAGGTGATGTACAGTCAGTCATTGTCAGTGGATTGTTTTTGTTTCACCCAAATGCAGAAAACATTTTCTCGTTTACATCTGGTTTAATCGAGCCGTGCAGACGCCAAACAGTTTTAATTGGGGCCATTTCTTCTATAGAAGGTAGTTCCAGTGAAAGCTGAGGATTCTCCAGAGTGACTGAGACGCTGCTTGAGGAGACGCCTTTTGAAATGTATTTCTGTTAGTAGCTGCTCAGAGATTCGAGCTGCATGCAGTGGCTGTACGTGCAATCCTCAGACTCAGAGCCACTCAGTCATAGACATAAAGAATCCGCCGTAGAGCCGATCTGGTTCGGTCCGCCGTGAAGCCGAGTTGTTGAATATTATTCTTAGTAATATGTTTGATTTTGCGCCGTCAGTCATTTCATGGCTGACAGCGCAGCAGAGATCTGCAGCTGTATGAATGAATGTGTTTGATACAGAGAGCGTGTCCTCGCTGTGCCTCATGTGCTGTTTGCAGAGCACAGTGAGCTGGGCTGGGGGGCAGCAGAGGTGTGGTTCCAGTTAAAGAGGGTCCTCTGGGGAGGGGGGGACAGATAGAGGGAGGAAAGGTAAAGGAGAGGGGGTCGAAAGAGGAGGAAAGACATGGATTTAGACGAGGGAGAAAAGGAATAGAAAAGGATAGAGGAGAAATGGAAGAGAGAAACAAATTATGGTCAGAAAAGCAGGAGAGACGATACGTGAAGACTACACACACTAACTGCAAAATATATAGAAATGTACACAAAATACAGAATATCCACTAAGTACGTTTCTCCTCTTTCTCAAGTTTTGCTTTTCAGACAAGCCAATAAAGCAGAATTCAATGTGAACGGGAGGATGAGGTAAAAAAGAGGAGACGTGACAAAGAAGAGAAAGCAGAGGTAGAATGTAAAGAGAGAAGGAGAATGTGGAAGAAAGCAGTAAAGGGATGAAGAAGAGAAAAGGGATTTGTCACTTGAATGTAAACAGATGTTTTGGAGTCTCTTAGAAGAAGAAAGCTGACAGAGAGACGGTGTTGATCTTATCCAGTATACAGTCAAAGTTCTTCGAGAGGACACCAGAGAGGAGAGGGATAACGGACCAATAGCGGTTCAAAATAGACTTTTTCTACCAGCTGGGTCTTTACAAGGGGGTTTCTGGGCTTTACTGAGACTCCTGCAAGCTATAACATACACTGGAGTCCTGTATGTGAAGGAGGGTGTATGTAGTCTATAGTGTTACACCCACTATAAGATGTTGTGCTTCCTCCAGGCTCAAGTGTCGTCCTCCTGGGACTCTGATAGGTGGACGGCTGTAAGTGTAACAAGCTGCAGAAACACGCTGAGCAAAAACAAAACTCTGCTTTATGCTTCATGTGTTTGCAGAAATCCTTTATTACAAGGTCGTCGCACTGAGCGAATCAGTAATTAATCGCCGATCAAAGTGACGTAAGAGCGTTCAGATATGAGAAACCCTGAGCGTGTTGAATTAGCTTCGATGTCTTGTTTTAATTGTAACGTTGTGGTGTATGTTCTTTGGCAGCTTTCGTCTGATTCTGCATGTAAAAGAAAAGAAGTATTTTGACGCACTCACCAGGGAGACTTGTGATAAGTGAAGCCAGATTGTGAGATTGTGTTGCACCGCACACACAGAATGAGACTTTTCAGTCCAGCTGTGTCCTGCACAAACTCTCTGAACCACCTGTGAGGCCTCCACGTCTCTCCTTCGTCTCCACGGTCGAAAACTTTAAACTGCTCTTCGAGAATCCTGAAACATGAAATTGTACACGCGTCTGAACACAGTAGATGGAGAAGAACACGCTTGTTTCATCCTCGAGACGTGGAGCTTTGCAGGGAGAGGGTGGAGAGACATGTGGAAGAGCTGGTGAGCTCACAGGGAGTGGTTTGTCTCAGAGGTCAAAGGACAACACTGCTCACTCTTTATTAAACACACACGCACACACACACGTTCGTCATGTGTGACAGCTCCCGTCATCACAGAGCAGTCTTTCTTCTAAACGCTTCAGATGACAGAGACCTGTGAGCCCTGCAGCAGGTACTTCTCCACCATAAATTACCCACGCTCCCCGGCGTCCTGACAGCTGATTATGGGCTGGTGCTGATGACTTTCCATGACGCAGGTCATAATGGACCTTCAAGTGTTTCCTACAGACGGGGAGAGAAACAGAGTCCTCTTGAATCAGACGATTAGAAACGTTTGGAGCGGGTCGATAAATCCTCGTCACCGAGCTGAATTCAGCACAAAGAGACGGAGGAGGTTTCCATAAAGCCTCATTTCTCAAGCGCTGGGCGCACAAACAGTTATATGAGATCTCATCGATGCTAAACAGGCTCTCTGGAGTGTATTGTCTTATTTAATTTACCTGCGTCTGAATAGATTTTGTATTTTGTTGACGTATTTTTGTGATATTCAGGTTTACATTCAGTCGATTCCTGCTTTTCTTTTGTCTTTGTCCACTTTTTAACTTGTGGTTTTTAGTTTTGTTTTTCCTGGAAAGGGCGTCTTCTAAAAGCGTCATTTGATAGAACATTTTGATAATCAGTTACCTGTTTAAGTCATTTTCCAGTCATAAATATGTCAATTCATGGTTAACGGCTTCTGAAAAGTGATGATTTGCTGCTTTTTCTCTGTTTCATGTCACTGCAAACTGATATGTTTTTTTGGGTTTTGGACAAAACAAGACTTTGAATTAAGGTTTTTCACTATTTTCTGACACTTCAGAGACCAAACATTTGCTCAATTAATCAAATAATTAGCAGATTTGTCTGGAATGAAAGTAATTATTAGTTGTAACTGGATGAAGAAACTTGTTCAAAGATCTGCTGATTATTTTTCTGGTATTCGATCAGTTTCATGATTCATTTCTGTGTCTGTCCACTTCTTAGTGCCGCTGTTCACAGCCTCCATGAGCGATTTCTCCTCCACCTTCCCCTGATTGGCTCGTAGCTGTTGTGTAGTAACTGACATCAGGCTGATCTCGTCCTTTTCCTCCTCTTTTCACTCCGTCTTCCTAAACCTCTCTGTCTCCTCTTGTCATCTTCAAATCTGACTCTTTTTCTTCCTTCCTCTCCTCTCCCCTCCTGCCCCCCCGCCCTCCATCCTTCCCTCCCTCCAGGCGGTGTTCATCTCTCCCCGGAGGACTACACCAAGGCCCAGAAGTACTGCAAGTACGCCGGCAGCGCCCTGCAGTACGAGGACGTCGGCACGGCCATCCAGAACCTCCAGAAAGCCCTGAAGCTGCTCACCACAGGCAAAGAATGAAGCCTTTGTCCTCCACCAATCTGATCCCTCCATCCCTCCTTCCTTCCATCCCCCTATTTTCTCCCCAGCAGCGCCGCTCTATCTGTCACTGATCTGGCCCGCAGTGAGCTGAGGACGCAGGACACACACACACACACACACACACACACACACACACACACACTGAGGCCGTCCTCTGAAGAGAGACGTTCAGCTCGCCGTCAGAGAACATGATGGAAATCAGTCTGCAACAATGGCCGCCTGTGTTTGACACTGTGTCACACTGACTGACGGACTGACGGACTGCAGAACACGTTGGCTCTTTATTTCTAATTTTCAGACCGGCCCTAATTGGCTTATGACATATTCATCAATATCGTCACGTAGAGATCGCAGAAAATGCGATCGTTGTTCTGACTCAAATGCAAGTTTGGCAAAATAATCTGAACTCAGTGTCCACTTACCGGCTTTTTATGGAGTCTGTGGTCCGTTATTGTACAGCACGCTTCACCTGCAGTGACAGCTCAGTGCAGTTTATGATACGACAGGATCAAAAAAAACATTCAGATAAATCCATGAATAAGAAATGATCAAAGCTCTGATGAAGCTCCTAAGTGGAGCTTTACTTCCACATTATGCTCGGGTTCATGCTTTTATTTTGGTGTCTGCTCGGAAATCTTTACATGCTCTGATGTTAAAAAAATGTTTTTCTCTTAATGTCCATTGCAGCAGCACCTCTGTTCACCCTCTGTCTGAAGCACTCAGTTTTAGCGCCTGTCTCTTTATTATATGCAGCGCGTTGTGTTTGTCAGCCAACGTGAGATGAAAAATTAAAACCTAATGCAGAAAAATAGCTCGAGGTCAACAGAAAAAGTGTCATCAATACAGCGTTTGACCTTTGGTGGTGGTGCAGATCAATAAAGAAACATGTAAGGATAAAATCCTCCTTGTGACACCTCACAGTCCTCCCTCTCACTGACTTTACACACTGATCACAGCGGCCAAACGTAACCTCACATATGAAAGAGATGGATACCTCGGTGCAGACCGTGCGCCACAATCACTCGTTGAAATTGATGAAATCATCATGCTGCCAGAGCCTGTGCTAAATCTGTGTGAAATGTTAAAATGGACCCAAAAATTCAGTTTTCATTTCACTCAAATTTTTGAAATTTTGATGGAGCCGGGCTAGCTTCCCCCCCCCGCTTCCAGTCTTTATGCTAAGCTAGGCTAACCACCACATTAAAGGACTACTGATGGACTGTTTTGCACGATTAGACGCTGAAGGTTTAAATCATTGACGTGGATTCACGAGATCGTTTCCGGGCAGTGAAAATGTGACTGTCGACCATCAAATTCATCTTCAGAATAATCTTGAAGGAAAAACTGATGTCAGAAAACTTCTCACGGTCTTCTCTCATCTGTAAAAACGCAGAATGTATTTGACGTCTACATTTGGATTCCAGTTTTCTGTCATCGCTCATCACGATTAACGTCAGCACGTGTTTGCTGTAAAAGCTATAAAAGTTCGTCTCATCCGTTCAGGCTTTGTTCCAGAGCTCAGACAGTAAAGGAACTGACGTCGGAAAGAAAGTTGGGGGGTCACCAGGGGGCGCTAATGCTCAGATAGTCCGTGGAAGGTTTGGCGCTGAAATTTTTTATTTTTTATTGACATATCATGTTTCTGTATATGGAGGAAAGAGTATGTGGGAGATTTTTTTTTTCTGGTTTCTATTTAACATTTAAGTTTCTCAGAATTTTTTTTCGTTTGACTTTCAAGGTTTTCACAAAGTTGCAGCCAGATGTCGAAATCTGAGTGATACAAAACTGTTTGAATAAAACATTTGAAATGAAGGTTTATGGACTTCTCTGTTCTGTGTTTAGCTGTGTGTGTCTCTGAACTTTGTGTCACTGCACTGTAAAAAAAACTTTCTCTGGAGATGACTTTGGATGATCTTTGGAGTTAAAAATAAACACGAAGAAATTCTATGTTTTCCAGAACTCAAGTCATTCATACAAACAAATAGCCTACAATAACAAGCTAGCTCAGTGCTAGCCAGTTAGCCTGCTAGCTAACTCGTGTAGGACGTCTCCAGAGACGCTCGCTGAGTAATTTGATGGGCAGAGTGTTTGATGGCTCTAATGATGAAGATCATTTAAAATCATTTTTGTTTTGGTTTTTCAGGGTTTTTTTATGAGTTTCTGTTGCTCAAAAGAGAAGCCCGGAGAGAGAAGCCTCTTTCACTGTCATGTCTGATAACCAGTGTTTTAAAATACAAGCAAAGACTGAAAGTTTATGAAAAAATATTCAGATTCAATGATCCTGTAATCTTAAAAAAAACATTTCTGGATCGTTTTGGTCGAAATGTGAAATAAAGCGTATTTTGTGCCCCAGCAGATGATGAAAACAGCTGTTTGTGTCCCGTTAAAAATCATAGAAATGTGAACTGGATCCGTTTTTCAGAGCTTCGGTTTCTTTCTTTCAAACAAAACTCATCCATCGACTTCTGAAAAGAGTTATTTTATTTACTTGAGATGCTCAATTGAAGTTGTCTTTATGATTTAACTTTTGAAGGACACTTGTCTGTCTGTTTATTCCATTATCTGCCCTCTAAATGAAGTCTTTTTCTGTCTCTCTGGGTATATTTGGTGTCTCTCCTGGTCTAATTTGTTCCTGTTTGGCTCTATTTTTAGAAGAAAAAAAATAAATCAGGTCAATATATCAGCCAGGTTTTTACCTTTTGTGCTCTGCGTCCAGTCCCTGTACGCCTCGTTCAGTCTTCTGTCATAAAAGCAGTTTTATTGAGTGTATATCTGCCAGGAACAAAAAGTTTTCTTTTTATTGATATTATGCAATCCTTTTCTTTCCAGAATTTATCTCTCTGTCCGTCTCTTCCCTCTCATCATGTTGTGTTTTTAGAGCCGGGTCAGGTCTGCAGCTCTGGGCACAAAATGACACCTTCTGTTCGACTCTCACATAAAAGCTGCAGCAGATTGAAGGAAACTGACGCCGCGCACGGTCCAGTCCGGAGACCGAGAGCGTTTTCAGTATTTCACAGGGCGGCGTGACATCTGCTGAGACTGCATGAGACACTGCGTGCAGTTTCATCATCATCGTGGTCACGTCGCAGCCTATTGTCTTCAAATATACATATATGGTTCAATTTTTACAGATTACATGTTAAATATTGACTGTTTACATTCCATGCGTGACTTTACAGAGTCAAGGTGCGTTCAAAGACTGAAGCTCTACAGTAAATCATATAGTTAAGAGAAGTTTCTTCCCTCAGATCCATCACCTCCACACCTGCCTGTCTGCATAAAGAACACTACTTCCTGTCTCCATGAAGACACTTAAGCTGACACTTATGTCCACAGAATGTCAAATGCAGTATGCCAAAAATACCAGGATGTCCTTCTGCCTTAGATCATATCTTGCAGTATTTAAGTCAACCAGCTTCTCTGACCCACAATCCTCTGCACATCACCTGAGCTGCAGAGAGTAGTATTTGTATGAAGTATTGGCACCTGTTCCAAATTGTTACTTCAAATTTTGTGCTATGGATGGATGAGCAGTGGGGTCAAACTTCAGGGCATAATGTTATGATGAAGTAGTACGTCTCACCTGTGTGCGTACTGCATGCAACACTGTGTACTAACAGTAAAGAGGGAAAGAGTACGCATTGGTTCCTACAGACAGTGCATGGGGGCACAAAAGTGGGTGAAAATGGATTTAAAGTGATGTGATTTGTTAAAAAAATCCAGTGAGAGAGGTCAAAAATGAGGCTGAACTGTGACCTGATGTAACCTTCACCATGACACCTCTCTCTGTGGGTGTGGGTAGGTGGGCGATGTCTAGTTTTAATCAATCAGGAGGAAACGGTGCGGTTGTTGAGGACTATTTTCAGCGGACTAATCCACATTTGGTGCTCTAGGAGGAGGGTGTGTGTGTGTGACTGAGTCAAAATAAACTGCGGTGTGTGTGTTTATGGTAATAAAGGGACATGTCAGTGCAGCAGTGAGGCTCACTGATGTGTTTTTAATAGTTTGTGGACATCAGTGGAGCTCCATGGCTCAGAGGAGGAAGATCCTCAGGCTGTGATGCACTCAGCACTTGTTGCTGTTGGTTTGAGTCTGACATACATTTTTCTGCCCTGTTCAATGACCTACAGAGCAAAAGTTGCCTCCCTCTGCCGCAGTGATTGAGGTGATGATGCAGAGGTTTTCTGCAGGGATTCATCATGATACAAATCTCCTCTGCCTCCGTCCTCCACTCTAAACGTCATTTAGGCCGATTGTCCTGCCTGATAAAAACGTCAAAGGCAAATGAGACGCAGCTCTTTGTTCCCGCTCACTTCAGTCTCTCCATTGTCCTCCTGCTTTATCACAGCGTGTTTATCATGACGATCAAATGAGGCTGCAGGAGACATCCGGAGTTTAATATCACTGTTGTTTCCCTAATGATGAACGCATGATTTCACGCAGCCACAACCTGATCGTACGCAAACACCAGCATCTCCTCCTCGTTTCACCCAGACATTCATTCTGTGTCAGAGCATCCCAGTTATCAATATCAGTAACTTTACTTTATTACTCACTTCAAACCCATCAAGCCTTCTGTAATCCACACTTCATTATCAAATGCTTTCATTAATTTTATTCATTAATTCCATATTTTTTATTTAATTCTGTTTTTAAAGCCCCTTCTGTGATTGTCTGAGGGTGTGTTCAGGTGCTTAAAAATAGACAGTGTGGTTGCACCATCAGGACCAGTTACAACCTTCAGTCTCTCCCTGTTTCTTTAGCTTTAATGTCGGTGAAATGTTGTTGCTTTGCTGTCATCAGTGTGTATTTTAACATCTCTTAAAGACTCCAAAGTGCCCAGTGGTCTTAATTACATCAGCCATGGACCTGCTCCAGCATCTGGAGCCTTTCAGCTCACAGGCTCACACGTTGTGTCACTGATGTTGATGATAACATGAACCTCTTCTTTCTTAGTCTAACTTAATTTAAAGAAATAGACTTCTGGCCTTAAATTAAATGTGCAGCCTGACTGTCCGACTTATTTTACTTTGAAAATTTGGGCCCCAGATCCGTGCGGGTACATTTATTTTGACAACCTGACCGGAAGTGTTTTGTTTCATCTGTTGGGTCTTGACTCCGCTTGGCATCCAAACGTTCGGACTCAGCGCTGGTTTTCTGTCAGTGGAAGCATCTTAACGCCGCCACCGGGGAGTCTGGAGGAGTAAAACGAACCCACCCGAGCAGGAGAGCCCCTCTCTCTCTTTCTCTCCCTCTCCCTCTGCCTCTCTCTCTTCCTCTCTCTCTCTCCAAACTTTGGAGACTTTTGCGCGTCAGCGAGGCGCATTTTGGATTTTGCTGATTTGGAGTCTCAAAACTTTCGGCGCAAGAAAAACTTGAAAGCAGAGTGAAACTTCCTCAGACTGTGGAGAGGGAGAATGACCCTGCAGGGGGACCAGCTGCCGCTCCAGTGAAAACATGTGAGTCCTCAAATATTCATACTTTGGATGGTGTTGATGGGGGCATCTCTACTGGATCCAAACCCACAGCTTCACGTAGAAGCTTTCGTGCGTTTTGGCTTCCAGTTGCAGGTTTCGTGCATTTTAATTCCTCTTGAAAAATGAATTTAGTGTCCAAAAGCAACACTGTGATGTAAACATTCAGTGTCTGAAGTTTTTTCTTCCTTGAAATCTGCTGTCTGCTGCTGAAACATCTTCATGTTGCGCTCATTGTTTGTCCTCCAAGCTGATCCAAAGTGACGCGCCGCAGCCCGTCGATCTGTTTTCAGCCATTTATCCCACGAATTTAATTCATTTCAGCCTGAACTGGACTCTTCTCTGTGGCACTTAAATGAGAAAGTCTTGCTTTTACTTTCAACTCATCTTCATCAGGACCGAGCCAACATTCTTCATCCAGCAGTAAAAGTTGTAACTTTGTGACTGAGATGAGGCTGAAGTTTGATTGATTTGTCTTCAATGAGGAAAATCAGAGGAAACACACACAGAATAAGTCTTTTCTGTCTTTTTTCTAACCTGAGAGCTGAACTCTCCGCTGGAAAAAAAGGAAAAAAAAAATGTTTTCCATGATGTTATTGGCTGCCTATAGTTGCATATGTGTACAATCTGTCTGCAGCACACTGAGCAGAGTCAGAGACTTTATTCTCTGTGGAAAAGAAGTCTTTGTTGGAATATTGGTCATAAAAGTCCGTATAATGTGGGAAGATCGCACAGGTAGCACAATCATATTACATCAGAAACCTGCGGGAACATGATGGTGATGCTTTTGTTAACTGTTTTTTAGGATCATTGTTAAAAAGCTGCTGCAAACAGGGCCGGGGCCAAACTTCTCAAACACTGAGATCTTAAATCTCCACCAAAAACAGCCAAAGTAAAGTCTGGATTTTTCATTTTTCTTCAGTCACTTTATAACTCGTGTGTCTGTACATGAAGGGCGTCCAGCTGCAGTTAACTGTATTCATTCAAAGAACAGAACCGATCGATCAAACTGCACGTGTATCTGCAGGTGTGTGTGCGTGCATTGATATCATACGGAGTGTGTGTGAGTACATGTATGTGAAACCGTCCAAACCTTTGCTGCAGGTGTCAGAGAAAAGCTTTGATTCATTACTTCTTCTTGTTGCCTTCCTGCTCGTCCTACTGTTAGACCAGTTTCTGGGTCCTCGGAGCTGAAGCGTTCGTCAGTCCTGAGAGGAATCCTCCTTCACCGGGCTTCTGGTGTTCAGTTTGTGTTGGATCTGTTTCATGTTGATTCACCTGTTGGATCATTTTGGAGGCTTTCGTTTGTGCTGCTGTTGAACTGAAGTGTGTTTCTGCAAATGACTGATGTAAATCTGGTGGTTAAGGTGTTTCACCATTTCCCAAAACCTCCTTTTTCCATGATGTGACCCCTCTGGTGAAGCTAAGAAGTAATATAGGTCAAATTTGAGGACCAGGTCCTGCGTAGAAAAGTCCGAAATTAGGGTTTTGGGGGTGATTTTAATGCTGTGAAATGCCAAAATAGGTCATATTTAGACCAAAAGGTTTGTGATATGATGCGAGATTGATGATAAAAATAAGCATGTGATCATTTGAGCAACATTTCAGAGAGAAGAAAGCACCTGTAGTAATGTTACCGTGCCGTGATGTTAAAATGACAGCATTAGAGCTGAAAGCCTCCACAGTCACGCAGCAGTGATGTGATTCCACTCTATCGAGGTCTGACTTTATCAAAGAAAGTGTTGTTAAAGGTGGCATCGCCGCTGCCAGCTGTTACACAACCTGTGAAGGCGATACGCCCACAAAACATGTTTTGGTCCCAGAAGGTTGAAGGTTTGAACAAGCTGTCTTTAAAAGGAGACGTGAGCAGACGTCAAATAACATCCTGTTGACAGGAAGTGTGTGTGTAGGTGTGTATGGGCTGACACTGCTGACATCCCTGATGGAGGTTTACAGGTGAATGTTTAGCTGATGAAATCCGTGGAAGCTTTTTGAGAGGAAAGTGAATGAAATCAAGACGAGAACCAAACCTGGAGATGAAGGTCAGGTGGTGCCGGGAGGAATGTGGTTTAATTAGCCTGAAGGGGAAGATCTGATCTCTCCACCTGCAGCTCGAGTTTGATCCTGATGACATTATTCTGAGGTTAGGACCGAGGCATTCCCCTTATTTCCCTGCCGTCAGTGGAACAGGCAGGCCGGGGCATCGCCGCTAACTTAAAGTCGCATGAGGTGAGATTTTAAAAATCCGGCCTCGTTTTTGGCTAAAAGCTCCAATAAAGTTCTGATAAGGACAGTGAGGCACAGTTCAATGCTCCAGAAAGTGGAAGGAAGTGGTCCCGAGGAAAATATACTGTAGATATGTATTTGTATATGCACATGTATTGTATAGAAATGTATTTTGTAGGAGACGGGGTTGGATGAGTGGTTTAAGAAGCAGATTTTTAGAAGTCAAACCACAGCCTGTGTCAGATTTAGCTCTCTTTAGATGCGGGAGGATGTCCAAGGTGATGTCTCCAAGTGTCCTCCACACAGATTTTCTGTTAGTCAACTAAAGGCTCAGTCACATCAGCATGTAAAACTCTGAAATTTCAGGTAAATCTGCACCATTTTTTGCATAATTTTCAGCTTTGGTGAACCCTGACACTTGAATTTGCGCTCTTGACCAAGCAGTCAATTTTATTTTCCCCTCCTTTGCTGGAGTTTAAGTTGCTCCACGAAGCAGAAATGCACTCAGTTATGAAACGAAAGTGTTGATGGTACAAATGTGTGTCTTAATGTGCCGTCTCATTCGCTAGCTAGCCAGCTATTGTGACAGACTAGCATTTTAGATTAAGCGGCTAATTGGTTGGGCTAGCTGATTGGGCTCTCTGACAGACATAAACTGATGCTTTAATGTGGGGGTCTATGGGGATTGACTTGCTTTTGGAGCCAAACTCAAGTGGCCCTTCGAGGACCTGCAGGTTGTGGTACTTCAGCGTTGGTTTCATTGTTGATGTTGAATGTATACATCATGCATTTGTGCCTCAGTCAGTTTGTTGTGGAGTTTTTCAGCCCCCCAGTGGCCGTAAAATCAATGAATGCGGCTTTAAAGTCATCTCTCCGGCAAACTGTAGCTGCATAGAATAAGAGGGGAGAGTACAGACAGTACCCAACGTTTGTTATTCTGTACTTACGTGCTGAGGGGGTGGAGGGGAGCAGTTTTATGTAAATACCCTCACAATGTAATTCACCAGAGAGCAAAGATTTACGACCACATGTATGATGGGAGCTTGGCTGCAGTTTTGAAACCAGAGGGCTCTGTGTGGAGCTCAGACCTCCACCAACGCTGAAAGATTCTTAAAATTGCGGCACTTCAGAGACAGGGGCTCTGCTAGGAATTTAAGAGCCCCATTATTTCACCCTCCACCCCCAGATTTGATTAGAATAGAAAACAGCGAGGACTTATTACACATACCAGATGTGGAGATTTCACCACCACACCAACGCATCTTAATGAATATGGATGAAAACTTTAAATCATGAAACTCAGATCATAATCTAAATCAAGTAATTAGTTTAGGACCTAAAACTCATCCATTCTGTTGAGACACGTAGAACAAAACATCTCCTGTATGAGAAAGTGTGAAAATGATTATGAGCTGCAGCCCCACACTGCTGTGAACCACTGTGTCCAAGTTCCTCTGTTCTCGTTTAAAGGTGTTTTTTGGTGTGAAACCCTCGGTGTGATGGTGTGATCCAGGACTTCTGGGCTACAAAATGTCTGACTGGAGGCTCGAGGGCTCGCCGGCTGCCGTCCAGCCCTGCAGACACATGAATCGCTCTCTTTATGCGGTCGTGTCCGCAGCCTTGTTCGCTGACCTCGCTCCTCTTGTCATTCACTCCCATTTCCATGCTGGAGATGGAGGCGGGAGGAGGGGAAACAAGGAAACAAGACGCATGACTTGACAAAGAGGCGAGTTTTCTTTAATGTCAGGAGCTGCATGAATTTGCAGCGCTGGACACGACAAAGCTGGACGATGATATTAAATCGAGTTCTGTTCTGGCTGCTTTAATATTTATGATGCTCACACTGTGTGTCCAATTATCAGAACGATGGCGTTCACTTCAGATGAAGAGAGTAAAAGAATTTAATTAAAAGTTCAGTAAGTCTCAAACTTCTCAGTCTTCATCTCTTTTTTCACCTTGGACTGTTTCTACTTCAGTCTGTAGCAGGTTTTTAATAATTCATCAGTTGGATCAGCAAATGTACAGCTGCCACTTCAAGTTATTCAAACACACTGAGATCCCTGCTGCTCTGGAGACAGACAGACATCAAGCAGACAAACACTGAGAAAACTTTGACCTGTGCATGTAAGTCAGGCTGTTTTACCCCCACCATGGAGTCAACACATGCAGCTCTCAGCTGATTCATCTGTACGTCCTTTTGTTTTGAGAAGGTCAACATTTTGGGAGATACGCTTATTTTGTTTGAGCGAGATGTCCAGATAGGTATTGATCTTACGTCTGTGCGTTATGTACGGAGCTGGAGTCATGATGTGGCTAGCTTAGCTTAGCATAAAGGCTAGAGTCAGTGGGAAACACCTGCCGGCAGCTGCACACGGTGACTTCCTGCAGTCTTAGCAGGTTGTCTGGATTCTTCACAGCGATAACACGACTCCAGTAAGTCACTGGCTGTTTGTCCATGAATGGGTTAATCAAACAAGATACGACATTTTGGTGGCGTTAAAAAGGTGATTTTTGAACTTTGGATGGAGCCATTAAGGTGTGGAGCAAAAATTTCATCCATAGTTGTTTCAGTCTGGACCAAAGTGGAGAACCGACCAACCCAAGAACCACACTGCTAGCATGGCTAAAAAAATGCTAATTTGAAGAAACCCCGGTCCTGTCAGTTCAA
The DNA here is from genome assembly GCA_037975065.1 of Chaetodon trifasciatus. NCBI lineage: Eukaryota > Metazoa > Chordata > Actinopteri > Chaetodontiformes > Chaetodontidae > Chaetodon > Chaetodon trifasciatus. The sequence continues at coordinate 14,554,308 of JBBMOE010000007.1, read as the reverse complement.
AATGTTGGCAAGTTTCAGTTTATGAAGCTGTAAACATCAAATATTGATTTTAACTATTGAATTTTAAAACCTTTTTGTCAAACAATTCAATGATATAATATTAGACTGATAATTTCAGCACTGCAGTGGTTGATAAAAATTCAATAATCACCGTGAGAGACATGATTTAGTGAATACTTTCATTTCTCAGCTTTGAGGCTTTTTAAAGCTGTTTCTGAGTCATTCACAGTGTTTTGCTGCTTGAGGCTGAAACTCTGTGACTCTGAAGGAGGAGCTGAGTTTATGTTCATGCTGTGCTGACTCTGATCACTGTTTTTATGGCTCTGGCATCACACAGCTGTCAGTTTGCTGTCTTTTACTTTCTGCTGACAGCTGTGACAGTCAGATATGTTCAAGTCAACACATCTTAAGTCGAGACGGGCCAACGACAACACCAGATACATCGTTTAGATTTGGTTCACTGTGGGTCGGAAAGTTGGTGGTTTGGGTGGAAGTCAGTGTTGAAGCAGAGGAGATTGTACACCAATGATGTCATTTGCCTGCTTAGAAACACCATTATTTTCATGTTGTTTGACCTCTGACCCTGGCCACTTCCGCTGTTGCACACAATGCTAAAATATGGAGCCTCTTCTGGGTTTAATGCTGTGCATGTGTACTTTTTTTCCCACACTACCATGTTTAAAAATGCAGCAACAACTGTTTGATGGATGGACTTTGAGCTTTATTATAATGCACTTGACAACCTTCTTGACCTGAGCATTAAAATCAGCTGATGTGATTTGATTTGCCATTCTTTAGCTGCAGGACATTGATGGATTTTATCTCATCGCGGCAGGTCGTTAATGACGAGGCTGCTCTACGTAGAGTTGGGTGTCATCAGCATAAGAGTTTACAGCCATGCTAGAGCCAAATGCTAATGTCTGCATGCTAACATGCTCACAGTGGTAATGTGTACAAACTTATGTTTGGGCAGAATGCCTCAGAATCTTAGTTTAGCATATAAGCATGCTAACATTTGCTAATTAGCATTACAAACAAAGTGCGGTTTGCAACAAGATTACCTCAAAAACAATAGATAGTCCTCAGAGGATGAATAATCTGACGACCTCCCAGCCTTTCCTGCCCTGCATACAGATACCTTAACATTTACAGGATGATGGAGGGTGATGACCGGTGCTCGGTTAAGCGAGGAGGAGAGGGGGTTTGTGTTGGTTTGAATTCCCACAGATTCAGGGCTTCCCTTTAAACTGGTTTCCATTATAAAGCTACATAAGGCCAGCACTCACCAACAGTCTGGTTTGGCCTGGACTTGACAGAAAAACAATAACGTCATCACACTTTGTGATTTATGACTCGTTCTTGTGTTTATTTTTCTTGCATTATAATAATCAAGTGTTGAAGTCGGTGGGACTTGTTCAGTAGCAGTTAAACAGTTTGCGTGGATGTCATCTCGGGTCATTTCCAGCAGGACGTCTTGACATTGACTGCGCTGTGTGAAGAGTAAACACAGCGGAGGAAATGCGATCAGAAGTGGCTTATTGTTGTTGGTCTGCTCTTAATCGCTGTTTGATTGCTTTCATACAGTCGAGATTAAATAAATAAACACCAGGATGCTGCGGCAGCAAGAAATGTGGTAAAAAAAAAAGAAAAAGCTCTGCCCGTCACATCTCAGATATCTTCTGTTCAGCAGAAATCTGTGAAACAGATTCTGAAGCATAATGTTGCCTCTGACTGAGCTGAAAGTTTATTTCTTAATTGAAACTAAAATGTAAAAACCTGCTGAAGTGTAAATTCAACAGGTGAAAACACAAGAAAAGAATCACACAGTGACTGAATAACTACAGATGCTTCTTCCTTACTGTGAACCAGAAAGTGAATCAGTGAGGAATCAACGTTGTGGCCCTCAGGGTCAGCAGCAGGTGAGCTCAGCTCCATATGTTGGCTGATGTCAAGCATGAAGAGCCAATCACCTGCAGACTTCCTACCAAAGAGCCAATCACCCCTCAGTCTGCCAGGCTCCTCTTTGGAGACACAGCTGACCTTCATCAGCCAATAATGCATCGGAGGGAGAGAAAGAAGAGCAGCTCCAACAAACAAATGTGCTTCCAGTTGTTTTGCCTGAAGGTGAGCCGACTCCCACCTGACACGCTGAACGTTTCCTCCAGCTTTCATCAACCCAGATCAAATTCAAGGCTGCGTTCGCTGCCTCTGTGTGAGCTGCGACATCCAGGTCATATTTTTACTGCTGTTCAACTTTGACCTCTGAAGCTCCACAGTGAGCAAAGAGGAGTTTCTTGATGCACAGAGACGTTAGATGAACCTACAGCTGCTTCGCTAACCATAATCAAGTCTTTTTTTTTTGCTTAAAACAAACCAAACTTTAAGCATCGTGGCATCAGATCGGAAGACGAGTTTTATTATCTGGAACATTTTGACATGATGTCGTCCTGCTGAATACAATCATTTTTATTCTTAATATACATTAATGTTAAACTTTATTGATCTTCAGCTCCGTTTTTACCAGCTTCAGCATGAAAGTGATGAACACATTAATGATAAATGGACTGTGTTTCTATAGCACGATCATTGTCTGATGACCACTCAAATCGCTTTTACAACATTTACACACACATTCATACAGTAGCCAGACCACCTGCTCATTACGCATGAACACACTCAGCATCAGCAGCAATTCGGGGTTCAGGCTCTTGCCTGCCTGACTGACTTGTAGACTGTCGAGGCCTCCAGTTCTGAGGATGGACGCGTTGTCCCTCGTCTTTCTTCAGCTTTTTCTTGCCAGATCAGATGAGTTGTGCGATAAGCTGCACTGTCACATCAACACACTGCTCTTTTAAGGACCCCGAGCTGCCAAATGCTGCATGTTTCTGGGCGTCACCCTTAAAAGCCCCTTTTGGGTCTTGTGTGAAAATGAGGTGGTTTCAGGTCTTTTCAGTCCCGGGACACAAACAACAGCAGCTGTGCTGAGTAACAGCACACTGAAAAAGCAGCAACGTGTTGAGATAAATCAAGATTTGTTTTATTCTTCACCATACGAGCGAGTTTTTCAGCCAAGCACAATAAACGCATGCAGGGCTTGTCCCTGCTGGCGCCGGTGAAGTCGGACCAACTCTGGTTTTCAAAGGCTCATACAGATATTTGTATTTCTGGGATATCAATTACCTTTAAATTCTGCCACTTTCAGTTCAAAGATTCCACATTTTTCCACCGTTTTTTCTTCTCCTTTCAAAAACTAATGTGTAAATCAGTGTGAGTGTACAGAAACAGAAAAGCAGAAGCAAAGCGAACACACAAACACACAGCTTCCTCTTCTGTCTGTGATGTTTTTCGGATGAGATGAGCTGATTATCCACCTCAGCGTTTCCCCGCGGACTCTCGTCTTTCTTGCGCTCGACTTTTGGTGCTTTGGCGCCGAAGCGGCATCATCTATAGATGACGGACTTCCTCCAGCTTTTGTTTTCATCTCTGACGAGTAGATGAGAGAACTCAGGTGTCAGAGTGTCAGCCAGTGTGGCGTTCAGGTGTCAGTCTTTTCATACCATCTGTGTGTGGATATGTATTACTTGTGGGGATATAAACCTATTGTGGGGACAAAACACAACGTAAATCATTAAATTTTGGGGTGGAGACTTGGGTTAAAGTCAGTGTGATGTCCTCTGAGGTGATGCAAACGCAGTGATGTCATGAGCAAACAGATGAACTCTGTGCTTGAAGAAGGAGAAAAGTTCTGGAAAGTGAGAAGATTAGCCGCCATGTTTGCTGCTGTGCACCTGCTGTGCAACAGAGACCTGCAGCTGCTTGTGGCCTCTCATGGTCTGCATGTGTGGATTCATCCACAGTGCCACCTACAGTGTCGGAGAGCAATTGCACCTCCCGCATAGGCCAGAGTGCGACTTGCAGAAGTGTGGACGTATACAGTAAATGGTGGTTCGGTTTAGGGTTAAACATGTAGTTGTGATGTTATGGGCTCAGGGTGTGTGTGTGTGTGTAATTAAAATATGGAGATGAGGAACAGTGTGACGCTGCTCTGGCCTCGCCTGACCTGCTCTGAAACATGGAAGGATTTACAGCTGAACTGAAGTGTGTTTTGTAACCGCCATCGTGTGTGATTTAGGGCTGCGGCAAACAGTTCCTGCCGTTATTGATTCATGTGCTGCATCATTTTTTATGATTAATTGAGCAATTATTTAGTTTCTAAGATGCCTGCAAACCGTGAGAAGTTCACAAGCTGCCATTAGGTGATGTCCTCATTTTGCTTTTGTTTGATCGAAACCCCAAAATACCAAAAAACAGACAAAACGCAGCAAATGTTTAGTGTTCTTATGGTCGTCACGGTCGGGATTTTCCAAACAGATGCATTGAGAAAAAGTCTGCAGACAATTCTGTGAGTTATGTCCTCCCACACATGACATTCGTCCACAGCCAGACGTGTCCTTTATGTAGCAGGGCTGGTGGAGGTCCGGCTGGTGGAGGAGTCCTGCCTCGTCACACACCTTCAATAAAACGTTGTCTTTTTATCGATACGATCTTTCTCAAATCGTCCAACATCAGTGTTCTCGTCAGGCAGCAGATTGTTTTGGTGAGGACGTCCTGATGTTTAAATACTTCCCTAATGAGACTTGATGGAACAATTAACATTTTTTAGATTTATTGAGACACGATTTGAAACTGTTTTGAAGGTACGTTTGTTTGGTTGAACCATGGATGGAGCCATTTGATTGGCTCTCTGGGGACTTTATCCTCCGAGCAGAAGGTGTGATCCCTGGTCACTTGTTTATACTGTGGCGAGTGGGCGTAACACACACACACACACACACACACACCTGCTAGCAGCTGGAGACTGTTGCTGCTGTTTCAATGTGTTTTTTATTTATCTGAAAATGATTTTTCACTTTTTGTGCGGTGATCGATTCAGGAACCTTGCAGACATTAAACAGCTGAAGATTCATAGTCGTGACTTGCTTGTCGGTTCGCATGCTGAGAAATCAGTGTGTGTCCTGCACTTCAGTGTCAGCGGGCAGCATAAACAAGCTAAATCACACACTTGTCTGAATATGACAAACATCTTGATAGCTGGTGTGAAAACCACAACAAGATCATGTTGTTCTGTGTTGCACTGACTGATTTCCTCCCCCCTCTGCTCCTGCAGGGAGTCCTGCACAGGCGGCGGAGGAGCAGGAAGGTGGAGGCTCCATCACGTCGTCCCAGTCGTCCTGCTGTGGATGTCTCTGCACAGGCACGGTAGGAACCCGGCTCGGCCACCATGTGGTCTCTCCCCTTTAGATCCGAACAGGAAGCGTCAGGGCAGATGGATTTAATGTGTTTAACTGACCGTCTAATCTGACAGGAGAGGAGAAGAAAAACAAGTTGCTCTCACAGCTGTGAAACCCACAAAGAAGAGTCAATATGTTCAGGCAGAGACTTTTAATTCACATCACCAGAGATTTAATCGAGAGGGACTGAAAATCCATATCGCACAGCCACCTGCTTCATGCACACACGACTGCGCTCAGGCCAGAAACTCTCACTGAGGAGCTTGAATGCTGCAGACATTAAGGCTACGCTAGCATTTCAATGCTAATTCATTTAGAGGCACAGTGACGCTGCGAGCATGCAGATGAGCACTGTGCTTGAAGGAGGCACGATAGAAAAGTTGACTTGTTGATCTCTGCTTTTATAACAAAGAAATCACACGTGGCCTCTCGTGTTCTGCATGTGTGGATTCATCCACAGCGCCACCTACAGTGTCGGAGAGCAATAGCAGCTCCTGCACAGGCCAGAGTGCGACTTGCAGAAGTGTGGATGTATACAGTAAATGGTGCTTTGGTTTAGGGTTAAACATGTGGCTGTGATGTTATGGGCTCAGGGTGTATGTGTGTGTGTGGAGGCGGGTGGTTTGTGGCGTTGCACAAGGCGGGAAACAATATGCAACACACACACCCAGCTAGCATTAACCACCATCATACTGTCAGACAGAACTACAAACCACAGAAATCAATCACAGCTTCATGTTATTATTCCCTAGAAAATAAACAGCTGTGAGAGCAAATCAACAAAATCTGAGATCATCTTCTGACTTAATGAAATAATAAAATCCTCTGCAGGCCTCAGCTGGACGAGAAGTAGAGCTGTGAACGAATTACCAATAATTACATGTAATAGTTTTAGTCTGTTTCATTATGTGAAGATACTGAGTTCAAACTGAATGAGAGTATTTTTCTTTATTCACTGGCCGCGAGGCGTTAAAGGCACATTATGAGCCCGTAATCATTATTTTAATGATTTCATTGCGACTGTGAAATGCAGAAAGTTGAATATTTTACAGGGCTTAATGACAAAATGTCACGTTTAATTCGCCTTAAAGAAAAGTGCTCTCTTTAATCAGATTTCACATTATGGGATGTTTCTGATGTTGAATGCTGTTGCTGTTCTGAAGTGTCTTATTTTCTCGCCGTGTTTGCTTTCGCTCATGTCCTGTTTTTCATGTCATTCATGTTTTCCGTTTTGTGTTTTCCTGCTGTTGGGAAAAAATGCTGCGTTTCTTAGTTTAAGAGAAAGTTAAGGGAGTTTCATATTGAAGTTTCCTCATAAAAAATTCATTGGCAACGAATCCCTAAAACTTATTAAAAAGCTCTTTGTGCATTTTTCAGAATACGTTGGAAAAGCAGCCGAGATGCAGCGTTTTAATCTGACAGCAGTGATTTATATGATTTCCATCTTTCATTTGTGTCTTTTCTTCTTCCCATGTTTCCATACACTTGTTTCCTCTTCGCTTCATCCCACTTCTGTCCTTTTTTTTTTTTTTGCTCATACTTTCCATCCCTGTGCCCGAGCACGCCTCGTTTTCTTCATGTCATGTGCTTCCATTAGCGAAACCGCTTGTCATGTTGCAGAAAAAGTCACGGCTCTTTCATGAAATCTGCAGTCAGACATTATTTCCATCTGGTTTGTTCTTTCATCGCCTTGAAGTGCTTTTATTTTGAAGTCACGCTGTAACTTCTTCACCTCTGTTGTCGCGCCGTTGTGAATATAAACATGCAAAAATCCTGCGAGCGGCCGTTGGCGACGTGGAGAACACTTCTCGGTTGTGTGTTGTATTGTACTTGTGAATAAAGTCAAATATAAAGTCACGCCGGTCCTATTTTATGTAGCTGGATATCACAGATCGCACTCTGCCTGCAGGGGCTTTACTGTCTGCAGCATGCGACTCCCTCTGTCCTCACAGGGACAGAAAGACGACAGCGTCACACCAGTTAAAGCCTCTGCCAGCTTTTCATCAATCAACTAAAAGTCTCTCCGGCTTTGTTTCGCCTCAGGACGACATTTCATTCCATCAGCTGATCGATAAAATGCTCATTCAGTCATTTCTTTGACAGTTTATTGCTCAAACTGTTGTTTAATCACCTCTTTCTTGGTTCAGTTGTTTGTTTGATCGTTCTTATGTTTGCTCCGTTGATCAGCTGCTCCTTTGATTAATCCTTTATTCCTTAGTTTGTCCATTTGTTCGATCGTTCGTTTGTTCGATCGACCTGTGGATCGTCAGATCAGTCGCTCATTCAATGACCTCATATATGATCATTGGAGGATACCAGCAGTAGATGTGCCGCACCTTCATCATCGCCTGGTTAACTCCATCTCTGCCAAAAGTATGCGGACACCTGCATGTTCCCTCCACATGAGATTGTGCAACATGTTTATTAATCGGTGTCCGCATACTTTTGGCCATAAAGTGTTTTAAAGTGAGTGCTGTGATAAGAGATGGAGGGTTGAGAGAGGAGTGAGGGAGCAGGAAAAGAGACAGACGGAGGAGAGATTTTTGGCTGTTGATGGTTTCACTTTCATGCCAATAACACTCATTAATGTGAATTAAGGCAGAGAGGGAGAGAGGGAGAGAGAGAGCGGGACAGAGGGAGAGAGAGAGGGAGATAATGTATTTTCCATACCCGACCAGCAGCCTCAGGCCAAACCGAGTGGTTCACACACACTCGTAAAGTTCCCAGCAGTACGAAACCACAGCACGCACACACACACACACACACACACACAGAGGTTAGAGGTGTACACTCTGACACTCTGTTTCTGGTGACAAGAACACAACATGTGCGTATGTGTGTGTGTGTTGTTGATCAGTAGATAAACTGCAGGATTGAAAACACAAGATCAGGATACTGTAAATATTTCTCTGTGTGTGTGTGTGTGTGAGTGTGTGTGTGTGTGTGTGTGTGAGAGAGAGAGAGAGAGAGAGAGAGGGTTTGACTGCAGAAACTTAGTAACTTGAGTATTTTCCACTCAGACATCTGAAGCGATTTGGTCTCAACATATTAATATTCCTGCAGACGTGTGTGTCTTCTGATTTATCTGAGTGCGTTCTCATTGTTGTTGTTGTCGTTGTTGGATAAACGCGTCCTGTATCCGAGTGTTTCTTTAGTGTTCAACTGTCTTGCAGCATTAGTGAATATCATGTTTTTGTTGTGTGACAATTGAAGATCTGGCGTCAGTGCGCCCTCTGCTGGTGATCCGGTTTTGAGATGTGTGTGATGCTCCACCAGGTGAGCTGTCTGCTGCCCCTTGTTTCCTTAAAGCAATATGATGCTTCACGTCAGACAGCATCTGGCTAGCTTGGTTGAAGTGTTAGCGATTATATTTCGCTGTGGAAATGGACGTCAGAACGTGGTTTAACCACAAGGAAAGCTCACCTAAAGCTAAAGTCAGCTACCGCTAGCAGCTGTTAGCAGCGCTCTAATAATGCCTGAATTGTCTTGCAGCTACCAGGTGGTTAAAAGTCATTTTTACACACACTAGCGTTAGCATTAGCGTTAGCATTAGCGTTAGTTCTGACACTGTTGGAGCAAATATGACCATACTGCTTCTGTCTGTGCTGTCTAACATCCATTAAAACACACTTTTTGAGATTTTAATGAAGATGTAAGAGGCTCTAGTGGAGCCCTTGATCATGTATATTGGCATAAACAGTTGAAAAGTAAAATCCGCCACATACATCATAGTGTTACCTTACCTGCATATACACACGTGCACTGAATTTAATCTGCACACTGATGTAGATGGTGAACTGTCCAGGTGTGATTATATGAAGGATTTAAGATGCGATTTGTCCCACGCAAACCTTCAGGTGGATGCTGCTGTTGTTCACTGATTAGTCGTGATTTATTTTCCTATTATTGACACCGTTGTCATAAAGATTATTAGCAGTGAGCAGCTATACTTCATAGGTTGTCGAGCCTTTAACAAAACTAATCAATCTTTATTATGTGGATTGCATTCAGATCACAGAGCATCTCACTGGGAGGCTGAACAGTTTCCCACGTGAGGCTTTCAGGCATCAGTGCGGCGCAGAAAACACGGATTCGCACGTCCTGCTGTGATAAATGAGAAATTATGATTGAATGAACACACACACAATATTACAGACACCAAGCGTCTGTTCGAGTGTGCGAAACAAACACAACGCTGTCACAAGTGAGGAAAACGGCTCATTTTCTGGTTCTTCATCTTGATGTTTGGCAGCAGAGGTGGAAAGGGGGGCTTTGGCGGGGACACGCAGAGACACTGAGGTGGACTTTGCAGGTTTTCATGCAGACACACTGAGTGAATTTGGGAGAGACTGCAGTTGATTTAGATGGACACAGAAAGATATTGTGCGAGACTCTCGTCAACAGTTAATGATTCAGATTACATCTGCGGCACCGCATTTCCATGATGAAGTGACATTTAATTCATATTGCAGTCACCAGCGCTCGATCAGTCCTCTTCCACCCAAAGTCATTCCTCCTTATGGGGGGGGACAGGGAGGGTCCGTTCATGCATATTTCATAACATTACGTGGGCGAGGACGATCTTATCAGCCATCAGCTCTCCTCTTCTTCTCATTTCTTGGTTTTATCTGACAGTTTTCTTTTCTCCTTGTTTGTCTCCTCCTCTTATCTTTTCTCCTAAGCTTTTCTTCTCCTCCCTCACTTTCTTCTTCTTTTCTCCTCCTCATCGCTTTAACTTGTAACCCTCCAAAAGTTTTTCTCTTGTCTCATGATTTTCTCTTTTCATTTCTTTTTTTCCTATTTTACATGCAGAAAAAGCATATTGATCATGAATATAACCCTCCAGTCCAGCTGGTGCGTTGATCGATCGAATCACTTCCTGCTTAAAAAGGCACACAGCGGAGTATTGTCATCACTGTGAAGGTGCCAGGCAACAGCAGAGACTCCACAAAGTTACCTCACCTGGTGCTAGGATTAGAGCCAGGCTAGCTATTTCCCCCATATCCAGTGTTTTTGCTAAGCTAAGCTAAGCGACTGCTCGCTCTATAGTTTCATATTCAGCCAGAATACACGAGAGTGGTATCGATCTTCTCGTCTAACTCTCAGCAGGAGAGCAAAGCAGCTTAGGCCCGAGCCTATTGGTTAAACCCAGCCGTCACCGCAGGGAGGCCGTTACATGAATGTGGGCAGCAGAAACTGGTTTAGCGAGAAAATCACATCAAAACAAGGTTGTGCAAAAAGGAGGCACAGCAGCAGCATCGCTAACAGCATTTAGATCATTTCATGTTTTAATACCTGATTTTCATCCATTGAAGCAAAGTGGAAATATCACTGACGAAGAATGAAAATCAAAGATAACCAATGACGACGATCAGCAACCTTTATCTGTGCAGTATTTTTCTGACACGATCTACAACTTGTTTTTTCTCTTACAACGCAGATGAAGCAGTTTTCCTTTGCTTTCACACACGTTTTATAAAAGAGGCTAATAGAAAGCACAGCCAAGGTCTCCAAACAGCTCCTGCTTTGTGTTTGTGTGTTTTTCTCTGCCTGAGAAACCATCAGGATATCAATTTAATCAACATGCTGCAACGTGTGACCTTCTCTCTCCTGAATCCTGAATGAAAGCACAATCTGAAACTAGTTGCATGAACGTGAAGGCGCACATTAACGTACAACACACCATCGCGCCGTCGCATTAAACACAAACAAGGCACGACTTTGTCCTCTCCGCCGAGCCTTCTTCTCCTCTCCTTCATCATTCCTCTCCTCCCCTCTTCGGTCATCTCTACCTCTCACCTCCTCCCCCCTCGGATGCCACTCTCAATTATCTCCTAGTGAAAGACAAGAGGGTGAGGAGAGGGAGGAGTATAAACACCTGTGAGAGTGAGTCAGCGTTCACCTGAAGAGAGATCATTTAGATGCTGCAGTGTTGTCTCCAGGTGCATCTTTACTTGTTTGTTCAAAGTCAGATTAACAAACAGGAGGGAGACAAACACAAATAAAACTGTTGGTGCGAAGGTGCAAAAACATTATCGTCTAAAATGATGGACCATTAAGGTTTTCCCAGTCCAAACCAGGAAAACCAGACTTAGACCAAAAGGACAGTGTCTCCAGTGTCTCTGGGGTCTTCTGTTATATGTGATATCACGGCTGACGCCCTGTAGTGCTGAGGTCAGTCTACACAGTATTAGTTGTTTTTGAGACGATCACTGATTCAAGCTGCAACCTCCAGGGCTGGAAAATTGCAGTAGAGGCGACTTTAAAGCTGCGTTCACTGATTTATGGCCACTAGGGGGCAGAAAAACTCCATAACAAACTGACAGACACACAAATGTGTGATGTGCACATGCAACCTCAAAAATAATGCTGAAGCACCAAAACTGCAGTTCGTCAATTTGCCACTTGAGGCTGGCTCCAAAAGAGAGTCAGTCCCCATAGACCCCCATATTAAAATGCCCAACTTTACAGCAGAAGTAAACATGTTTACAATGGTGAAATTATGGGACTAATTTTCCCTGTTACGGGATGAATTTTTACATAATCTTACTCGTTTAAATTAGATCAAAGCTTAATGTTAAGCATAATTATGACTGTCATTTTTTTATCGCAATGCCGCTGGTCTTCCACTTTGACTCGCTGTACAGGATGAAGTCAACAATTGTCGCACCAAATACTCATTTCCTCACATTAGTCCAGATCAGCATGTTTCATACAAAGTCATTTTCAGATCGTTGAACAGTCGCATCTCGGTGTCTGAATTAGGCTGCGTTCTACAGTTTTTGTCCCTTTCCAGAACTTACTTCGACATTGACACACACCTGGTTTCCAACCAGGTGTGTGCAGGTGTGAAAGTCGGCACTTCTCTCTCTCAAACTCTCTTTTTAAAACATAAATGTTTTCTGCCTTCATCAGATGATATGATGTAGTCTTACACCAGCATGTAATCTGAGTAAAACTGACTTTTAGTTCCTAAACAAGTTGTTTGAATTTATAAAGATCATCAAAGAACCTTTGATGTTTTGTCTTGTTTGTAATTTGAAGAACCTCGTCCAGCTCCTTCAGGTTTAATTTTCACAAAGCACGAACCCGATTTCTTTTGTCCCGCAGACAGACGTTGGCTGCAGAGACGCTCTTACGTTTCATCAAGTACAGGAGGCTGTTTGTAGTTCATTTGGTAGAAACAAGCATGCACAGTTTTATGTGGATCAGACTGGGGTGAGTTGGTAGGAAGGAAAGCAAAAAGCAGCGGAGAGAAAACAACGAATGGCCGAAGGAGAAAGAGGAATGCAAGTACAAGAATGTGAGAGAAACGCTAGAAAGGACACAGAGGTGAAAAGAGAGAAGGGCAGGTTGATGGAAGCCAACTAATCTACAGGATTAGTGTCTGAAAAAGAGGACTGACGGGGTTTTTTTGGTGTCTCTGAGCTGCTGAAGAATATCAGCCGAAGTATCGCCAAACTCCTCGAGCCACGCTGAAATGCCAGCGGCGCACTGATCGCCGCCTCCTATCAGATATGATGTAAAAGGGCAAAGTTGAAGCATTTGAAAAATCCTGCCTACCTTTCACAGTCAGCTCATGTTTCCTGGCACTTATCTGTCACACGTCCTAATTTCAGGGTCACAGGAAAGCTTTGATCCGTCTTCTATAGGCTCTGCTTTGGCCTTTGCGCTCATACTAACTGTTAACATCTTACAATGTTTGCTGATATAATCCTGCTTTGGACGAATTGGAAATCCTTCAAAGGCTCGTGTTTAATGTGGATATCAGGGACTTTCCAGGCTGTAATGGGTCATTGTCTGTAAAAGAACAGAAGCAGAACTAACTGCAAGTCCAAACTTTGTACAAATGCATTGTACTGATATTATTTTGAACTTGTCTTTTGGTCATTCTGGGCTTCTGTACTCAGTTTAACAGATCTATTTGTAGCAGAGTGTTTGTACTTCACAGCTCACAGTGAATGATTGTGAAGCAGAGCATCCAAGCAGCTTTTCCCTAGACCCACTTCAACCCTGTTCAGGGTTGCGGGATGGCTGCCAGCTGCCGTGATCCTCCGTGGTTTTGTTGAGGGGTGGGCACATCTTGACCTGGATGGGTGGTTGAGATTGGAAAGACTTTTGTTCTCATCATCAAGATGCTCATGAATGCAGAGTTTGTTGTTTTAGTGTTCAAAATACTGTGCATTGATATAGCAAAGTACCATATTGGTTAAATTTGGGTTTAATTACCTTGATTTTTCTTTTTTACAGAATAAACAAAGTGCATTTACATCTGGTAAAAGGTGCTGTTTGGTTGCATTGAATGTGCTTCTGCACTGGCACATTAACATGTGCTTATATTTATGTTTCTCTGATGATGATCATGATAATACAATATTGATTTACTCTAGCAGCTCAGCAGCTTGGTAATGACGACTGTCAACAAGGTATTTATGAGCTGCATTCAAAGATGTGAACAATCACAAGTGTATAGTGAAACCCGATCAGCCAGGTCACATATGAATCCTCCCCGATGCTCATGAACTTCGTATCGCTGCACCTTCCGAGCTTTCTCCCTGCACATCTGCCTAGAAGCAATAAATATACATCCTTCAGTCATTTTTTAATGATTACTGCTCCGTTTAAAAGCTCCACGATGCTGCTGAACTGTGGCGTAGCCGACCTCCCGTCTCCCACGTCAGCTGGAAAACAAAGACCTTTTGTTTCCCGATCGTTAGACGAGGCGAACGAACAGAAGTTTGGGTTGTGGTTCGAGTACCCACATGTTGAGGTTCTTGTGAGGGCTGGTTCTAGTGTTCTGTGTGGGACTCAAACTTCTTCATTTCAGCACCTTTTTCAGCAGCTGGCTCATCCCAAACTTTCATCACTCACGTACGCATGTTAAAAACTGGATGGAAGTACTGCCGAGTTCCTTCAGGGATCCTGATTCTCATGTGCATACTTTCTGAAATCCTTTGTTTTCTCCTTTTAAGAAAAGACAGTGAAAAACAACACAATAATCTGTTGCAAGATGTTCAGGGTTGCAGGCACTTGAGAGGAAACTGTGGGTTCAAATCCCAGAAAGCTTTGCTGAGAAAATCTGGCCAAAGAGGAGTGAATGAGATGTGCCATCTGAGCGTTACTGAGAGGAAGTCTGTTGCTGCTGCTCAGCCTGAATCAGCTTCATTTTGTTTTCTGGTGCTTCCATTTAAACGCTGCACGACCAATAGTTCAACTCAGTGGTTCTGTTTCAGTATTAAAAGATAATTGCGTGAAGTTGAATCATTCTCCTGTTGAAGCTCCACTGTTCAGTCTTTGAGTATTTTATACTTTGAGAATTTTGATAATGATTTCGATAAATACTGTCTTATATCACTGTAAATTAATTTTATTTCTGACTCTTTAAGCAATGTAACTCGACAGTTTCCAAACAAAATGATTGACTAGTTAAGAATTACTTATTGCTAATGACTGGGCCTGTGATGGTTAGTTGCAGCCCTTTTATTGAGCAAGCTGCGCAGTGGCAAACAGTACAAGCTTGTGGTTAACGTTGAGGAGGGCGGTTATTAAAAAAGAGCTCAGACAGCCTGCCTTGAATAAATGCATCGGTTCATTTTCACTCAGTCGACCTTGTTTTGAGGAGCAAACATTGAAGAAAAGGGTCTGGCTTTGGGCCGTTGACATGTCAAACCCTCAGTGACTCACTGCGACTGTGGAAGTGCCTCAAAATTAATACTTGAAATACTAATTTGGTTACATATATTTTCTGCCCTCCGTAAAAATTGTGTGTAATTATAAAAGATGAAGAGACAAAGCAGCCTCAGAGTGAAACACACACACAGAGGCAGGTTTTCATCACTTCTGGGGACATTGCATAGACTTACATTCATTTCCTGAAGACTTACCCTGACTTTAACCCAAGCCTTCACCCTAAAATTTAATGATTTACATCAAGAGGATTTACGTTTTGTCCCCATAAGGCAGACGAGTCCCCACTATGTGTAAACAGATATAGGTCCCCACAGTGTAAGTAATACACGTCTATAAACACACACACCAGGTCCAAGTAAAGCTAGTAATTAGCAGCTCCACACACACACACACACAAACACACACACGCACACACAGAGTCTCATTAGCTTCAGCCTCTGAGCCCGCTGACGCGCTTCACACATTAAATGAATGTCGGTCATTAAGGCGACATGTTGTTTGTATGAAACTGTTGTGTCACAGGACTTTCTGGGTGTCAGGAAACGTCGGAGGCTGAATCACCTCGAGCGAATGGAAGTGTGACACGCACACACACACAGACACACACACGCACACAGAAGCTCGTAAAACAGCAGGCCATCCCAGAAGCCTGAGCCCAACCTGATCTCACCTCGCACTTTGGACAAAACAGCCATGCACACACACGCTAAGGAAACACGCACACACACACAGAGAGTCAGTGAAGTGTTTGTCGAGTCGTCACAAGCACAAACACACAAATGACTCACTGGTGATGTTGTTTTGTACAGTTACTGCATACGTCTGCACACACGAGCAGTATAAATGAGTCACCTGAAGGCTTTTCATCCTGATATTTTGGTCTTCCCCAAACGTAAAAGATGTGCTCTAAATTCAGCTTTGTTCAGCTGCCAAATAACATATCAGTGTTTATCCTGTACATTGATGTCACACATGAACGTGGCAGCAGCATCTCTAAATGCTGGCTTGTGTCAAACTTTGTAAAATGTCATTTTTAGTCTTCAAAGTGGAAGTTTGATGTTTCATTTCCATCTGCGTCAAAGGGCTGATTTTTGTGCTGTGGAGCAGAACAAATGTGCGTGAGTGTGTAATATTTAGCAGATTAACTGCGTGCAGCTTTCAGATGAAGGCGTGTAATTTTCAACCAGGCCTAGTTTCGCTTTGCATCATCTTTTTAAACAAAAAAAATGCTTCATAGTGTGTTTTCTTCAGTCGTTTAAGGCTAACAAGCTTGTTTCTTTCATTGTATACTGAATAAATCAACAGATCTTCATTGGTCTGATTGTCTACGAAGCACTAAAATGGTTAATAGAGTGGAGCTTAATGGGTTAACCAATCATAGCTGGAGTTACATCCAGGTTACTTTCACCTTGTATCATCAGCGTTGTCACCTTCAGGCTCCCTGAATCTTTCAGAGAGTGGAAAACATCTGCAATCATCACAAAATGTAAGTGATTGAATTCCCGACCACCCCTGACCGCTGCTGCTGCCTGTATGTGAACGTAGAGAGACTGAAGGAGTGGGTGGGGTGAGGTAATGTCCCTCTCTTGGCTTGGCCGCTCAGTCTGCAATGCTGCTCCTGCTCATGATTATGTAGTGGTGAAACGTCCTGGATCATGTTCAGAGACAGCGATTCTTTGATTGAATGAAACACATTTATTGGAGTTGCAGGGAGGTTGTCGAGTGGATGGTGGACATGGTGGTGGGACACCAAAATCCAGGGTCCAGACTCCTGTCCATAGCAGTTTGGTTAAGGCTCAGGAAAGACTGTGAGTTAAGTGAATAACTCTAAAAAAGCTGAATAAGGCTGTAGTCCATCAAGTGGAAAGTGTATTGCAGATTGCCTGATTTGGTGGAAAACAGCTGAAATGTTTGTGTCACTAAACATACATTCATTTTCAACGTTTGCAACTTACTTGGTATCTTAATTAAGAACATTTCCTCATTATATAAATTACCTTGCATTACATTTCCTTCAAAACCTGTTGGCTGGTGCAAATTGGTTGCATATAAACGTCATTTCTAGGAGACAGTTCCAACGCCACACTGAAAAAGTAAAGCTTTTTGTCATGTAGGCACGAGTTAAACGGTTTGGACAAAAGCGACATGGCCAAAACCACCTGCTATTCCCTAACTTGTTGTGCAAATAAACAGTGGCTGCTGGTTTATTTTATTTGTGCTGCAGAAAGTGGCAGACCCTGCAGCAGCCAAATAAAAATGGAAAAACAGAATGAAAAAATAAAGCAGCAATTAAACACTGATGGTTTGTCCAGAGCAATTATCATTAGAAATGTAATTTCACATTAAGTGTAATGTTTGCACAATGCGGTAAAATTGGATGAAATATTGGCTGTCGTGGTCGAGGCAGAACAACGGGGACAACCACCAGATAAATTGCTGTGGGCTCTGTGGCTGCACACGCCCTGACCTCGGCCCCAGATGGTCTGGGCTCCAGACCCCGTCGATTCCTAGAACTCTCATGTCATCACTGAAGGAGTCCTCTGCTGTCACTCATTCACTGTGACTGTCTTCAACTTCCTCCATGTTGTCTTCAGTCTCTGTTCCACGATCGTGATTCCATGTGGGATCACCGTCGCTGCCATCGCCCCGACATGTAGCTGCAGAGGCGGACGTCAGCTGGAGTTTAGCGACACAGCTGCTGTATGACCTAATCCCTCAACACAGAAGCATAAATGAAGCTTTAAGTAGTGTGAAGTTGTTACAGAGCCACAGAATGTAGCAGGGTGGCGGTCGGGTGGACGGACGTGTCAACAAACTCAGAAACAGGAGACCGCTGCTCATTTTTAGTCACCGACAGTCAACGTCGGTCATTTTCTGCCAAAGAAGCGTCACATTAGTGTTAGAACAGAAGACACACAAACGACAGGTTTTGTTGCTTGATTGTAGCAGTTCAGAATATTTAGCGAAGCAGGTAAATTTGCGTGATTCTTGCAGCTTTTGGGTTTGATCCACATGGTGGAATGCACTTATTGTAAGTGGATAAAAGCGTCGGCTAAATAAACGTTAATCTGGAGAACTTGAGTTTTCCACGTGTGTACTTAATGATTTCCTTTCTTTTACTTCTCTGAGATTTTCCCCCACATTTTCGCTTTTCATCTCTACTTGTTTAATTTAATTTCCTGTCCAATATTTTCCTTTTTCCATCCTGTCACCTTCCCTTGTTCCCAAATATTTTCCTTTCCTCCTCATATCTGCGCCTCATTTCCTCTCCCTTTTTCCTCACGACGACCCAGAACGCAGCTCCAAGTATAAATATAAGTTAATAAACAGTGATCTGGTCTTCATTTGTATTTCATCAGCATAATCAGCTGATAAATTGAGGCTTCATCACATGTTCTGTAAATAAATTCAATTTCATTCAATTTGACTTGGCTTTGATTTTTTGCGTCAATCCGATTAACACACACGAGCTGAAATGTATCGCGGTCCACGGAGGAAACTCAGTACCGTCAGGGCCATAAAATATTAACATCGCAAATTAATTCCTTAACGGTGGAAATGTCTTCATTGACTCTGTGACAAACCGCCGCCCTCGCACTGCCAAAAGCATCCACCCATCTAAATGTAAATGTGTGCATCGCTGCCAGCGGTAATCCTCCAGTCATTACACACTCACGTCTTATTAATGATTCCTCCTGTTTGAGAGGAAATACACAGTTTCTACCCTCTCTCTCTCTCCTTGCATGACTTGGCGGTCCAGCAACGACGAAGAAGCGCTAAATGTTTATATTGGATCCGATTAGCAGCGGTGAAGGTGATGTATAGCTGCAGAGAGAGATGAGCTGTTAAGGTGCCACTGTTGAATTAACACCTTTCAAAAGCCGAAAGCTGCTTTAATAGAGAGACATAAAGTATGTTTGTGTTATTACAGCACTAAACAGGGGGAGTGGAGAGGGAAGAAACAGGAAAGAGGAAGATCAAGATGCTCAGTGTAAGAGGAAGTACAGTATATCTCTGTAGAAGAAGAGCAGCACTTCAAAGGTGTACCTCTAATACTTCAGTTTCCAGGTTTCTCGTCCATCATCCTGTTGTTTTAACTCTGATCTGAGCAGATTGTTGTGAAAACAGTCTCCTTCACACATTTGGTTATCAGCACAGTCTGTTTGCATCAGTGGACTTCCTCCCTGCTGTTGTGTTTTCCTGATTGGTCCACACGCATACACACACACTTGTACTGCTATCCTTATGAGGACCCTGACTTTAAACCCTAGCCTAAACCTAATTCTAACCGAACACTTAAAACCAGGTGTTTAACTTCAAACAGCCCTTAGATGGTCTTTCCAAATATGTCCTCGCTCCCAACATCAAGTAACTTCATTTAGAAAGTGTATTTTTACGTTGTGTGTATGGTGAAGTGTTGTTCGACATTAAGACAGAGTCACACTTTCAGTCTTTTGGACGAATATTTCTGCATGTTTCTGTGTGAGAATCAACAGTAGAGGATAAACTTGGTAAATATGTCAGTTGTCTGCAGCAGATGGAGCGTCTGTTTGAGGCAGCAACATCGTCCAAATCAAACCACGAAGAAGTGACGCCGTCTTTCTTTGTTGTTGATGATCAGCTGCAGTTTGTGCTCAAGTCTCCGGAGGAATTCTTCAGATTTCAGTTGTCAGATTTGGATGAGAGGAAGCTGTCGGATTGCTTCAATGGATTTGCATTGCAAAGAATTGATTTGCTCTTACTGCGTAATGGTAAAGAAACCGTAATCCTTGGTGGCTAATGGAGGACAGATGAAGGATAATTGCATGAGGAGCTCTGGCAGCGCTGCCTCTGTGTGCTGTAGTAATGCAGAACAGACGCAGGATAATAAGAGACTCAGGATGGTGACCGGTGTGCCAGCGGCTGTGGTGCTTCCTCTACAGCAGGAGGTGTGAGGAGGAAGACACAAGAGGATGTTTGGTTTGCTGATGAGCTCGAATCGAGACTCAAGTTCACTTCTTTTACACAACTGCATGCTTTGTTTTTTGGCCCCCAAACAAACAGCTACATTTGACTTCATGAAGCCTCAACTGCAGCTGCAAACTGATGATGTGAGTTTTGCACGAAGTCTCTTAAATGTCCTCAAGTGACGTCACTCAGCATCAGGTGAAGACGACAAGCTTAGAGCTGAAACAAATCTGTTGGAGGTAGAAAGACCTCTGAAGCTGCTCCTCATCTCTGCTGCAGGCTACAGGCTCCAGGCTACATTAGCTGCCATGAGAATAATACCCCTCACCGAGCTGTCAGAGGTCGAGTTGCATTGTGGGTAATGCAGGTGTCAGGTTTTGAAGAGGATGAAGAGTGTGTGGTTCTGCTGCATCAAGTGCAATGCTGAACTGGCGGAGTCCTCCTTTACTTTAAGTGTGCAGCTGAAGACAAACATCAGGCTGATTCTCCTCCAGGTTTCCTGCTGACGATCCGACCGTCAGCTCTGTTTGGTTCTGTTGATCCGGCGGGTCGAAGCCTCGCGGCGTCCAGAGCCGAAGTGGAGATGGGAGGATAAAGAGAAACGTGAGGTTGTGCTGCCAGAAACTTGAGAGGCAGCTTTTAAGCTTTTTGGGGGGGTGAATTGTATGGCTTCCAACCACACACACACACACACACACAGACACAGTGTGTTCCCCCTCTCTCTTGGGGAGTGTAGACTTCTCTTGGTCTACCCCTCCATCTCTCCTGATCCACTGATTTCATTCAGCAGAGTAAGTAGCTTTGTTTCTCTCAGTGTGTGTGTGTGTGTGTGTGTGTGTGTGTGTGTGTGGGTGGTTGGAAGCCATGCAGGAGAGAGAGAGGTCGGTATGTGAATCGTGCCGCTGCCTCTAGTTTTTCCATTAGTGGGAAAGAGGAGTTTTGGTGCTTTTTGATGTTGCGTTCAAATGTTCCTGAAATTCCATGCTGAACAACTTTAATGGCAGAAGAAGGTTTTAGCTGAGTCTCTCTCTATCTCTCTCTCTCTCTCTCTCTCTCTCTCTCTCTCTCTCTCTCTCTCTGTCTCACACACACACTCTCAGAAGGAGTGGAAATGGGCTTGACTTGAATCTAGAGGAGGATACGTCTTCTATTCGTGTGTTCAGCTCATAGAACAGGAAGCATCACGATCTTGTTGCTCAGCGGTGACTTTGTTTTTGCTGACTGCAGCAAACTCAGCCTGTCAGCCCTTTAGATGTGTGTTATTTGTGTGTTTGCAAATTTTGTTTAAACTCGTTAAAAAAGCTGGAATTTTAAATTAAAGGTAAAGTCAGTTGCGGTGAATTCACACAGCTAAGGACCGTGTTGAAACCTCCGCTTTATCTGTGCACTCGGTGTGTTCAAACAGTTGCTTCACCATTAAACTGATAAATACGCAGAGCTTTGGAGCTACAACATGAAGTGGGAAAAACACAATAAACCAGCATTTCCAAGCTTGGGCGTCAGACTCAACCTGAGCGGCCATGAGACGAGAAAAGAGGAAAAGAAAGTTTAGATTTCTGCCTTGACGCAACAATCTGGTCCAGAGCTGTTTGGGAGATTTCAATCAAGAGATGGAAACGTCTCTGCTGCACAAAAAGTTTCTCGAATCATTGTCTTTTTCAGAATAAAAACACCTTCCCACGACCAGGTTGTGTGTGTCAGCGGTTCCTGGCGGCCCCTTTGCGTGTTTCCACCCTTAAGAGAACCACAGTGGTGTGTTGGCCTCCACCCAAACCTGCATGGTTAGATCGGCAGGAGGAGCTGAGGAGTCGCCCAAAATCAGTTTGATTGCATAAGTTTAATTATGGAGTGAAGGATGGGTCACCAAGACTTCTTAATGTGAACAAGAAGAGAAAATATCTATAAATCCTTTTCATGTGCATCAACTGAATGCAGGATTAGAGGATTTTTTCAGTCTGTCTGACCGGTTTTGGCAGCTGATTCTTTGATGCTGTCGTTAATTTCGGAGTTCCAGGCAGAATCAAGAAAGTCTGAAAATGTTTTAGAGGTAAAAACGTCCAGAAATGAACATACTTTCACAGGATTTTAGGGGAAGTCTGACCTGTTTCAGCTTGCTTTCCAACTTCCCACGAGCAAGGCGGTGAGCCTGAGTGTTGATGAATGTGGAGATGTTGCAGCAAAATGTGACAGCAGTCAGCTTTACATGGATAAGCAAGGGTTAAAACACACACACTCACACACATACTGGTGTTTCTGACGTTTCCAGTGCGTTGGCTGTGGTTTTGGCTGTGGCGAAGGCCGAGCCTGAGATCAACGGAGGCCATTGTTACCCCGAGCGAGAGAGACGAACCATTCTTTCCACTTTCCATTTCAGCGCTTGTCTGTTATTATTTTTTGTGAGGGACGGCTCATCTTTCCAGCTGTTATTGAAGATGATGGAGGCTAACGTGTTTCATGTTTGGAGTGAAAAATCCTAAACAAATCTAACTCGCTCAGCGGCGCTCAGTTAGTTTCTCTGACAAACCAACATATGCTATGTTTGATGTTTGTTTGTAGAGACGGATTTACTGTGGAGCTGACAAGGCCCTGCACGCCGGTCTTTTATTTGAGCTGACATTGCCCAACAAATCACACTGTCCATAAACACAACATCACGTTAACTTGGCTTTTCAGGCTCAACGTTGCGCCTCAGCATCAGTAAAGCAGAAAAGAAAATACCAGGAAGAACAATATGACCCCGAACACCGTCTGAGCTACAGAGAGCGCTGGCTGCACACTCTGTGCTTCGTCTACACATTTTGTGGTTTACAGTCCACATACATCTAAAATATTTCATGCTTATATTTCACAGAGCTCTTGAAAGCATGCTGGCTCTCACTGGTATTTCATGCCAATGAGGATCTGAGTGCTCAGTCTTTCCTCAAAGAGGTGACTTTTTCCTGATCTGACCCGCAGGATTGTTCTGCATGCGCATGCTTTGTAGTACTGAAGTTGGTATTTTGTAAAACCTAAAACTTGCAGGTGTTTGGCTGTGATGATTGTGGACTTTGGTAAAGACTCAGTAGAAGTGAACATCTGCTCTCGGTTGGTTGATTGATTGATTGACTCACTCCTCTCTGGGCTGCTGAACCTTTCACTAACTGCACGACTTGTCTTGTCCCGTTTCAGAGTTCAGGATTATTTCTAAGCTATTCTTCTTTTGTCCTCACATCTTGTGAAGTTGTTTTTTTCTTCTCAATCCTAATGGTTTTTGTAACCTTGAACCTTGAACTTTGAAAGCTTTTGTCTTCGTCCTCTTTGTCCTTGAGTCTTTGGCAATGGACAAGGACGCTCTTTATGGCCGACTCGACTATTTTTGTCCTTGGAATCTACCCACTTGCCTCCTGATTTCTAATGGTGCTAGGTGTTTGCCTCCTTTGTCTATGACCTCGTGTCTTGTCTCCTTCCCTTTTTATGGGTCCTATCCTCTCGTCTTCTTTTGTTCTGTCTCCTCATGTCCTCGTCTACTAGCATCTTGTCTTCTGAGTGATATTGTCCTACTTTAACAGCTTCAGTTGTGAGGTTGTCCCTTTTTGAAAGTTCATGAATTTATCATCCTGCCATCACCTTCAGTGCTGAGCTGCAGCTCCACGAACTGTAACATGGTGCTGATGGAGGCCCAGGGGGAATTCACGTCACCCTGCTACCCCCAGAAATACCCCAATTCGCAGGCCTGTAAGTGGACCATGCAGGCCCCCACCGGCTTCATCATCCAGCTCTCCTTCCTTGACTTTGACCTGGAGGAGGCGCCGGGCTGCATCTACGACCGGGTTGTGGTGAACACGGGAAGCACAGACGTTAAGTTCTGCGGTCTGACGGCCAACGGGCTGACGCTGAACTCCACAGGGAACGTGATGGAGCTGTCCTTTACCTCCGACTTCAGTGTGCAGAAGAGGGGGTTCAGTGTTAGCTTCCGACACGGTAGGTCCAGGCTGACACCAGGGTCCTGGTCTTCAATGCAGCGCAACTAGTTCCGGCTAACATGCCGTTATCAGGCTGAAAATGATCCTGTTGTCATGCAGCTAAAGGACTTTCTTACTTTTAGCTTTTACTTTGAAATTTGAAGGAACACGAGTAAGGAGTTGAAACCATGATCAGTGCTTCTATGATTGGCTGAGCAGTGATCATGTGATGGCACAGGTGTACAGGGGAGCCTTCCAGGATGCGCTAGACGATAAAAGCCATAGACAAACATCTCATTCAATGTGTTCCCGCATAGTTACTGCTGTCATTGTGTTTTGCATTTTAACCTCAGAATTTATTGTAAAATCATACTAATAAATAACGCATCATGCTTTTCTTTTGCATCTAAAAATGAGTTCATCCTAAAGACCTGTGTTCATGATGGGTCTGTGAGCTACTTTAGTTTCTCTGAAGGTAACGTCATGTTTCTATCAGACAGCTTAAAGTTGTACAAAAGCAGACCTCAACATGTGAGTAAAAATGAATAAATATATGTAAATGAAGACAGACAGAGGCAATGTGAGGTAAGATATTACATTTATTTTAATTGTGAACATTGACTGCATCTTACGATCAGCGTGACTTTAGAGTTGAGATGCTTTTATCACAAAACGAGCTCTTTGTTCGAACCCCTGAGAACTGACTCTGAATCAGTCAGAGGTTTGTGCTCTAAGCTTCCTGGTTTTTAGCTTGATGTGTAGCTTCGGCTGCCAAGTTGCCAAACAGAATCACTTCGAAACCGCAGAGTTGTTGGTGGTTTCTACATCACAGACCGCGAGCGGATCAACATCACACAGTCTGAGGTATCGACCCACCAAAGGAAGACTTGGCTGTTGTGTTTGCTGTGGTGTTGCGGTGCATCTGTACACAGTATGTGCCCTGATGCATGTTTGCATGGGTATTTTTTTATGTGTGAGTTGTGTTTTTCCACTGGCTGTTGGTTTGTTGCTCTCAGCCAGCAGCTCAAGCCAGAATCATTCTGCTGGGAAAAGAAAAACCTCTGATTCATCAATACTCTGATGAGGCGTTTGCTCAGAGGTGTAGAACAATGCGAAACGCTCGTCGTGTGGTTTTTGTATGTATATCTTGCAGTGAGTGATTTAAAGTCCAACTTTCATCAAAGAGGTTAAAATGTTTGTTCTGGGGATGAAGAAAAGTTTCTCTCTGTAATATTCACCTGTGTCAACTCAGATTTAGACTGAGATGATTAGCTGAAATAAAGATGGATGAAAAGATTTTCAGCCCATTTTCTTTCCTCTGATGATGATTTTCTTTCTTCTTTGCTTCATTTGTTTTTCCTCCATCTTCATCATCCACTCCTCTTCTTTATTCATTGCTTCATACTTTCATTACTTTCTCCTTCTATGCAACCCATACTTTTTTCTCTATTCTTTCTCAATTGTCTCCTCTCTTTTACTTTTTCTTTCTTCACTTCCTGTCATCCTCTCCTTCCTGCCTCCATGTACTTTATCTTTTCTTCCTCCCACCCTCTCCTTCTTCTTCTTCTTCTTCTTCCATCTCTTCTTTCTAGTTGCCGTGGCCCTGAGGAACCAGAAGGTCAGCATCTCCAGCGGCAACGGCCACGTCACTGAGGTCTCCGACTCTGTTTTCATACCGACGCTCAGTCACCTGACGCTGTGCTTTGAGGTGGAGCGCAACAGCCAGAAACAGGTGAAGAACACAAAGGGTGACAGTGTGATGAAGCACCTGAAAACCACCTTTCCCTCACTTCTTCTTCTGTGGTGTGTGTCGCACTTCAGTGTCAGAACATGATGATGATGATGAGAAACTTTTAGAGGTCTTACAACTCAAATTTTTGTGGCTGCATCTGCACATGAAGTTGGTTTCTTGATGTTTCTTGATTTCTGAACCTACAGTACCTCCTCTTTTGGTGTTTTGCCTTAAACTCATGACTGGTTTTCTGTTCCTGAGCAGAAAGAGTGGATCTTCACCTACTACGACAGTAAAAACGACGTGGTGTTGAGTTTGGGCTCTGATCAGACGGGCATGAAGATGATCGTTGATGGAGTGGTCTGCCCCATCGACTCCATCATCTCCTCCTCCGACTTCACTTCCACCATGAAGCCTTTCTGCTTTCTGTGGACGTCATCAAACGGCCGGGTGGCGGTCTACTTCAATGGAAACTACTGGGCCAAGACCTGCTCCTCCTCTAGTGGGCACTCTGTGCCAGCTGGTGGACTATTCCGGTTAGGAGGTGAGTTTTAATTTAATTCAATGTCAATTAATGATCTCTGACACGTCTGGTTACTCGTCCAGAGCAAAGATATAAAGTAGTGGACTCACAGTTATCAAAAGAATTATGTGATAATGGAAAATGTTAATTATCTAACAGCATGCGTGTCTGTGTTTGTGTTCAGGGCAGCAGAGCTTCAACGGGAACATCTATAACCTCCGGCTGTGGGATTACGCCATGACGGTGCCGCAGCTCAACGCGTTAAGCTGTGACACGGTGGGGAACGTCGTCGACTGGGACAACAGCCACTGGACCATCCCGTCCACGCTGGCCCAGACGGACGCCACGCTCAGCTGCAGTGAGTACAGGAAGTGATCGCAGTCTGACCCCAGAACAGTGGACGCATGAGGAGGTAGAATTCAGGATCTGATGCCGACATATTGTGAGAGACTGCAGGGTGAAAGACATACTGTAGACTGGGTTCCAACAGGGATACATCAAGCGTAGTTAAAGCAGACACACAAAACTAGAAGAGCTTTAAACGTCACGACGCAGCAGAATATCTGCAAAATATATGTGATGTACAAACTAATGTCATATCATATGTTCATATTGACTGTTTGCATCCAAAGCTCTGGTCCACCAAATGAGTGTTCAGAGACACCCGAAAGTACCTGAAATCCTTCATCATGTGTCTTAAATTATTTTTCGTGCAACACCAGCAGCATTTTTATAGCGTGGTTTAGTGTTGTGTCGATATTTGGCAGTAAATAATGTAACTAAAAGCATTAGACGAACGGACTGTGGTGCTGAGACGCCACCTGAGATATCATGTGAAATAACACTCTCACGCACACACACACACCCTTACACACACTGTATTGTACCATGCTGGAACTTGAAGCACTAAACGTTTCAGCGTGTTTGCTATCAGAGTGGAAAATTACTTCCAGACTTCAGCCAAATTCTGGTTCGTTTTGACTGTGGCTGCTAAGTAAATTGACTCCAGCAACCAGTTTGGCTGCTGACCAACTATCTTTCTGGTTCCTGCTCTAAAAACCCAGTTGGTTGATAAATACGCTACGAGTGATCAAATTCCTGCACGCGAACACACACACACACACGCACGCACGCACACACACTACTATATGACTTGAAAAGGAAATCAAATCAAATCATGTTCAATTACATTACTTATTTATTGGAAGGGTTTTCACAGTGTTTATTAGTACATTTATGAGTACATCAGCATCTGAAATTCATTAAGCACACACACACACACACACGCACACACATGCACACACACACTGGTCCAAATGGCCACAGACTCTGACACACTTAAAAATCTGCAGTAAGTTGACATTATTAACCATTCTCTTACCTTACATAAGGTAAGGTATTACGTATTAACCATGAAAGAGTAGTAACAGTACTCTGTGTGTGTGTGTGTGTGTGTGTGTGTGTGTGTGTGTGTGTGTGTGTGTGTGTCCACAGAGTAGCACTGTACCTCATATTTAAATATGCTGTAAATGAGTGTGTATCCGCAGGAGGTTAGCCACAGTGGTTTCAGTGAAATTCCTGCCAATGCTGTACCCACTGGAGAATGGACCTGTGTGTGTGTGTGTGTGTGTGTGTGTGTGTGTGTGTGTGTGTGTGTGTGTGTGTGTGTGTGAGAGAGAGTTTGTGTGTGTGCGTGTGCATGCTTGTGTGCCTTGGAGTCCTGCAGTGGTTTTCAAGAAATTCGTGATTCCACATGAAGTTCGTCACTCTCTTGTATGCACATGCACACACACACATACACACACACACACACACACACATACACACATACACACACTTGCACAACATTACATTAAAAAAATTGGTCTTCTGACGGTGTGCACTCTGTACTGTGCATGTAAATCTATTTTTATATGCTATTGTTTAGGTCTGTTTGTTCAGTAAATAGTTAGATGATAGTTATAGTTAGATATGTAAAAATACTATATACTTTATTTATGTAGCATATTTGAATTTCTACCAATCCAGGTCTCAGTTTTAGAGTTTTGGTCTTCATTAATAGCTTGCTGGTTAACAGAAATGTCATAAAAACATAAAATCACTGCAGTAGTTTAATCAAGTTTTGGTTGAAAGCTGTGCAGTGTCAGCAGTATGTGGGCTGCACATGTGATGGGATAATACACTTTTCCTTTTAGCTTATCTAGAAATTTTTAAAAAATTTCAGAAACTGACCCTTTGCAACCCTAGTTTGCGCCTCTGTCACGTGATTTCTTCATCGTGGATGTGCTGACATTCTGTATGAAAGTCATCATCATTTATACTGCACCTTCTCGGACTGTATGTTAATGTCTTTTTCAGGGCTCTGTCTAAATCCTGAACCTTCAAATGAGCTTCATCTAGTGCTTGTCTGGCTGATAGCATCATTGCTGACCCTCCGTGTTGAACCCATATCACATGAATGACTGATTGCAGATGTTCTTCCTGTTATTAATTAACTGTGCAGTTGACAGCTTGACCTCGTCTTGTTGTAGTTTGTTGGAAGCTGTTCTTTTTTTCATTGTGTCTAATTAACCAGCCTCCCTTTTTGCAGCCATGATTAACTGATCGCTTCATTAATTGAACTCTTAATAAATTAAGAAAGGTTTTTTTTTTACCAGCCGCCCACATTATTATTAACTGATTCTTCATTTTGACTGATGTCCACTAATCTGTCCTTCTCTTTACAGTCTGCTACCCTCATTGCATTCACTTAACTACTGCTGCGCCAACTAGTGGTGAGTGCTGCTAACACCCTGCTAATGTATGCATATGCCTGTATGTGTGTGTACGTCCTGGAGGTATGTATACATTTGCTTGTGCTAACAGAGATATGATGCATGTTGCAAAAATGTTCCAGTACATTTGTGCATAAAGAAAACATTTCCTATGAAGTGTTAATATGTGTGTAACTGACAAATGTTTAAGCTTGTTTTGTGTTGTTTTAGATCTTAACCCCATGTACACTCATACTCGGTTAGTCCTGCATTTTGAGGTGGCTTAAACACACTCTGGCGCTCATATTGGAGGTCAACTGTGGACATCTAGCGGCGCTCAGATGGTTCAGATGGTCTGATGTGTATCGAGCAGGAGCCCCCACTCGTTGATGCTCATTGTGTGTACTGTCAATCACAGTGTCACCCCGGTGCACAGGCTCTCTCTGGGTGACATGGGTGCAGTGGTTTTGACAACACCACCAAGAAACTGAAAACTCTTCCTGTCAAAGTGCTTCAGGCCGTCCTCGAACTTGTTACGCAACCATGCGGTAAAAAGTTATTGTTTGCAGGCTGGGGTCTGGTTAGTGAGATCATATAAACATAACGGAAACAAATGTCACAAACCAAGCAACCAATAATCAAAGATCTGCTGTTCTGATCCCTGACAGGTGGGTGTTTCCCACTCAGGAGCTTTGTTACAGCTACTCAGCATGTCCACATGTGCTTGACATATGCAGCCTCTCAAGGGATCCATGTGTGAAGGGACTGTGTGTGATTGGGGACGATATCATACTGTGATACGCCTGTCAGCTGTCTTTTGAGCTTTGGCGATGATCTCGTCGTGCTCGCTTTAGCCAACCCAGCAAAGGCTACGGTAGCAGCAGTAGCTGGCAAGTCTGTCTCATAAAACGCGCTTTAAAAGTGAATGACGTCGGTTTTTAGCATTGCTGCTCTTGACCTGTGACAAACCGCTAACAAGTCAGCCAGCCAAGTCTGACTAATGTGCTTGTTGAGATCTGATCACGATGAAAATCAAGATAACAAAAACACATTTTAGCTCCAGGTGTCGATGCAAAGACCCGTGGATCGAGTGCCGTTATCCAGATCACACAGGTACCAGGTGGAAATGGTGCTGGGCTGACTGGTGATGATTAGTGGTGTGGAGCTGTCGGTACTGAAAGATGCTGTTGAGCAGCATCACTAAATGGATCAACAGCTGCAACAGAACATTGTTTACGGCTTCGTCTCTGCAGTGGCTTTGACGTATAGACATTATTTGTATGCAGCCGTGACCTCTGTCACGATGACGTGACCTTTGGACGTTTTTATTGGACTTTAATAGTTGTAACCTACAGAAGACAATCACCTGACAGGAAGTGATCTGCAAACAGGCACCAATGCATATAGAGTATCACTTTAGATGCACATTTGTAAAACCTTTTTGATTTTATGTGAAGTAAAACATGTTCATGGAGTCAGTTGTGCATATTTGCAAATCGCTCCGTATGTTTGTGGATATGACTTTACACAACACCAATGAAAAAATGTGTTTGTGCATGGTGACATTGTCTTCTGTGGGTTAAAGACAGATGTGAGACAGGACTGCAGAGAGGTTTGATATATTTGGGATATTTAATCTCAGTGGAGGTTGGATTTCATCTCCACAGTGAAATGATTCAGTGGCTTAAACACCCCGACGCAGACAAAACAAGCTGTTGATTTCAGTGTGAATTCTTTTACTTTTTTACCATTTGACCACATGCACCCATAAATATATGAGGAGTTTGTTGTGATTCAGACAGATTGATGTGTTTTCAGCAAGTTTTGACACACATAAACAAGTAAATCAAATATGACAGAGGGGTGTAACAAGGTCAGGCAGCAGCAGCAGCATGTCGCGGCTGTAGTTTAGAGATCCACAGTTCTGCATGACTGCTCCATCAAAGAGGCCCCGCTGAAGAGCACAGCCTGAATACATGCAGACACACACATGCACAGTATCTGTATCACACA
The DNA here is from genome assembly GCA_037975065.1 of Chaetodon trifasciatus. NCBI lineage: Eukaryota > Metazoa > Chordata > Actinopteri > Chaetodontiformes > Chaetodontidae > Chaetodon > Chaetodon trifasciatus. The sequence continues at coordinate 14,523,418 of JBBMOE010000007.1, read as the reverse complement.
CACATGGGCAGACATGTCTGTTACGAGCTCCATCCAGACAGTTCAGAGGGCTTTATGGACGTCTGCCGCCTCGATCTGGTCTCTTTTCGACTGGGTGCAGAAGTAAAATGGTTCACATCTGATGTGCTAACATCACCTGTGATGCTGGGACTGCTTTGATCCGAAGCCCTTCTGTAGAGATAAGTGGTCAAACAATCTCACCATCGAGACACTTTTCACAGGTGGCCGAACCAAAGGTTGCTCTTATAGCTGAAGTGAA